>VZTF01004515.1:7986-80933 GCA_013397755.1 Cnemophilus loriae | reverse complement strand
CTCCCTCAGCTGCTCCTCATCACACTTGTGCTCCAGACCCTTCCCCCAGCTCTGTTGCCCTTCTCTGGACTCACGTACATACATGCATTCCAATTTTACTAATGTGCATCCTTAATTCTAAAGAATATGTTCAGGAGAGCTAAAAATTTTTATTCTCGCTAGTGTTTATTAGTGTAGTGTTTGATGTCAGGAACCGCTAGTAGGAGTAAACAGGTACATAAGGCAGAGAGATGCCAGTGTGTAGAATCCAAGCTTTAGGAGATACTAATGTCGTTTTGAAGTCTGTCACAGTGCCTGGCGCACAGGGCTGGTGAGGAGGTGCTGAGGGAGCTGGGTGTATAGACACAGCCCGGGGTGGGGCAATGGAAAAACCACTGCAGTTGTTCACAGCAGATAAGGCTGGGAAAACAACCGAAACCTGAGGAAAGGCAGACAAACCAAACTGGCCCAGAGCAGGCAGCCCCCTGCATGGCTGAGAGCTGAGCACACACTGGGATCACCCCACACGGATCTCGCACTGGTGTGGATGGGCGTGCCCATGCCGTGATTTCAGTGAGGCCAGCATCCCATTCACTGTAAGCACTTACAGAACGGGGTAATGCTAACTTTTCAGTGTATGTTGAAATAGTGAATAGAAACTTCTTTAGAAAGTATAAAATTACTTGAATTGCCTTTTAACAAAACAAAGATCAACAAAAAAAAGGTTTATTTTAGACCCTATAACATAACATACTAGGCCAAATCCTGTAGTTTTCAGGTCGCAGAAAATTTCTTCATCGAAGGAGAAACAGAGGAATAGAGTCACAAACTATACCAGGGTATAATTTTTCCTATACTGAAGGGAAGAACTGACAGGTTACTGTTCATATTTTCAATGTATCTCTTACAAAATCTGAAGAAAATGTAATATATTTTTCCTTATGCCTCCATGTTATTCTATCCAGTACAATGTAACTAATTCACTGCCATTAACAACGACTTGAAATAGATTTGGGATTGACATAGGAAATNAATTTCTTCATTGAAGGAGAAACAGAGGAATAGAGTCACAAACTATACCAGGGTATAATTTTTCCTATACTGAAGGGAAGAACTGACAGGTTACTGTTCATATTTTCAATGTATCTCTTACAAAATCTGAAGAAAATGTAATATATTTTTCCTTATGCCTCCATGTTATTCTATCCAGTACAATGTAACTAATTCACTGCCATTAACAACGACTTGAAATAGATTTGGGATTGACATAGGAAATACAATTTGCTTTTATTGCAGTTGCTGATAGTTCATTGGCACCATTTTGGAACAGTCATTGCTCACAGGGTAATGCTGCAGTGGGAAATGCACATCCTCCTCAGCAGGTACTACTCAATACTTTCCTTTATTGTCAATCTCTTTTTTCTTCATCAGCACCCAAAAACCCCTTGCCATGAAAACCTGATTTCATTTGACAGGACCTTAGCTTGAAAGAAAGCAAAGGAGCACAAAAACCATACAAATAAAACAATCATTTATTTGACATGAAACTCCTCCAGCAGCTCATAAAGAAAAGAAATTCTCTCTTTAGGTTAGCAGACATGCTCAGTGCCTATTTGCTTAATTAACATCCTCTCACCCAGCTTCCTATTTCAACCTTTTATGTGGGCACTGCAAAGGAAAATCGGCTGTTCCTGCACAGCCACTCTTAGAGCTGAATTCATTTTGGATTCCCTGCAACCGTGTGTGGTCTCAGGTGGAAGAAAGGGGCTTACAGAAAACTTGCTGCTGCTGTGAGCTTCCTTTGTTCGGGAGTTTGGCTGGTGACTGAGGGTGTGGCATTGAGAAAGGGTGCATCACATGTTCATTTCCAAATGCTTGTAGACGTGAGCTTTTAACAGGATATAAATTATTTGGAGAGGAAGAGTTGGACCAGCTTGGCAGCTGGAACATTTTAAATTTATGTTGATGATGTGAATATGCACAATTATTCATTTATAAAGTTCTGGGGGAAAAAGTCTGTTAAATGTGTGATAAAAGCTCTCTTGAAAATGGCTCCAAAAGGGGAATAACACATGTGGAAATTAATTGTCTGTACTACATTTAGAGAAAGTACTAAGAAAAACTAGAGTACACAACATTCATTTCAACAAAAATATAATCACAATCAGGATTATGTGTTCTTAAACAAATTCTCTTTGAAGAGATGAAAGCTGGTAGTAATTTATTTCAACTACCTGAGTACTTCCTTGAAGAATTGTGTCCTGCAGTAACTTCCGTAGTCTTCAAATGTTGCAGCTCTTCAAACTGTAAACAAATTTCAACCATTGCCATCAACCACTGAACATGGTATCTGCTGTTCTGCCAGGGCTGAAAATACGTGCACAAATGACACAGAAATGTCAATCTATATGCACTCTGCAAAACTCTCTCAAAAGCAGTACGTCACAGGCCTGGTCTGCATGTGAAATTACAAACACTAGTAATGGTACCCCATTTTACTGTCAATATTCTTCTGCTTCTCACATTTGCAAGGTCTGTGTTGTGCTTTTGTGTCCTGTAAACTTAGTCGTAGCACGTCCTGTATGTTTGTCAAGATAGGTAATAATTCAGCACCAAACTCTCAGAAGGTTTATCAGAAAGATGCAGTAGAACAGATTGATTGTGAAATACCGTGTGAGAAGATGGGCAGCTGACAGCACTAACCCTAATTCTTAATGTATATCAGACAATAAATTAATGAGAAGTTCCTATAAATACTCTTTCAAAGTATTTTCTATTGTTCACCATATTCTCGAGAATGCCTGAACTGGCGATTTAAAAATATTAATGTACTAACATGCAATAAAGTATTAATGGATTAGCAATTCATTTACAAACTAATCAAAAGCACGAGATCAAAGCACACAGTAAAGTATCATACAGGTGTGCAAAGAGTCCAAGTACAGCAGCAGAGCTCCAGTGGAGTTGTGTAAATGCAAATTACCTCGAGACGTGGACCATCATTTCGTCTGAGGTGGCTGTACCATCAGGTGGGAATTTGGAAAACCGCTCTGTTGCCTTTTTCCTGTGACGAGACAGCTGTTGTCACTAATTTCTCAATAACAATATATTAATTTGGAACTGCCGGGCAGATGCAGATACTTAACTGCAGGTATCTTCTTTAACAAGAACTAGGCCTGTGTTTGCTGCAGGGTGTATTGAACAAATGTTAAAAGCCACGTTCTGACTGCTGCTGTCACATTTCTTACACACACTAGGTGCAGCTGCTGTGAGATCAGTGGAAGCTGTTAATTAAACCACAAATATCAATATTTCATCTTTTCCATCTCCTTTATTACAATTTTCTTTAGCTTAACAAATTCTCTACTAGCAAGTCAGGGAACTCACTAGTTTGGAGTTTTTCTGAAGTGCTCACAAGCACTAACATTTACTCCTCGCTGTTTTATCAAGGAAACATACACATGTATGCCTTTATTGTGACTCAAAATATTACTGTCAGCCACTCACACAGGTGAGTATGACTGGCAATCAGAAAAAATGTAACACTAAGATAAAATTAGGCTAATAATATAATTAACAAGATAATAAACAAGAAAAGAAACTCCAGCTCTCTGAGAATTTTCCTAACCAAAGGACAAGATGTCACCATTTTCTACAGCAATGTGGCAGCTATAAAATCTAAAATATTTATTTCTGGTATGTAGAAATATCTGTTGGAAATCAGTTTTCTGGTGACAGAATATAGTCTGTGACTTGATCCTTTTTCTTGCTTGTGATTACAGAATTTTTTGAATCAAGGTTCACATGTGCCACTCGAGGTGAGAATGTAAAAGTTGTGTAAATGGGAACTTTCTGAATTTAGCACATAACTGTAGAGTACAAACATATACTATGAAATATTTTCTGCTGAATTAAATGCATTCAAAAAAATACACCTAAGAAAAAAAAACAAAAACAAGCCTACAACAGAATTCCTGTTGATTAAGAGGTATTTTATTCCAAAATTCTAAATATCAGAATCAATACTTACATTTTTCGATTTACCCAATCATAGTATTTTGAAATTGTATAATATATACATAGAAAAATACAGCCTAATAAAAACACTCAAATTTGCATTAGGATGAAAAGAATGAGTTAAAAAGCAAACCATAGCTTTAATAGCTATATATTTCATATCAGTACAAAATTACTGTGCCATAATACCCACTTTTTTGCACAATTTATAATTTAATACAAAATAAGGTGACTTCAAACGTGTATTGCTCTCCTTAAATGTACCGAAGACCTTTGAAACAAGTTCATAGTAACTAAAAATATTCCCATTTATGCTGCAAGTATTTACTGCATGACAAAGAAACATACAATGCAGCATTCTCATTAGTATGTTAATTCTCTGCTTGTGCAAATAATGCTCTACTGATTTAATGCATGAGCAAACAAAAAAAGGCAAAAAAATTCCATTACGAAGCAATAAAATGTTACATTTTCGGCATATTTGTATCATAGCAAATACAGGTTTCCTTCACGGACTAGAAAAGCAAAACCTGTAAAAGTTTTTTGAAGATGCAAATGCTACATTAAATCTTCCATTACTTTGCAAAAGCCAAGGGTCAAGTTATTCAACTTTAATGCAGCATATCTGGAGAAGGTCATTGCATGAAAGGTTGGATTTCCTGTGTTATGTTAAAATTCTACACATTGGAACAAAATAGACCTAAATACCACAATCACACGAAACAGTAGTAATACTACAGACTCAATCCCATTACTGTATAGTCTCTAGTCAAATTTTCCACAATGGACTTAAAGAAGGTGGTTCTGTAAGTTCTCACGAGTTAGTAACGGATACGCTGTAGAATATACATGGAGCCTCACCCAATGTGGGCGATCAAAGACCTCTGCAGCGTTCGGTTATCACCTCCGGTGAGCGCGCTGGCTCCGCGATGTCCTCACAAACACTGACCGCTCCAAGCCAGCAAACGCCACGGCCCTTCTCAGGCCAGCAAAACTGGGCAGAGGACTTGGCAGTGAACCAGGTCAGACCATGTTATATTGCACGTGGGGGTTCGAGGCTAAAGATTCAGTACCAAAGAGTTCAGATCTCACTCACACCTGCCAGAGTTACCAGAGCTCAGCAATGACCACGATCCCAGCTGTGGCATCTGGTGTGGCAGGGGGCCACTGCCAACAGCTCTGCACCTCTCAGAAACAAACCAAAATCATCTCTTTGCTGTATGGCTCATCTGGGCCCTGCCACTACCTTATTTTTTGGATTCCTGTTTTTCTTTAATAAAACACTTTTTTTTCTGACTTATTAACAGCCAGCAGCATTGAACACAAAGAATCCCATTCAAAGGGGCATGTTAGTCTGGACCAAAGACAAAAACTGCCTTGATTTTCACCAGGGTAATGCTGCTCTGCGAGTGTTTGGGAGGGAGTAGGAAAAAATACTGCAGGGCTTTGTCAGGGTAACCAAAAGCAAACCTGAATGCTGCAAAAATCTAAGTGCAGCATGATTCCTTCAAATCACCAAGAGCATGCTGATTATGGCTGAAGTATTTTCAAAATACCCTTTAAGACTATTTAAGCGTGGACACAAGTTTAGAAACAACTAAATATTTAAAACCTTTGCTTGGAATAAATGTTTTATAAAGAAAGAACACATGTAGTAAACTTTAGAAAGTTTCCACAAGCATTACATGAATTAGAGATCAATGTGTAAATCAAGATTTAAAACAGAAAAAACCTTATACTTGGCAAACAATGTTGGCAAACTTCCTCAAATATTTCAAATTACATTGCTAAATATAGCCCATATTTGCCTTTACACTCATGCTTAAACAAAAGCTATTTCCACAATTTCATAGTTTCTTGAAAAAAATGTAAACCTATGAATTAGGTTCCTTGCTTTACATTTTCTAAATATTATCAAATATAGATAACATGCATTTTGTAATAAAAATCACTGTTCAATATTGATCATGAGATGCTGCATTAATTGCAAACTGGAGTACTTATATAATTTCATGTCTCATTATAAAAGATATAGCTCTTTTAAAAGGTTTTTATCGTCTAAATAATTACATGACTGTTGATTTTATATTCATAAAATATCTGCTTCTGAAACATAGCTCTCAAAAGAAGACTAATTCTCTTGTATTTTTTAAATGCTTCCAGTATGCACATCAATTTTGACTCAAAGGCATTTAATTTCATTCTCAAATACCTTTTTAAAAGTTTCTTTAAAAGCTTTAACATCATTCTACAGTACTTACTGTAAGAATATATCAATGCCTGTAAGTCACTATGAAATTTATACTGAAACAAGTACATACATAATCTGGAATCTTATTGCTGAATCTAGAATGCGCTATCAAAAGTTTCCTGCACCCCAATTCAGGAAAATTTCCAGTTTGGAATCTCCCTGAAACACAAATGTGTTTAAACTTTAAATTGAATTTGAGGTGTTACATCTATGCTCAGTAAGTAACCTGTATACTCCATTTACATATGTTACTGTGGTCTTTTTAACCAAACTGGAAACTAATGGACATGGGAGAAGCAACTATTTGCTTTCAATCTCCAGCAGAAGGCAAGAAATAAAAATCACTTAAATAAGTCTTACTTTATGTAACTTCAAAAATGGAAGATACTTTCCATAGCTACAGTAGTTGTACCAGTAAAATGTACCTTCTTATCCTGAAAATCAGCAAAATGAGAGTTTCCAGTTGCCACAGTAAAATTAGGATGCTGTTAGCACTGACATTAACAATGCTATGGTATCCCATCCGTGTGAGTAGGAGGGATCTTGACTTTGCTTTTTTTGAATACTCTTTTTCATCTCCTAATAACGCCTACACATGCAAGTAGTCTAATAAATTTCAAGTCACCACGGAGTGTACATGTAATGAAAGCACACGTAGGAATTAGAGCTATAATCTGTCTGGCAGTCTCTTAAACCTCTTACTCTACTAAGATTAAGACTGGGTAAAACCAATCTCCTTGCACATAGATAACCACAAGCCCATGTAAGTAACTGAAAATGCTGTTCTATCAAAGTCACATTTTGAGGCCAGGATCAGAGCCTGACTCCTGATTCTCTACTACATTACTAGTAACAATACTAAAAATAAAGACAAAAATAAAACATTGGCTACACTGAAGACCTTGAAAATTCAGTGAAAGTGGAATTATGCCCTATACCCTTTCATGTAAACTAATTTTATCTAAACAAACTGTCTAAACCAAACCCATGTAAATGGATAAATATGCAAGCCTGTATCTGGTGAACATACTGCCCCCACCAGACTCTGTGCTGTCTCCCTTAAGGACTAGGATGCCATCATGGATCAGCAAGTAAGAATGGACTTAACAACAAAAGCCACTGGTGCATTTTAGATCTCTGAAAGGATGCAGAAATAAGAGTTGAAACAAACTGCTCATTTCAGAAAATTCTGGGTTTAGTGGGCACTGCTGTATTTATAGGGGAGATGCAACTATGAACAAAAAACCCCAAGGTACTAAACCAAACCAGAGCTTGTCTACAAAGAAATCTCACTGATGTAAGTACAGTGGAAGTCTTCCTTTGTGTACCTGGCTGCATACAGGGAGTTTATACTGTAATTTATTCCCTTTTTGGAAAAGAGAATAAACACATCTCATAGAAGGCACCTTAGTAATAGTATGTCCACTCTAGGATCTGTACAACCTGTGGCTGCAAGCTGAACAACCTCTTGCTTTGCAGTTACTTGTCTGCTGAAATGCATAGACAATGCTCTTGTGCCAATCACTGTAAGAAGCTTCATTTTACTACACCAATGGTGAGGGAAATAAGCTGAGAGTGATGTAAACCCGTGGCTTTAAACCACTGACCTTTTGGTATGTTCAAAAAACAACAACGAAACAAAGTACTTAGTGTCTTTTCTGGTAATGAAATGCATTCAACATAATGAAATGTCTTGTGCAATGAAATGTCTTGTGCAACGAAACATGCAGTGACTGAAACAATGAATGAATCAAATTAAACAAGCCAGTGAGACAACGAATGAGTGAAATGAAACAAGCCAAATCAACCTTTACTCTTCAAACCCTTTTGCATTGCCAGCTCTTCTCTGCTTCATTTGACTCACTGTTCTCTCAGGGCAGGAGGTGAGGGAGGTGTGGGTGTGGCTAAAGTACTGGTGTAATCCAGATGCATGGATGTGGCTGGCAGAGAGCCTAGTCTAAACAGCCCCTGTGTCACTCCATCCTGCACCTGGGCGTGGTCAGACAGAGAATGTGAGGATTAACAGCTTCCCTCCAGTGCACCAGGTAACCTGTCACACAGCGTCCCTCCAGTGTTTTGCTAGAAACCAAAATACAATCCAAATAATGTACAGCCTTCACTTCAAACCCTGTGGAGGTTTGACTTGTGGACTTCAAGGGTTTTCTCAGACATGTCTGTTGGCAGCCACAGCCCAGCATCTTGTCCCTGGCAGTACATGAATGCATCCATGCTGCCAAGAACTCTGTGGAACACCTGGATGCTGCTCTGTGGAAATACACAGCAGAGTCTTGGGATCTTGCCCTGAATCTTTTCCCCAAGTCCCACAGAAAGTACATCAGCCCCAGATTTCTATCACTCACTTGGAGTTTGTAGGCTCAATCCCTACAGTAAGAGACCCAGGACCTGGAGAACAGTATTTGTAAGGTCTAGAGGGAAACCACAAGACAGATGACTGAGTAGGCAGGGGAACAAGTGTGCAGAACAGGTACCAGATGTGAATGATTCCACTGAATATTTCCTATTTCTTGAGCAGGAGAAAATGTCATCATCAGAGCTAATGGGTAAAGAACATTCTTCAGTACTGTAAAACAAACTACATTCATTTTTCTTGTGCAACCGACTTTCAAGAGCTAGGCAATGAAATGTAGTGTACTCCAACAAAAACCAACCGAAACTAAACGTGTAATCCAGCAAGCACCTCTGGAAGCTGTTGGCTCCAAGAGCAAATGCAGAATCTGCGCAGCAATTCCTGGAGAGTCAGTACACGAACCAGAAAAGATGATGTTTCCTGTATCCCAGTAAGGAAAATCCCAGCACTACTCTCACCGGAGTTTGTCACACAGGGTCAGCGCAGACGCGCTAGTGGCAGGTAGGAACGGCGTTAACGCAGGAGGGAGGATTGAAGAGTATTGCCCTTGTTTTGCGCGTGCTGATGCCTTCCGAGACCAGCAGCTCTGCAGTGGCGAGTGTTTGCCATTAAGGGGGAAGCCAATATTTGTAACCAAGATGCAGGCAACTGTACATTTCAAAATGTCTTACAGATAAAACTCTGCTTAAGCTTCTGATGTTCCTTCCCCATTCTCATGCGGTTGCAGTTGTTCTCTTTCTTGCTCTTCCTGAGGTGGCCTCACACGTTTGAAAAAGCCCATCTGTGATTCAGAGAACAATTAAGAAATTGCATTGTGATTTGCAAAGCATACACACATCCTTTCTCTTCCCTCATTTTTGACCTCCAAAGACAGTAAATATCAGTTGAAAAATTAAACTGAGTTCAGCATTATCACAGACTTGGCTCTTTTATTCAGCTTCTTCCCGACAAAGCTGAAAAGCTTTTACAGTTATTCCAAAAACTTAACTGATTCAGATGATCAGGGGACCAAGGCATTTCTGCAAACTGCTCGTACCATGTGAAATACTACATCACTAGTAGGGAAAAGCAAACAATGCAAAAACCCCCAAACACAGTACTTACCCTGTACATGACAAACACTAGAACAGCCAGGAGCAGCAACCCTGCTAGGACGGCCAAAATTATAACCCACACTGGCACAGGCATGGGCTGTGGTTGAATACCCCACGTAATATTTGTAGCAACCTAATAGAAAAACACAATAAATCACACTTTGCACCACAGTGACATGATGAGTTCATCCATGCAGTTTAAATCTTGTATACCTTTATCCTATCAAGATTATAATCTTAATCCAGTATAAATTTCTTTTTCTCTCCAGTATGAGTTAAAAGCCATAGATTATTGGTGACATAAAGACTTCACTGACCGAAATTTATTAGGATTTTAAAATTAAGTGATAACAGGAGGTTGGGGATTGTTTTGCTTGGGTTTGCTTTTTTGCAATCAGTGATAACATGGCAACATGTCTTCTGTAATTCTTGATTTTCAGTAAAACTGTAGGAATCTGGAAATATTTTAGAATTAGAGAAAAATAATTCAGGGCTTTTCTTTTTTTTATTAAAAGGCAGTACTCTTTGAAACAAAAAATCAAGTCCACGAGGCTTGGGAGAGAAAAAACCCCAGTTAATGACAGGCATTAGAAACCATAACCAAAAATGAGTAATGTAAATGACTTACTACTGTAGAATTGTGAATATCTTCAAAGGAAAGGTTCTTATAAGGGAACTCTATAACACTGAAAGAAGCAGATGATTTGAGAGAGTAGGAATGATTCTGATTTTCTTTCTGTGTAAGAAAAACAAAATTAGTATTGCGCGTGAGTACAAAAATCACAAAAATGTTTCAGAAACAGTGACAGAATATTCACAGTCACTCACATTCATGAAAGTTTGGGTCCAAAGGCGTGATTTTAAATACAATATTGCACTCTTTCCTCTTTCTAGGTGGCCAACTTGACAGACAATCTTTAAACAGTCAGCGGTTCCACAGCCCTGTGTATAAAAATAGGAACGATATTCCAAGTATGAAAAGATTTGGAAAGTCATTAATGGCATTACTTTGCCCATATACCTACACTGGCAAAGCACCATAAGCTATTAAAATACATTAAATAACCTCCAGTAGTGGATAATTAATTAAAGTTTGCAGTTACAAAGACAGTGATATGGTAATATGTTTATTTCCTATTACAGATTATTTCCAACCATGTTTAGAAAGGACAAGTCTTCCTTACATTTGTCTTTAAGGACTTATAACAGCACAGGATTGTAGGTGTCCTGTCAACACCTCAGTGCAGAGAGCTCACCAAAGTGTGCACGTCCCCCTCCACGGCAGCTAAATCCCTTCGGCTGATGCGGTGGTCACGATGATCTTCCCTGCCAAGTGTTTCATTCTTGTCATCATCCTTGGAAGCAGAAATCTAGGATACACCAAGGGAACCCAAGCAACGATTTAGATGACTGCAGGCTTCAAGCTTAAGGTCAAGAAAATACCTAACTGCAAGTTTCTCTCTTTCTATCCCAGCTACTCTTCAGACCATGGCTGAAAATAAATCATTAAAAATTGTATAGCAGAAGCACAGGAACTTTGTGTTTATATATTCACTGAAGGTGATTTTTGGTTATCAAAGATACACAAGTATTCTTTGTTGTTCTATACACTGAATATCTTCCTTCAGTCCTTTTTGCTTCCAGAATTCTTCTTGAACTAACATACTGACTTTTATTGCTTGTTCTAAACTATCCTAGAAATCAACTCTCTACACTCAATTAAACTTGCTGGGTTTTATCTGGTGTTTCTTTGCCTAGTCCAGCCTAGGAAAAAGGAGTTTCTTCTGCTCTGTAAATCCCATGTTTTGCTGGCAGTGATAGCTGACCCCTATTGCCCTTTGTGACATTTGGATGAGGGCCTAGATAAATAAGCTAGTGATATAAAAAATAATACCATTTTCTTCTAAGAAACAAACCCAGAAAACTTAGATAAACAGTCCAGAAGTGTCTGGTATATTTTAGGTTTTAGTTCATGACCACATTCTTTATAATTCTATTGCTTTGGACTTAAAACTCATATAGAACAGCCTTGAAGTTAAAAAAAAAAAAAGGAAGAAAACCCCACAATAAAAAGAAACAAGACAAATTGATCTTTGAGTTGACAGCTTTGAGCTGATGTTACTTCACCTGCTATATACATTGACATGAACTGTGGAAAAGTATAGACTTATCCGTCAGCCACAGATGAAAAACTGTCTCCGTTTCTCATATTCTCAGGGATTTGGCTATATTGAGTGTTTACAGAACAACCAAACATACTTCATTCCACTCAAAGGGAAAGTCCTGCTTACCTTAATTTTCAGTGGGTTGATTTCCATGTCAGAAGTGCAGTTCATGGGACCATCAATTTCATACTGAACAATATACAACAGCGTGTTGTTTTTATATTTGTAAGGCCACTGCAGAGTCATCATCACCTTGCTGAATGCACTTGGACCATTGTTTCTCAGCTGATTATGAAAATAAAATTTACAGATATAAAAAAATAATGCTACTTTCTCTGTTAATGTGCCTGTAGTTGTTACTTTATATTTGAGCCACAAATGTGGTACTGCCACTACCCCCACCCCCAACCACTTAAGGCAACAGCATCAAAACTTATCCTAAAAGTGGTAAAACTTTTAACTATTATTATTCACATAGCTCTCTCGGTAAGCTTTGCTTAATTAAACAATCTAGATTAAATCTGTTGTAATTCTTTTAAGGCAATTTTAAATACTTAAATTTTTTCACAGCAAAAGACTTCCGAGTGATTCAGAACAGATAGAGTACAATAATTTACAGCCAGGAGCCATTCCTGAGTTCACATTACTTCAAATGTTTTATCTAGATTTCAAAAGGCAAGAAAATAAAATATGTGTAGTTATGTGGGTAATCAAGCCCGTTACACTAATTGCAGGCATTCCAACCCTTCTTGGATGTACCAGTTATTGGCCCAGCATTAAATAAATAAAATCTCTCCTTACATGCAAGACAAAATAAAAGAAAAAAAAAATCATAATTTACTCCAGAGAAAAGCTACACCCAAAAGATTTATTTTCATTTATCAGAGAACCATGTCACTGAAATCGGTAGTAATTGCACACCTCATAGATATGCTGAACCAGAGGCCCAATATCATCTTCTGTTTCAGGATTCTCCTTTGGCTGCCAATTTGCAATAGGAAGGAATATGTGATCAGGGGACGACACACTAAACAGCAGAGCAAAGGAGTTGTTATCAGCAAGTATGAAACAATAAATGTAATTCTCTAGAACATCTAAAAAAAAGCCCAACATGCTTAACATACAATCTCCACTTTTTCATCCTCTATAGAAAATCTGAGAGAACAGAAGTGGTTTGAATATTAAATGTTCAGTCCTGTTCTTTATGCTAAAAGATGATAAGAGACATATATGTCATCCAAAAAAACCAGTGTGAAATACTGTGATAATGAGAAATATTGATGATGTAGAGCCTTAGCAGTACAGTCCTAAGACTAATTCAGCATGCCCTGAAAACAGCGAAGATACCAATCATGCTTTTCCAGTGTGCCATCCCCCACCTCTCAGATACCGAAAAAATTCATCGCAATGGTGAATGTAGTGGAAAATTTTAAAAATTATGACTCAGGTAACTGGTTAAGCAAGCGGACTTTTAGGTGGGAAGTAGAGGTGATGGAGTAACCAAGTCATTACAATATTTATACTATGCTTAAGGCTGAAGAAGGTGAAGACATTGCGAACTTAAATTCCACAGGATTTTCAACTTTGGTTTCAGGAGTTTTCAGATGAACTCCAGTTGGTTTGTGGAGGAGAAAAGTGACCTGCAGAAATGTAAAACTGCAAACATAAGGGGTGATTTTTTCTTCTTCTAAAAAATATCTCTAGTAATGGAGACACAATTCCATTCCTTTTTGGAATTAATTTTGTAATTATTTAGAATTATTTAAGATCCGAAAGTCCAAAGGCTGGCTAGAGAGAACCCTATTGCCTTTATGATTAAAAATTCCCTAAACTTTCCTGAAAACTTATGCGGATCTGAAAGGAAGTTCAGTGAATATAAAGTAGCAAATGTGCAAAGCTCATTGAAAGTGTTTATTAAAATAGTATTGCTTACCCTCTAATTTCAACAGCTGCTAAAATAGCAAGGTCAGCCTGATAATATGCTACTGGGCTCAAATTGTCATACAGGTTGGAACTGCAGGGAAAATAAAAGGTAAATTCTTAAATGAAATAAGCAAAATATTTAATTAAAAAAACCCTCCACACTTCAAAGTAATTGTATGTAACATCATAACATGACTCCTGAGCCACTGTAGGAAAGCACAGTGGCTAAAAACTAAGGACCAGATTCCAGCAAGTTCTCACCTAAATGCATGGAAGTCCCACCCTGTGCACAGTCTGGGGGAGCCTCAGCAGGGAGAGGTCGATGAAGGACACAGAGTTAATGCTGACTCTGTTCTACAGCTGTCACCTACGAAAATACAGAGGACACTCCCCCCTCAAAGTGGTGCTGGGAACAGAATCCCGATCTCCTTAGACACATCTGGTTATTCTGTCTCTCTAACCAAATATTTCCTTGACAAAGACCTTCTTGGATCTTCTAATTATTCTTTGCTGCTGCTGTAGTCAACAAACACATGAAACAGTGTTTTCCTCCTGAACTGTAAATACCTCACTCTTTTAGAGACTAGACTTGCTCTGCTAGGAGCTGAGCCAGCTTTGGAAATCTAGCTTTGTGAGTTTAAGACAAGTGGTGTGATCCTTAAAACCTCTCCCAGATAATACCCTGGTAATGCCTGTCACTATGAACTGTGATTACCGTGTCCCATTGCACCACTGTTCACTCTTCTTGCATATAAAAGTCATGGGAGGCATTTTCTTCCATAAAAGGCCTAAAACACTACAGGAACTTCCCTTCTCTTCCCTCAGGAGACAAGCATGACTTGAGCAACCTCACTGACTGTTTCTGCCCCAGTGACAGTAGCAGGTGACTGCTGTTAGCCTAGGGAAGGTGACAGACACCCCAGAGTAGATAATTTCCTGCAAAGAATAGGAGTCACGTGCCACTGGCACACCTTACCAGCTGATGAAGAAGGGGGAAAAACTGGACAGACAGCAATGGGAGATCAAAGAGATATTTAATGTGCCAAGGCCTTTGATCGGTATGGCAAACCACTCTATCATTAAAATACAATGGAAGCTTTAATCTTTCCTAACTCCTATAGATGACAAATGCATATGGGGATGAGATTAATTTATTCACTACATTAAAAAAAATAAAGCCCTTAAATGGAAAAAAAAAGTGCTTTTGGTCCACCACGGGGAAAACAAAAAACAGCTGTATTTGTACTGTCCATTAAAAGCAACATAAAACTACATTGGGTAAAGATACTCCTAATGATCACATCTCCAAACCTTAAACATCATCTCCAGACGTTATAAATTCAGATTTATATGACAGTGCTGTCATATCATCTGATAATTAACAGGAATGCTACTGTTTTTTTCCATTTAATTTTGAGGCTTTTTTAGGCTGGCTGCTGTGATGGGTCACCGCATGTTGCTTCTGCTCAGACCACCCCATGCACTGCCTGCCCTAAAAGACTCTCTTCCTCTAAATACATAAAAGTCTGGCTTTATATCAGAAGGAATACAGAGTTCAAATATCAGTTTTAAAAGAGGGCTATACGCCCAAAGTCATTCTGTGGCACTACAAGTGTCAGCAGAGCACAATGATGTGCACGTACAAATATACTGTTTTTCCCTCTATTTTAGGAAACCTAATTCAGTGTGTTTATTTTCCAAGCAATTACGAGGCAAAGACAAGAGAATTAGGCCAGAGTGATACTGTGTAGTTTGCAGTCTGTTTACTGCGTGTGTCTTCTCCCAGGTGAGGTACATACTCAGAGATTTCCATACCTTCGGATTTGCAAGTCAAACTTGACAGAGGTGTCCATCTCAGACTGCTGGTGCACGCTGAAACGCAGGCCAGCTAAGAGCTGGGGAAAAAAATCACTGTGTTTCAGTTGGAAGCACAATAAAACACACAATAAAAGCTTCTTAATGCTCTTTCTTAGGCTACAACAAAATTGCTTAAGACTCGTGGTCATGAGAGAACACACACACAGAGCTGGCAAATTAAAGTTGTCCAGTTCATCCAAGCTGGAAATGTACTGCCCTCTCCTTAGATTACAGCCAAAGCACTACTGCCATAAAATACAAAATAAGGATTACATCATGCTCCCCACCCTTACTTCAGCTATTTCTACACATGACTAAGCCTCCCCAGGCACTGCAAAAAGTATTGTAATCTAAAGAGTAGGGAACACATGAATGATTCAGAATTAATTCCCAAGGTTTGGTATAAGTCAATTCATATTTGCTTTAACATCTGTGCAGTTCAGCTAGATACACTTCAAAAGACTTTGGAAACAGCATTTATTCATCTGTACAGGATGGCTCTTGGAAGAAAAGCATCATGGAATTGCTATAATTGTGACTGATTTTCACTTCATTTCCTCAGAAAGTAAGACTCATCATGTCATATCACCTTAAAATCTGCCAGGTCCTACTAATAATTTTTTAATTCTTCCAATTTCAGCTACATTTGATGGAATTGTAGAGGTCTCAATTAGACAAATCTCTCTCTCCTTTTTCATGAAGGTAGGCAGAAAAGAGATGAACTAAGAGAAAGAAGTGTTATTAGCTAGCTCTTGATTATATACTAAAAAATACGTATAAGATAAATATAAAAAATTCATGAGGGACCAAAGTCCATTAATCCCACTATTTAATGAACAACTCATTTTGAGTTGCATCATAAAATTCATGAACACTCCTTTCAGCCTTTAATGTAGCTGGAAAGTTGAAACCAACTACCGCTGTACTAAGCAAACGTGGGCAGCTACATGTCAGCTAGATCTAATCTTAAATTCCTGTGAGAAAACTTCCTGCCCAAACACAACTGTGATTAAGGAAAATGCCACCTGCTCTCCTGTGTGAGCTACCAGACACCTGTTGGACCAAACCTTACCTTAGTTCCTGCTTTCATGGGATTTCCCAGGTCACAAACCACCATGCGAGTCTGATTCTCTGTTTTAAAAGCACATGACAGTCTGGCTAAAGCCTGCAATAAACCAGAAAGAAATATTAAGTAAGGAATGTCATTCTTTACATCTGAACACCTGGATGAAAGTCTGGAGAAAAGTCCTAGATATGCTGCATTAATTTTAATATAATTTCTCAGCCATAACACAGTTGAGTACTAAAATTAAATAAAATCTGATATAGAAGTCTCCAAGGAGACAAATGTTTTTGATACAAGATAGATCTCTTCTCAAGGTTATAAAAAAGGGGCTTGGAAAAAACCGATCACTTTTTCAGTGCTTTGCTTTAAGACTGAAATAGTAGAAACCACCACAGATTTCCACAGCAGCACCTGAAATATGACTCCTCAAAAACAACAGCTGGAATTTTACCTCGTTGTTACGAACAACTCCGATGAAATCTGCTTGAGGTGGAACAACGACAAAGAGCTCTGCTTCATAGGCTCCCTCCCCCTGGTTCTGAGCACTGACAATGAGGGTCAAGGGATTGTCATCACCAATATAGATCTGCTTCTGATCACTACAAGAAACCAGTGTAAAAATGAGCTCTGCATTCAGGTTTTAAAGTGCATTGAAGTGGCTGAACTTAGAGAAACAAGAGACATTATGAGATTTCACAAAGACACTGGAGAAATCTGGAGGCAGTACCTTTGCTTCAGGAGTGTCAGGAGAGCTCTAAGCTACTTTTAAAAAAACCCCATGTCTATAATCACAAATGGAGCAAGTATTGCCTGCTCTTTTGTAAGAATCTTTCCTGCAAAGTTCACTACTGAACAAAAAACCACCGACACCTTTTTCTCACATGGTGCAAACAATTATGAAGAGCTAAATCCCTGTGAACATTTTGAATTACAGGCCCACTTTGCAGAGGTAGAAGCATATATTTATAACAAAACTCAAGGGAAGGCTCAACTACAGAATAGAGCCAAGACCTCTGCAATATCCTTGGTTCCAGATACAAAGAGACTATCTTTCCAAACAATGTATTTTCATTTCACCAACTACAAGCAAACATCAAGGCATCTGCACTGATGTAAAATGTTCCTGAAGTGTTTGCATGAATTAGTGCTTGTGAAGTGTCCTATCTACATACAATGTGCATAGGTTATAATGCATAAAAAATCAGATTATAAGATAATACACTAAGAGAAGCTTTAGGCCACATGAAGTACAAAAAGCTCAGACCCATGAAAGAATTACCACTTAAAACTTGGGGGTTTTTTTTCCAGGTTTGATAAAAGATATTACCAATACCAGCATTTTTTTTTGTACTAAGAGAGCCCTACTCCTCCCCTTGCTGGATAAAATCCCATCTTCATGTGTCTATCTGATATTAAAGAACAGAACAGAGATACAATGGCAGCTAACAGTGGTTTATTCTCACTAGACATGTCCGGCTTAGCAAATAAATAAATAAATATGGCCTACTTATAATGGAGGCTGGGGTGGGAGTGGTGCCTTATATGCTAAAGACATTGGGTTACAAAGCAGAAAATAGGTTTTCTTTAAAACATATAAGCCTGAGTTTAGATTTTATAGAATGAGGAGTCCTGCTTATTTCAACACATCCCTTAAACAAAAGTATTACCAGCTATTGAATTTTAGAATTCAAGTAGACAAACTGCTTTTCCTTGTAGTACTTTTCTCATGTATTTACCTTTCTACTGACACCTCCAGCTTTGGTTTGCAGATATTATCCTCCCCACAATCCAGCAGAATATGGGCCTACACAAAAATCAAACACATACTGTTGTAATAATACCTTCATCTGTTCTAACATACATTTTCAATAATACTGTTTCACCACCACACAAAAAAAATTCTACATAGCTGGTTATGAAATGTTTTCATGTCATTAGTCTCAGAAGAGAACAAATGAGTCTTTTATGTGGGGGGCACTGTGCCTCGTCCTGCCCTACTGCAGTTCTAGGACTGATGTTTACACCTTAACCATCTTTCCGTACTTTGAAAAATCTCTTCATATTAAGTTGCGTCTTCACTATCCTCTTTACAAACAAGTGTAAAAAATTGTAAAAAGGGCAGAAATACAAAACCTATGTGTGTTACCTTAAGAGAACTATAGGGATAAACATAATGTACATAAAGCAGCATAGTATGAGAATGGATGAAACACTCCAAACCTTCAATTTTAACACTTCCAGTACTACTCTAACTGATTTTCTCCCTAAGATGAACCTAAGTATGTTCTGAGTTCTCTCATCACAGCCTGTGTAAGCAGTGTACCTGTCTGCTCATATTAGCAGGAGTGAACTGGTTGAGGATAGGGTGCAGTCCTGTTGCATCTGCAGCTGTTCTGTAATCCAGACGATATTCCATAAAAATAGTAATGGGAGTTAGCTTGTCTCTGAACTCAGATTCATCCTGAGGAAACCAAAGATTTGAATCACAATTAAAAAGCAGCAGGAATGGAGAGGCCAAAACAACATTAAACTTCTGAGCTCTTTGCAAAGTAGAAAATCTCTTGTCAGAAAACCTGCACAGTTTTAGCAGTAACAATTTTAGCCTGTTTAACAAACGGAAAACTGGAGCATACAGAAACATTAAGTCATGGAAATCCAATAACGAGGAGCCTAAGGGCTACACAACTCTGCTCTTTCCTGTCAGACTAACCTCAGTCTGCTTCTAAGATCCCTCAGATACTCATCTCTAGACTTAGGATTTTTCCTTCCTAAAATTATTACTTGGCACTTGGAAGTTGCTGACTTTCATGTTGTTCATTTCAAATCTTTCTGTTCATCAAATGTTGATCCTGCCATTCAGAGAACTTACAAACCATCTCTTAGCTTTACATTAGCTACAGATTTGCTCAGTGTAAACTCTGCTTCGTTTCTGAGAGTGATGGAAGTTCCTGACTCTAGAACGGCTCATTTCAGGATCTTATTTCAAAACATATCTTCTATGGGCAGAAACTTACTGATTACTTATAGTTTTAAACTGGTTTTGCGTCCCATTTATGATAATTTCTTATCAGTCGTGTCATTAATTTCTTTATGAAAATGTCAGGTGGAAATGTGCTAAATATTTACTAACCCTGAGACCTGAGATGTCTAATTCGGTATATATCCCACTCACAAAAGTCAGGTCAAAGAAAGTATTACCTACCCTCTGTGAATCCTTAATGATTACTAGCATTTTTATTTGGGGTTTTTTTAGAGGGAAGCAAATACTGTTTATGTTTGATTTATAAGTACTCAGAGATAAATCTGAGCTTCATAGAACTTACATAGCTACACACAATGTTTCTTCTACTGATTTATACTTTTTAATTGTGTTGGCATCTGTTCACCTTTGTGGGGACGAAAACAGAAAGACTGAGAAAAAGGAAACTTAGTATTTCAAACTTCTGCATCTCCTCTGCTATTTGCTTATCTTGGCTTGTCAGTTGCAGGTCCGTATTTTTCTTCAATTTTTAAGCGCCAAAGTAGATGGGACAACCTCTGCTTATTGACTATCATGTTCCTTGGAAATGATAATTAATTTGGTGCCTGGATGACTTATCCAAGAAGTCCAGAACAAAGTTCTGATTTGAATTTCCAATGCATTTAGGGACCAGGACCTTAGCCACAATAAGATTCATTGTTCATCCTGTGACAGCAGCAATAATTTGGGACAGACATATGGTTTTAGTAATTTCAGGTCTATCCACTGAGCATGCAGTTTCTCTAGCATTTTTTTCTATTTTTTTTTTTTTTAACACCTAACACAGTGAACTTGTAATAGACAATGCTGCAAAAATTATTTGCCTAAAACATAAATGGTTACTTACCCTCAAGAAGGCGTCAAGTTCCTCGCAGTTCATTTTGCCCCCCTTCGTAATGGTCATGTTCTTAGAGTGGCTGGGCTGTCTGCTGTGGAGAAAGAGAGCTCTCCTTATAGCTCCTTTCTGCTTCAGTTTATCCAACAGCAGCTCCACCTGGAAATCTGGCCAAGCCAAAGGGTTTGGGTTAGGGATATTTCATTCCATTAAACACAGTGCAGACTGCCCTCAGAAATGGAGCTGAACACTGATTTCAACTATAACAAAGACCTAGTGCTTGCCACTCTTAAAACTTCCAGTTCTTTCCATGTAAAATCTGTCACTGCATTAGTTCTCAAGCACTGTTGCTGTCCTAAATCGGACTCTGCTTTTTCCTTAAACACTGGAAATATGTAAGAACACAGGTACATTTATAATTTATAATTGCTGTAGAACTGCAAGAACCAAAGTTAGAACTTTTTTCCCCTAGAAAATTTTAAAGCAATCTTGCACGTAACACTTGTATTTTTAAACACTATTGCTAATCCAATCACTTGAAACATTTAATATAGATAATAAAACTTAAAATATGTAACAGATATTTACATAAGCCTTCCCAGATCACAACACCTCTGTACATGCCATAGAAAATAAGGAAAAGATTTTGCAATCAGTAGACAAAACCTGATTGCAGCAGGCTGCTTGCCACACTACAAAATCTATTGGAGGCAACATAAAACCTGTTTGAAACAATCTTTTCCTGATTCTGATCCAAGAATCTGATGAAAAAAGTCAGTGATATCAATCAGAAAGTCATGACCTCAACAGGATGTGACAAGTCCTCTGTGGCTTGTCTGTATCTCTCAGGCCTAACAATGCACATACTTGAACATTCTTGTCTAAAACTTCCCTCAATGAAGGTTACTCTAAATTCTGTAAAATACAAAGGGCTTTCCAAGACTAGTTAACCACATGGTTGAACTTATTCTTAAAGTCTCAGGTATGGTCAAATGTCACCGACTTCTACACTACTACAGCCAGAAAAACCATCTGAAGAGTCACACAGATGTACATGGCCACCCAAGTGGCGGCCATGTGCTGCAAAGGGCACCCAGCTGTCTCAGTCATGAAAGTAATAATGACAAGTGCTCATGTCTGCAAACAATACAAAAAGACTTCCAATTTTTAAATGAGCAGAACTTACTGAGTGAGTTTGGGAGCTTTCCTTTGCCATCCGCTTTTAAGCAGAACTTTACTTTGAAGCTGTTTGAGAGGGAAAAAAAAAATGAATTTCACACACTTTTTCTCTCATTTTCTTCTAAAATTCCTCACTATTTGTTTCTGTTCAGATGTATCCTCTTTTTGAGACTCTAGCTCATTCCCAAAAGCTATTTTCTACTGATGGAAGAGAAACTATAACCTATTAACAAGTAGACAGAATTGCAGGCAATGCAAAGCTTTGCAGTCTTGATTCTTGTAGGGATAATCACCTGTGGACCAGAATGTTTATTTCTGTAATCAAATGGGTCTTATTTTTAAAGCTATCATACTGACCCTAAAAAGAAAGTTATAACTATAAAGGAAAAGTAGGTTTGGGTAATAGCCTGGGAACCAGAAGCAATACCAGTTTACAGAGCACATCACTGCCCAAGTAGGTAAGTTAGTGGGTAAAAACACTGTAAACACTGTGTGATGTGCTGACACCTTGAGAAAACCTTACTCTGCTCAACGAGGACAATCAGCAGTCTCTGTAGGTTTTGGGAGTCAGTCTGGCATCCACTAAAGACAGTGCTGGTCCTCCAACTGCTGTCAGAGTTCTTATTCTGCACTGTCTGTTCTTCCAGGAAAAATCTGTGTTTGATTGTCTTCTTTTTTTAATTAGCTGACTAGACTTCTGAGACCTTTCATAATTGGAAGGTTACAAAATTAAAACCCAAGAAGTCCCTCCCCTCAAAGGAAAACATAGATACTCTGCTTACCAAGAAACGTTTACATCTCCCAGTGAACAGGCTTTGTTTTCTGGGTTTAGAATGGTTGGATTAACTTCCAGGGCAGCATTTACTCTAATAACTGGTCTAGCCCTGCAAAGAAAACATCTTGAAGAGCACTCAACACCATGTTAGACAATGCCCCCCCATCAAATTGTGCAATATACACAAACACACAATATTTAGTGAAACCACAAGAAAAACAAATAACCATTGACTAGATGAGCGAAAAGTGGGAAGCTTTTCTGTGCCCTTTCATTTTCATGAGCCACAACATGGACAACTGTGTAAAGAGGAAGTGCTATCTACTTATAGCACAGACCAATATATTCTCCCAAAATGAGCAAGTTGAGATGAGAATATCGGGACTGCAGTGTAATAGCTGGCAGCTGTTGTGTCAGAATCCAGAAAACTATCACTCAGAAAGCCTTGAAGACAGCTGATTTGTGTTTTCTCCTAACTACGTATTATTGAGAAAGATGAATTTTAGACAGCAGATAGGTTTACTCAGTGAAAAAAGCAGTACAGTGTTTTTTCACCTCCAGAGGTTTGAACGGTGGGGTGGCAGATTTTCAGACTTCCCTGATCCTGCTTTCTTTTGTAGCTCCAGAACTCCACTGAGCTTTCCCTCAGGTACAAGCACAGAGGGACCCTTACCTGTACAGAACAGCTGTGTCAACACCAAAGGCTCCAACAATCAAGTCTAGGAAGAGAGGAGACATATTACACATTACAACTTGCTTGTTAAAATATGCTGTTTCTCAGAGGTGGGACTGCTATTGAGTTATTGTAAAGTGCCATTCTGAGCAGAGGACCTGGATATCCATTTTTGTCCACATCTGTGGCTCCTTTCAGCGAGTACCCAAAGCTGGGGGGCATAGTGCGAGCAGCCCACTGCCCTTCCAGGATCTGGGATGGGATGGCATTCAAACCACTTGCTCCTCCATTGTAGATATACACAAGTCCTCTCTTGTCCTCTCCACCATATGGTGCAGCAACTGCGATATCTGAAAACCAAAAGAAGAATCATCAGCATCTCCAGACACAAACTAGAACATATTTGTGCTTATATCAATCAATAATTTCTGATATTACAGTTTCAATGTGTGTCAGTAGGGAGGAAATGCAACCAGCCTTTAAAACGCTCATCAACATTTGTTTATTGTTCTTTTTGTTTGTTCTTTATTTTTTTAATTATTGGATGCTGTTTTTTCTAGAAAGTATAAATGTTTGACAGGAACACGTCACAGACTTTTATGGGGAGAGGAAGGAAAGAAATAGTTCTACAAACATTTCTGCACTTTAGTGACTGACTTGCAGTAAAATCATATGGATTTGGGATGCTTTTGAGATTATTAAAACAAGCAGAGTAAGTCACTGTTGGTGCCAAACCACAAAACTAAGTGGAACTCTCTTCCTATTTCATTTACACACTCATTTTCCTCCAAAGAGTGGGACATGTTAATAATTATGGAAAATTTAAATCATCCTAAACCAATGGTAAATATTAAATTCCAGTCTATCCCAGTCATGGCTTGGCAGCATGCTTTATGGAAAACTTCCAGTTAGTGCAGCTATTTTATCTCTTAAATTTAAAGTACTCACTGTTAATGATTAATAAATGGTAATAAACAAAATGCTAATTAGACTATCTGTAAGGAGAGCTTTAGAAATGTACATAGGATCTAATTTCAACACTTCCACAGTCATTTCAACGGCCAAACATGAAACACTACTTGGAATAATTACGTTTCTCTTTCCTCTTTTCTGAAATTTGGGAAAATTTGATGAGAAGAATAAGGACTCAAAAGTTTACAGTTTTGTATTTTTGACTCCTATTTACAAACTTCATGAAGACATTAAAAATTCCTATCTAGCACCATACTGTGGTAGCAAGTATTTTAATTAACACTCCCAAAATTAGGCAGAGCAATAAAACCCAAACCAAACAGACTAAATAACAGCAAAGCAATTAAAAATAGGCAACTTTTGCTATGATTGTCTTGCCTACAGTGTATTTCAGATGTAAGTATGGTGGAATCAAAACATTTTTGGGATAATTTCATCAAGTGACTGGAGTTTTGGCTATCAGCTGTCCAATGTCTTCTGTAAATAGTTGCAGAATTTCACACTGATTCTACATCCTGTTAGCAACTAAAAGGTCCCTTCCAGTTTCAACTACACTATGACTTTATGACTTCATCAAAAATAAATTAGAACTATCTGGGAATTTGAAGTAACCACCTACTGTAATTTTTGATCTTACAAAAAATACTTAGCTTGCAAGCAGAATGGGAAAAATGAGCATTTTTGGTGGAACTCGAATTCTCACTACTCTTTAGGCAACACTGTAATATGATGGGCATAATAAAGTGCTCTCCCTATGATTCCTGGAAGTCTCCATCCCAACACTACACGATTCTTGCCTGCTTCATTGCTCTTCATTCCTATCAGAAAGTAACAAGAAGCTTGGGCAAGGGGTTTGAGAGTCCTCAGCTCCAGTTGTGTTGGACTCTAACTTCTCTTCCAATTACTCACTCAAGATGCTCAGCTCTTGGTAGATCTGGCTGTAGCTGCTATGCAGTATTTCCACCAAACTCTTCCATTTTGAATAATAATTTTAAAAATCTAGACTTTTCTCAGGAAATTCTTTTTTATACAAACATTTTTAACCAGCAATCTGAAATAAAACCTTATTTTCTGTCATCATTGTGTTTCTAGAGTGGAAAATCATCTTTAAACAATGGAAAGAGGAAAATGACATTGAAGATATCCTAACACGTCCTAGTGGAGAGTCAGGTATTTTATTGAAGTTTCTGTTGTGATCATGACTTAGAAAGCAGTGAAGTTGTCAGCGTAAGAGCTAAAGCAGTCCATGCTGTCGTTTCAATGGTATAGTCTCTGCTCGATGCATCCATGGAACTCCTGTTAGCATTCCTGGGAGTAGCATACAAGCATCGAAAGGAGTCTAGACCTCAGTGTCCCACACTCGGTCACGGCTACAGCGCCGAGTGTCTGTGTGCAGAATCCACATTCACTGTGCTGGCTGGGTTTCCTCTACAATCAGGAGATCCTGATCAAGAAACGACATCCTACCGTTGAAGCCGTCCTGATCCAGATCCCCCAGGGGTGCGATAGAGCTGCCAAATCTCGCGAAGATCTCAAAACCGTTCAGCTTTGTCGTCTGAAACCGTCCCGAGGCTTGCTGAAGGCAGATGGTTACTTGGCCAACCTCCTGAAGCTTCCCATCTGAACTTCGATCCATGAAAAGAGGGGCTCCAATAAACAGATCTGTGTAACTAGATCAAAAAAGGACAAAGCTCTTAGTAGCAGCATGAAAATTCATTCTCTTCAGCACCTGTTAACTCAGCACTGAAGTCAACACTCAGATGAAAGTTAACTATCTTAAAATTCAACTGAAGGCAAATATTTATTGACAAAGTAAGCACAAATATACCAAAATTTAATGGACTTCAAGCATGTGAATATACACACGTATTTATGTAGATAAATACAAAAACAAACCTACAAATGTTAAAACAAATGTGAGAGTGTTAGCAAGGGAGTCATGCAGATGTGTTAAACCAGCAATGAAGACAGAAATCTAGATTGTGGGAAAGACCTTTTAATAAAAGCTATCTTTTTTTCTTTCCTGAAACAAGTTGGGTGGCATTGGTGCAAAGAGGGAGAAGAGGACACTTACTTGTCCCCGTCGATATCTGTGGCAGCCACCGAATACCCAAAATAGGCAGCCATCTGGAAAACAAAATTCAAACCAAACCTGTGAGTTGTAGTGATACAAACATAAACAAGTTTACACAAATCTGTACACAAAATACATCAGGGAGATGATAATATATGCCAAAAGTTTTTTCTGTTCCTTACATTTTTGTTTCTCTTCCTTACTCTGTTAGTAAGTTATTTTCCATCAGTTACTTTCCCCATTTCCCCTTTCATGATCCAGTCTCTTTCCCAGTTCTCAAAACAGGCACCACTTCCTTTATTTAAATTAGATTAGAATTCCCTCGGACTTCGTAAAATTTTGCTTTGGCAATCAAGCCAGTAACACACAGACCAATCTATTATATAGTACCCAAAATGCTGTTGCAACACAGGAAAGGCTTCCTGGTCACCCACCACACTCAGCAAAGCCACACACCTGCTCTCCAGTGAAGTTGTACATGGAAGACATGTTTTTCCCATTGTAAATGGACACCTGCATGTGAAGAAATACACATTACAGCATACTAGCCATAGTCACCTTTTTTTATTCATTGTAAAGTTTAACGTTTCAAAATTTTTACCATGCCCAGAGTTCTTGCTGCTCGTGGGACTCCTGATACAAAGTCTGAAATGTAAAGCAAGACACAGATAACAGTCAGGTCCCAAAGCACGGTGACTTTGCTGAAGAGAGAAGCTCATTCCTAGCACTTGATGCATTTGCCTGTGCACTGTACCATTGATTTGAAAGATCTGCCCAGCCTATTAACAGGATTTTCGTACTGAAGCAAGGGGCTTACCTTCGATGCCATCACCATTGAAGTCTCCAACAGCCACTGAATAACCTGCAGAGACAAGATGAGGCTTTAAAAACCTTATTAAACCTTTCATCTCCCTTTACACTCTTCACAGTTGTCTCTGTGCACAGTCCTCCTCTCTTCATCTTAAAATGCACTGGAATAAATATTGTCTCGAAGCAGCTTAGACTGTAACCGGGAATTTGAGATCAGAAGATGAAAATTTTAAAATTATCATCCTGGGAATTGTCCTGGTATAGCCTTACTTTTTTTCTGGGCCCAGTTAGACATACATGAAGCAAAATGATAATTTCCCACTCCTCATTGTTTTTCTTCCAAAACATAACTCTTTAACATTTTTATTTTGTTTTGGTAGGTTATTTAGAAACAGCTGCTTTTAAATAACAAACAAACATCAACCACCTATATGACTAACCTCTCATATAAAAATCATTCCTTTGCCATTCCCATCTTCAGCCTGAATCACAGAAAATCATGGAAATATTTCCATTTATTTTGTCATCAGGTGCTTTTTGAGTCAAGCCTATGGCAAAATAACTACAATTCCATCATATATAAATTACTGCATTTTCAAGTATGTCACTCTCTCGTTATCTGTTAAATGTTGAATTAATAGTTGTGTGATTTAGATGTAAGTATCAATAGTGCCAGGGAGTGTTCCAGGTAGAGGTTTCTCATTTCCCACCACATACCCAAGTAGCTGTCATCAAAAGCAGCACTGGCAGGTCTGGTTGCTAACTGGTCATCATACTTTGTACTGTAGACTTTGGAGTCGTATTTTGCCACAATCTCTGTCACTCGATCAGAAATAAGCTGGCCTAAAGAAAGAGAAAAGAGCTTAAAACCCCAAACAGAATGTGTGAACTCATTCACTAAAGTGACTCATTTACAGAATACTGCCCTCGAAAGCAGCGGCTCTTCCACAACACTAACCAGAAGGGAGCCAACTGCGGCAGTGCCAGGAAGGACACAAGGGAAAATACAGATCCTATTTCCATAGCATATTTGCTTCCATGTTTGCTTCCATATAGCAAAAACGTGTGCACATATTGAATCAAAGGCACACAAAGAGTTCTCACTGAAAACAGAGGCCAATCCTACACTAAGGCAGGACTTAAAAGGCAGTGCTGAGTTATCATATGCTTACGGTTGTGCAGAACTGAGCCCTCTGGGTGCTCCTTGCCCAAATACCACAACACAAGAGCCTGTTTTGGCAGACAAGAAGCCAATAAAATGAGCTCAAATGAGATGAGCACAGTGTATTGCCACATTCTCCATTCTTACTTCATCAGCCACTAGGTGGTGACTCCATTACATTCTTTTCTTCAAGCTTAGATGAAAACTTGAATCACCAAAAAACCCCATTCAGAATGGCACTTACTTCACATACATATTAATACATGTATGAAGAGTAGGGAAAACTCCTCCTCCAGCATCTCAGGATGTGGAATAAAGGTTTAGGATGAAAAATCTCGTTTTCAGAAGTATACTATTGTCTTCTATTCAGAGCCAAGTGGGCTTTTTTGGTAGTAGGAGAAGAAGATAAGGTTGTTTTGGCAGATAAAGTGTCACTTTTGCAAAAAAGCGATAAAATGAATACAAGAACCTAATTTATATGATATTGTATCTGCAGTTTAGCTCCAATCATTCCATTTTGTTCGTAATTTAAAACACAGGACTGGAACCTGGAACAAGCCTCCTGTGCTGCTGCACCTACATGTAGGCTGGCATGATGCAGAAAACCTTTTAATAAATGTTAGTAGTTACATTAAAAACAGGCAGCAGAGTTTGGCAGCTGTGTCCTGATTACAGCAGTACCCTCCTTTGAACAGAGAGCTGCAGTTACAGGCTGAATAATCCTGCAAACAAACACTGACTGAATCCCACATGAGCCAAGTATACAGGTAATGCCAGGCAGGGGTAAAATGTGCCCCACGGCACAAACCAATCAATACAAATGCAAAACATCTTCGTCATCAGAGGAAAATAATGAAATTCTCTTTAGAGGGGATATTTCTTACTGAAGATGCACACTTATAATGTGTGTCAAATTATAAAACATGTAGATTGAGAAACAAAAATATCCCAAAGGAAATGTATCATGCTGATGAAAACAAACCCCACATTCCAGGGAAAACACCTTTAAAATGATCATGGAATTATTTAAAACACAAAGGACATCTATATTATTATTACTTCAACCTTTATCTGTGGTTGCCTTGATTATTCAGGAGATATTCTTAAGGACACAGGAACATTTCTGTCAGTTTTCTTATTGACAAAGACTGACAGCAGTTGGAAGAGTGTGGATAAAGATGATTAAGAGGATAAAGAGTAAAATCATAAAGCTCAACTTCTGTGTGACTTAAATGATATATCTCACCTTGCCAGTAAAAACTCCCAGGTCCTCCAAGTAGCACCCTGTCTCCCTTGGAAGGGAAAAAAAAAGGAAGACAGAAAGAAAAATTAAAAACACATGAAGCACATCTAAAGTCAGACAACATGTCCTATGTTTGTGGGAAGAAATCCCACGCACGTACATTACTGTAGCTCCTCTGACCACCATACATTTTTGTTTTTGAAGGAGTGATTAAATAGAAATGCATCTCATAAAATGCTAACCAACAATCTTCAGTGATTATTTCACCCATTTAGAATTCTAGGCAGAATTCTGTTTTTATTGTAATAGACCCTTCTTCCCACATAAATGTATGGCAACAGAAATACAATTAGGAGAAAACTGAAAGACTGTTACATCTTTTTTTTAGGTCACTACACAAAATAGTGTCATCTTCTGCCTCTGCCATTTTCTGTAACTTATCACTAGAAAAGCTTAATTCAGAATAACTGTGATATAATTCCCCCACTCCACATTTCTTGGCACAATTGCAATTTGCAAACCATTTTATGACACTTTAACCACATTAGCTATCCCTGGGTTGGGAATTTGCTCTGTAACTATTGAATTAGGCCATAGGCTTTGCTGCATAATTAAGCCACTTATTCAGGTTTTAATCCTAAAAACTCCTATATTCACCACTCAGAAAAATCTAGGTCAGACATTTGGAGATACACCCTGGCTTGCCCACTCTAAAGTTTTGGATTAGAGCCCAAAATTGGTTTTAACTGGGCCTGGAGTCTGCACAGTGACCCTGAGGGTGTGTGCAAAATAACCGAAACACTCACAGTCCTATCCTGCACTTGGCAGTTTCCTCTGGAGGAAAACCAAGAGTGGCCTTGGGCAAAGACTGACGGGATATGACCTCATCCTGAGGTGTGAGGAACCCAAAAAAAGAGCCACATCGCAAATAGGGCTTGCGTGGTCTTAACACATCCTGACTGTCATCAACAATTTCATTGTACAGTATAAAACACTACAGTGTATTCTCAGATCTGTGCAAAGTTTTATTGAGCTTGGATTTCAAAAGTAATCATGAACTTGAAAAAAAAGAACTAGAACAGGCAGGGAGAACACATAAGCAGAAGAAACACAAGACACTGAAAAACCCCTGTACTTCTGCTAGCTGATGAGAAAATCAAACATGACTCACAAGCACATTGTTTACCAGTTCCCTGAGTTGTTATTCCTCAAGAAGTAACACTAGCTATGCACCAATCCCATGTCTCAAAAATCCTGACTATTACAGATGATTTCATTTGAGGACTAGCAGCAGCAGAGATGTATGGCAGGAAGCTGCAAAAGCAGATTATTTGCTCAGGACGTGGTTCCTACAAGAGGTGGAAGTGTGCTGCTGTGAAGATGTAGGGAGGAACAGGTTTATAACAGCTCTTTGAGTGGTTTCAAGTTATTTTTTGGTTTATTAAAAAATTTTGTTTGGTTGTGAGTTCACTTCTCCCCCAGGAACAGTAACATTTAGTTACATAATAGCTGTGCTTCTAAGTAGTCTGTATCAGGAGAGTTTGTGAACTTGCAGCTGTCTGCTGGACCACAAGAAATGACAAAAGAGATCACATACCTTTGTAAAGTCAATGCTAAATCCACCTTGACAAAATCCCTGTCCATCTGCATCGATAGTTGCTACCAAAGAGAAAAAGGATAGACAAGAAAGAGGACAAAAATAAATAAATTAAGTGTTATCAGTACTCGATCAGTTGATCCTGTGGATACTTTTCAATGCACCTTCCTATGTAAACTTGCAGTCCTAAACCCGAACCTTGGAATACCTTTCTCCTTAATCAGTATTTTCTCTTTATCAATAGCTCACAATCAAATGCTGTAACAACTTTGGGGTGGCCTAATAGACATGTAACATTAGCATGTGTTCTAGCCTAGCATAGTCAAAGCAAACAGCAACCCAATATTCCTTTGTATTTAATCTTCAAAAGTCTTGGGGAAAATATATTAGCAATTTCTATTCAGGAAATAAGGTATCTGGAAAAGGGGGAGTAAGTTTTTCTTTTGGTATGGAATAGAAAGCTGAATTGGCTTAAAACAAAAAGAGCATACCTGGCTGAAAAAATACCTCCATATTGACACTCCCAGCAAGAATTGTTATGGCTGAATCAAATTTAGGATTATACGGCTTCAAAGTAGAAATGCTGAGACCTCCTTATCTAAAAGTGTGACTGCTTAACTAGTATGATTTAGTTTAATATTTACTTATTTAACTTCTTGTTACACTGGACCAGGCTGGATTTTATTCCTGCTGTTCACAAATAATTTTCAGCAAATAAAAAGACAATCCTAGCTTCAACATTCAAGTTTTAGGTTATAAACCTCTGAATAATCTATCAGCCCAACTAGAGGAAATAAATGCAAAGGATTTGGAAAATAAGACTCCAGATGTTCAACAGTTAATTTAAACAATGCATCACTACCTGCGTATGTGCACAGGGAGATCAGAACCTATTTTTGCAAAACCTTGTTTCTTAAAATGAGCTTGCACCTTAAAGTACTTGACTAATGATAAAATACTTGAGATACAGAAAAATTCTAGAGTTGATCTTTGAAAAAGCACTTGCTACATAATTTTGCTTGAGTGATTACTACAGAATTGGTCGCTTCTACAACTGAAGTCCTCAAGTCCAATGATACTTGGACCTAAGATTTTCCTCTGGCCTAAAGTAGAGAAAACAAGGTCTGCATCATGAACCTCAACTGGAGGAGAATTCAGATGTCTGGATCTAGCTTAGGTTTTGTCCTAATTGCTCTACATGGAAGGGGGAAATAGCTGTAAAACATCCTGCTCCAAAATGTACACAAAATGTGACACAAAAGGAATTCCCAAGAGAAAAGCAACGTTAAGTGCTCTATACTTACTTGACCTGCAGGGAGCATATTCCACAAATTTCGACCCAGCAAGCAGGTAACAAGTTCCTACAGGCTCTCTCTCTTGTTTTGTTTCAGTTCTCCAGTGGTACAATGGGGCACAGGCCTAGGGAAGAACACACAGCAGTGAGGAAACAAAATCCTCTTCAAAATGCTGGTGGGTATCAAATAATACAATGAAATTCCAATTTTCTGCAGAAAAGCGACAAAAAAACCTGGCAGATGTATCATGTGTTATTAGAGGAGACTTATTCTATCAGCACCGGGGCAGAATTACCACCTGTTTGTATTTTATAAATAGCTAATTTATATCAAGAATTTTAGAAATAATGTTTTCTTAAAGCAACAGCTGTAAAGTGCTCATCAAGCATTTATAACACATTCTAACTTCATCAAACTAATTTTACTACTTTCCTTAAGACTAGAAAAAATGTTCCTACCTTTGTTTATAAAGAGTTAAGCAAAGCCTAGCTAAGAAATTCTGAAGAAAAGACAATTCATGCTGATTAGTGAGATTTTGTTTAAATTTTAAGTTATCTGGATCTGTTTGCATTTTCTTCCACTGCAGTATCTCAGTACTGATGCATTTGAAGGGCATCAAAGACCTACCAGAATTTTATCATTTTGGGATCTCACAGAGGCTCCAAACCACTGATGAGACTTAAATTCCAGCGGATCATCAGGAGCAAAGTCTCTGTTACCTACAAAGAAAATAAAAAACAAGCATAATTTCACAGGAACCTGTACAATAAAAATTTAAAAAACCCCACTAAGCCACTGGTTTTGACACGTACAGAGAAAACCAGAAACAGCAACATTGGAGAACATCACCCTTTGATGGAAACAGGCTTTAAAAAGGATTTATTAGTATTTTTTCATGTAAAGGCCCAAAAGCAGCTATTTTTGCACACAGAGAATTGGTACAATGCTGATTAGTTGTAAGAGCACAAAGTTTATAGCATGTTTGACAGCCACACAGTAAATACCTCATAGTTGAGATATTTGACTTCCAAGGAGATTACAGCACTGCTCAAGAACCAGAGCCAAAGCCCCGTTAGGACTAATACTTCTAGAAAAAATATTGCCGTGATTAAATGATGTGAGCTTTGTCTCTGGCTAGAATCAGGAATGAGATCCTTCTCCTGTTCTACCAAGTGATAAAATCTCTACTCTGAACGCCACTGCAATGCGCAAAGCAGGCAGTTTGCAAGCTTAAAAGCTCTGGGGAAGAGAGCAAGCTAAAGACGGAATGATTTGCACTGGTGTCTGTTGCATGATGCTGGGTGGTAGAAATAACAAGTGGTATTTCTGCAGGTGTCAAGGTTAAAAGTCATAGAATTATTTGGTGTTTCTTGAGTACTATCATTGGCAAAATGAGGGAAACTGCCAGCATAATGAGAAAATCGATGTAACACTTTGAAAAACATTTCTTTTCTAAAAGTCCCCTAAATGGCTGGTTTATAGAGCCTAAAGCTACAGGAATCGATGAGGCAACAGCCATACATCACTTCCAGAGTTCCGTGGGGGGATCCCCAAACCCAACCCTGCTATGAATCAGAGACTGTGGCCACTTGAACCAAAACTTCTTTGCTTGTTTTACACCTTGTAAAGAATGTTTTGTCTGCAGAGATTGTGTTACTCCCTTTAGGAAAGTCCCATGAAAAAGACAAAAGAGATTTTAATCTGCCAAATCAGCCAAAACAAGCAAGTATCTGGACTATTTTTGCTCTCAGATTAGAACTACACAGAAACTAATGCCAAGCACATTGCAACACAGAGAACTATTGTGGTTTTTTCTAATGTCATCAAAGGCAACTAAAACCCCACCTCCCTCTGTCACCTCCCCTCCATCTCTTACTGGACTGGTGCTAAAGGCTTGGAGGGCCTGATGATCAGCATATCTGCACAGATTTATGTACATTGAACCTTTATACTCTCACCCTTGCGCAGGCTAATATGTAGTTTGGATACCTGCATGTCACCTTTTAATGGTGCAGAAAAACAAAACCAGATCAAGATGTTTCCAAGCAGGGAACTGTCTTTGGCACACACAAAAATCCCTGTTTTATCACCATTTTTTCTGTTCCTTGCCTTTAACTATGAAAATCCACCCACAGATAGTTTTGCTCAAAGGCATGACTGGGTTAGTTTCAGATGAAGCTGCCACCCAAAGGGGCAGCAGTTCCCACTTGCTCCTGTCCACATTTTCATTCCTGCCGCCCGTGTCTCTCTTGGCACTACTGCCCTGGTCACATGGTCACAACATGAACCACCTAAGAATGAACCCTCCTAAAAAAGTATTCAGCAGGATGAGACTCCAACCCAGCTGGCTGCACGCGGAGGGGAGCAGTGCTAACCTGCTGGGGAGAAGACAGCAACACAAGGCTGGGAACTATATCCTTTTTGGCACCAACAGGGATTTAAAAGTGGTGAATTCATCTTGTAACCACGCCCAGGGTTATGTAGCCTGGAAAGACAGATTTGGCTTCTGCCCTCTACTTGTCCAGCTACTTTTGAATACAAAGAAATGTCTCAGCTCTAGTTGCCGAACACAGCTTTAAACAATGTAAAACTTGGGAATAGTTACAGAGGGGCATTTTATACTTTTCTCTACTGTTGGATGCTTATACAACACTATGTATCTATGGCAAAAATGAAAGCTGGTATAGCAGTTCTGTAGTGTAAAGCAGAATCCTACTGTCCTAGGTACTATAAAGGCGTCTAGAATGCAAACTTCCCACTTAAGTTTCCTTAACAACAGGCAGGAAGTAGAAGGAAAGGCTGTGTTTGCAATAGGGAGTAAGCAGCCATTCTGCATTATCGACAACTTGATTTTATCTCAGCTGTTAAGGAAATTAGTTCCTTCAAGTCTGAGGTGAACGCATCAGCTGAGGCAGCATGAAGCAATAATAAGAACAAAAAATATAATAGAAAGAAAGCCAAGTATTGGTTAGTGGTGCCACCTGCCCATGGTCTAGGTAGACTGCACTGGAGAAGAGGGGAGCCAGCAGAACAACCAGCATAGGCTGCCAAAACAGCTCCTCTCTGCCTTTTCCCTGTGCACTCTTCAGCTGCCAAGAAGGATCAGTGTCCAGGACAGCATCTCCCTTAGCGTTTAGGGGACAAAAGTATTTTTCTACGGTATTAAAAAACCCTGATTCAGCTCTAAATTGAGGATAATATTAGAAATCTCCATGCTTTCAGACAACCAGAAGCTGGCATATAAAAACCCCAAATCTCCAAACTGGAAAGCAAACGAACATGACCACAAAGATAATTATGTGCCAAATGTAGTTAATGTGCCAGATGTCATGACTTCAGAAGCCAGCATCATAATTTCTGAAGGCCTGAACAACAAATGAAGAATTCTTACAAAACCCCACCACCCCACAGAAAAATGTGTTCCATTAGGCAATTTGGCAAAATGGATTTTATTTATAGAACACTGCTATTGTAGAAATATAGTGCAAACATCTCAGTCAAACTGCCCCGTGTCAGCACAGACGCACACAACAAACCAAGATGTGCTACAAGGCTAAGATGACTTAGATTGAGTTTCTCTTGTATTCAAAGCTTCTTTAGGTTCTGTAAAACTAAGTGGTAGGGGTCTTAGGGAGAGGGCCTTGAGTTCAGCTTGAAACTGGCTGCAACACTGGAAAGTGCATGACAACAGAAGATCTAGATCAAGTAGAAAGTATGTACATTGGAAACCTTGACAGATGTCTCAGGTAAAAACTGATACAGGCTAAATCTGATGTTAACTCTCCATTACAGAAGAAAAGTTACCTTTTTTTACCTACACTCACTCAAAATTCTCCCCAGGAAAACCAGTGCAAATAGATTACAAGCCTTTCTCTCAGGTATAAAGAGAAACTAATTTTATGAGGAAATCTGGAAAACACCCATTCAACAAAAATCCCCTTGATTTAAACAAGAAACAATTTGAGTTTTTCGTCATGACTGGGAAAAACAGATATTAAAACACTTAAATGTGAGCCCTCACTGAAGCAATTTTAACCACAGTTAAATGTTGAGCTATACCATAAAGTAGATGTGTCATAGGAAGGTACAGGACCGACTTCAGAAATTCTGTGTTTTTTTACAAAGAGCCTGACTCAATTATTATTTTATCTTTGTATAATTTTTAGTGGTAGTTATATATATATTAAATTAAAAAAAAAAAACAAAACAAAACAAAAAAAGAAAGGACAAGCCTTCCCCTGTACCCTTTAAAAAGCAGTACCTACCTTAAATGAACCAAATTGTATTACAGGTAAGATTTAAACATCCAAAGATTTATAAATCCAGACCAATGCTTTGATGTATTATAATAAACCTTAGTCCTATAAGGGTTCTTATAGCCTTATTGTATTTCTTATAGCCTTTTCTTGTATTTCTGAACTTTCAGAATATCCCAAAAATACCTTCCACATGTCTTTAAGCCAATGATGTACATTTTAATCATAGAATCACAGAATGGTTTGAGTTTGAAGGGACCTTAAAGATAATCTTGCTCCAACCTCTCTGCCATGGGCAGGGACACCTTTCACTAGACCAGGTTGCTCAGAGCTCCATCCAACCTTGCCTTGAAAAAGCCTTTAAAAAGGCATTCAAACAAATATATCTAGGCAGGACAAACTATATTCTGACTAGAGTTATTCAAGAAAACAATCAGAGTTCTTATACAATGCTATTCATCAGACTAAAATGCGACTGCTACAGGGATTTGACTTGATGGGTCATTAATTCCAGGATTACGTCATTTAACCATGGGGTATTATTTCCTGTCTGTAAAGGCAGCTTATGCCCTGGTCTTTCCTTTGCTCCTTCTGATTCTAGTAGGCATCACACGATGATTTTACGTAACTCTTTCAATAGGGTAAAAGGGCTGACATGTCAAGTCAACAGTGCTGTGTCTCACAAGGTACTTCCCAGGTGGAGTGATGGGGTAGCCAGGGTAAGAACAGAATTTTAAAAAAAAAAAAAAAAAAATCCGTGTGCTGCTGGTGGACCAATGGAACACTGTCTCTTTACTATATTCCACAGGATTTACATTTATAAATGAAAATTAATGTGGAGAGATGCTGGGTAGAAATTGCAGAAAAAGAAAAGAAAAATCTTCCAAATATAAAAAAAAAGATCAAAAGTTTTTTCAGTGATGGATTTCTTTTAACTATCAGCTTTGGATAGCTGGCACCTTCTTTTCCCAAGGTAAATGTTATCAGTTACAGGAACAAAGGAGTTACTACGAAATACCTGCTGTTGAGTAAGTGGATCCAGTTGTAACTTGCAGCCCGCCTGTTTTTATGGTAATGAGCAAACTGAACTAAAACATTTACCCCATCTTCAGTTAGACTTAACAGAGATAATCGTGACTCAAGAGGCACTGAACTGATGAAACCCGGTTCAGTGTCACCATACTAAGAATACTTAAGAAGTTGTAAAACGTAAATAGTCACCCAATTCACAGACCTCTCGTTAAAATAAACCTCTTTGTAACTATGCCAATTCAGAGTAAATGAAGTTGCCCTGCTAGGTAAAAGGAAACTATGCAGCTAGCCAAAAGAAAGACAAAGCTATAAAATATGCAAGAGCTCTCTTTTCATAATAGGAGAACTCTATGCAGTGTAAAGTATCTCTCATCTAGCATTACATCCAGAATCTGAGCGATTTCAACCTCAGTTGATGCAGCAGGAGCAAGTGAACACAAGCTTATCTTCACTTGAAACTCCCCATGCTGGGAGGCAGCTGATGCTTTAGCAACCTTGGTTTAGCCACAGTGTTTTGCAATGACTCAGGGAGACGGGAATACAGACCTTCCCACTACTCCCCTTCCCTCTTCTGAGGTATGAATCCCACGTTTTTCCCTGGGCGGTGCTGGAACAAAAGCATCTTTTCCCCTGCCTAATACAAGTAATCCGCCTTTTTTTTTCCAACTCGTCACAGCCCTGCGATCCAGCCACACACAGACAGAGCCAGCAGTATTCATGCAGGAGTCTGCCTAATCACAAAAGCATGAGCATTTCTCTGCTGTCAGCTCTAGCAATATGCGGAGGAGGTTTGATACATTCTGCTGCTCTCTTGTGCATTCAGAGCAGCACCCAGATCCCAAGGCACGCTTCAGTTCCCGGCATGAGGATAAGGATAACAACCAAACTTCAGGGGCACTGAGGTAATGAGAGATTTAGCCAGATAAAAATCAGTCATTTTCACTCCCAATCAATGAATGGTCTTCACAAGATTTATTGCTTTATTGTTGACTAAATCGATGGCCTCTGAGATTGAAATTCCCCCGTGGATTCCATGGTAATACCAAGAAACCAATCAGCCAAAAATAAAGCTGTAATTTGTTAAAGCAAGCTATTTTCAAAGAATACCAACCTACCCCACACTTCCTTATTTCATAAGTGGAAATGATGGAGTTTTGAACAACTGACTGTATTGCACAACTAATCAAAATCTCCAGAAGGCAAATGTAAGCTCATGGCACCCACTCCAGTCATAACTTCAACATCAGCAGATCTTACCCGGTGCTACAGCTCAAAGCTGCCCGAGGCAGTTAAAATACCCACTTCAAGCTAAATAGGTCACAGATAGATCCAGCCATGCCAAACTGGTGGTTTAGGCTTCCAAACAAAGCCTCCTATTGTCTAGAATCACTCACTTGGGGGACAGAAAAAAAACAAATCTGCAAACCTAAGGAGGAATCAGGAGAGTTCTTTACAAGGGTATTTCCTTTTCAAAAGTCTCCTTTTCCTCTTTTAGCACAAATCAAAATATCCAGTCTTCAAAGAATTGTATCCAAAAGCATTTAAGAACAAACAGTTTTACTAAAATTACTTTGTTGCATCAAAACTTGGGAAGCGGGAAGAGGAGGAACAGTCAGTGATAAAACTTTCTCCAGGCAGGGGCCACACCGAATTCTTTTCCCAAAGCAGTAAAGACACACCACACAGAGCTGAAAACACTTGAGATGTTCCTATGTTTTAGTATTCAACAGCTTCTGTAAGCCTCCCCAGTCTTGAATTTTGAGATCTGCTACAGAGAAGGAAAGCAGTAGGGAAAGCTTTCCCCAAGAGAAGGAATGACCACTCAGCCGTGCATCCCTGGTTTACCACAGGTCTCTGAAAAGCAAAACAATCCACTGTCTGAACAAGCAAATCTTCCTGGGCTAAACACGAAATCTGCTCAAGAAATCTGCAATTCATTAGCATAGAATTTCAAATTGGTTTTATGAGCATATTTTCCTTTGTAACAGTTCGTAGAGCTGTCTGCATTTAATCAGATGATTCTAAATGCAGCAGCTCTTGAGTCAGTCTCAGGACTGCACTTTCTGGTGCTGACATAACAAGCTACAGTTTCAAGCATCTTGTACTTCGGCAGATACATTTCTCAATTAAAGTTTTCCTTAAAAAATCATCAGGTAATAAAATAATTTGGTTACAATTTTATGAAAAGCCATAGACACATGAGGAAATGCTATTTCTACCAACTCACTTCCCACTATTCTTGACTGATGACGAGCTAGGACCCCAGTAAGAAAAGTAAAATAATATAAATAATTATGAAGTTTGTTTCCTTTTGGAAAACAAGCACATAGGAAACTTTTGATTTAATATTAATTTACCACTTGTATAGCCTGATTAACTCAAACTGGTTACATGGATCTCTGAATAATTTTTTGTTTGTTGGAATGAAAAGTCAGAGAGATCCTTTAAAATTCCATGGCCAAATAATGGAGGTATTTATCTAGACGTCGGACAATTAGCTAAGTGTATCAACCCTGCCATTTCATGCATGCCTAGCTGTAAAACACATAAGTAAAATCATAAAGATGACGTGTTGATTTCCTTAAATAGCATATTTGGCCACCCCTCTGCTCACTGGTTTTGTTGTCCGGCTCAGTGAACTTTTGATCCTCCTGTTGCACAGAAAAAGACATGTTTAATTTTATACACAGAAAATGGACAACTACCCAAAATAAATTTAACTTGTGGAATACCCTTTAACTTTTTAAGAATCTTTTTCCCTGAGGAAGATTATGAAAACACTGTTGGCAATATCTGGTACTGTGACAGCTTTGCTGTGCCAGTCTGTGAAGGCTGCGGAAATGAAAAAAGGGGAGAGAGACTGATACATCTTCAAAACAAATGGGTTTGGACCTTGGTCTCAGAACTGATCAGAAACAGAAAATGGGCTGCTGTATTAAGTGCATTCCCGTCACGGTTTACCCACAAGAAATATGTTTTTCCTGGAAAAAGCTGCTAAGCAGCTGGCAGAAAAAGCCAAGTGTTAAGCTTTTTAAGAGAGGAACCACGTCTCTGGTCAGCCTGGTAGAAAGGGCTCAGCCAGGTGTAAAAGCAGTTTTTCCACCACTTGCTTTCCCAGATACTTTCTTCTTCACTAAATTCAGAGCATTCCCCTATATCTGTGGATTAAAACAAAAAATAAACTAAATTTTCAGTCACAAAATTATCCAGTGTGGAGACAAGATAATGAATGAAGATAAATATTTGCCTTGAGCTACAACCTGTGATTTTTGATAATTTGAATGTGCAATGTAAAACATCTTGCAAAGGAAAGGATTTACTATTATTGCTTGTGCTTATGACAATTTTGAAAAATAAGCTGTCTTAAGAATATAAATTTCCCTTCAGTGCTTGTCCTGAAAAAATAGGGCCTCCTACACATTCTGAAACTCTGAAAGTTGACTGGGACAGAGGGGAAAAATTCCAAGTATTTTACATAACAATTGAATTGAAATTGTGGTAGTGCTCTGTCTCTTGTAGAAGGAAGTCAAGATATAGGAGAAAACCAATACCAGAAATTTTAGTCTTGTGACAGAGGCATGTTCACTGCTGAATTTACAAGGTAAACAGGAATAGGGTAAAAAAAGTGTTTAAATCAGACCTGTTTCTATCTAGACTTGCAGGATAACCTGTTAAAGTAACAGCAGCACTGCTTCATATTTCAGTTTTGCAACAGGACCAACGGAGGTGTGCAGGTGAGGAAGCTTGCTCTGGTGCTTGGGTCCTTCTTAACTTTCACCTTTATGTGCTTCTAAGAGCAGAAGCCAGCCTGAAACACTTGTGTGATGACATTAGAAAGCCTTTTAAAAAAAAAGTATTCCATTTCTAGCCCCATGACACAAGAACTTGCAGCACAGCTGTGTGCACCTCTGAACTTCAGGGCAGATTCTACCACACGCCTGTTATGCCATTTTCACATAGTCATAACTGTGTTAAACCAGAGCCAACTGATGTCACTGCTAAAAGGCTGAGAAGCCCCACAGCAAAGCATCTTTACATTTGGGAAGTGTTAATGTGCCATATAAACATTTTGCCTTCCAAAGCCACCATATATACCAGAATGTCAAAAGCAATTAGTATAATGTGCACAGAAACACACCGACACACACGGACAGAATATTCTCCGGCGCATTTTTACTGAGTATAACCACTGTGCTGAGGGATCCAGGACAACGGGAGATTCCCTTTCACAAATTCTCCCTGCCCATGGAAGGGAGTTGGAGCTAGATCATTTTTAAGGTCCCTTTCAACCCAAACCATTCTGTGATTCCATGAAATATATTGCTGTTTTAAATGAGAATATATGCTGTGTAGGAGCAGTGAAACAACATTGCTTTTTTAGCCAGAGGTTTAAAAACTATAATATATGCTTTTGTTTGATTTTCTTTTTTATGTTACAGGCTGATGGGAAGGACACGAGAAAGACGGAAATACATGTAATTTCAGCATGAGAGCTACATAAATGACGTTGCTCAAATGCACTCCTACTGCCCAGCTCCCATCCTGACAGAGCTGAGTAGTCACCCACAGGAAGGAATAAACAAAGTAGGAAATATCAGCTTAATGAGTTATCACTTTCCTCCAGGGCAGCTGGTGTGAGGGTAAGTGCAAGTAAGCAAGCAATGCTGTTGTAACATCAGGACTGGAACAACTCTTCCAAAGATTATCCTCCAGCAGCTGGTACCTTCCTTCTTGGGCTATGGAAGAGCCGTGGCATTTGACCACATAAATGACCACGCTGCTACCCAAATATGATGTTAAAGCCAAAAGCAAGAGCTAGAAGATAAAACCCAGCTCTGTTCAGCCAGTGAGCTCAATGTGGCCTTTGTACAGATGGGGAAGAGAAATTGACCCATAAAGCTGCAGAAAAACTTGAATAAAAAACAAGGAATGTTTAAGAAGAAATAGTCCTAATTAATAGTAATAGAACAATATATAGAGGAAAAAGCCTTGTTGGCTGCACCTCTGTAAAACCCTACTCTCATATTTATTTGCGATACAAGACAAAGGGACAAACACAACCCCACACAGTCAGAACAAGTCTTGCTCTTTCCTCCATTCCCTTGCCATATTCCCAGCACAGGAACATGGCCTCTGCCCTGCCCTCACTCACTGCTTGGCCTGCTCTGGCATTTCCAGCTGTGCTACCTGGCAGAAGAGAGCAGGAGCAGAAATAGGGTCATGACTCCTGCTAATTATGGGGCATCCAACTCCACGTACAGAGTTTGGCGTTGACAGGCAAACAGAAGAAAGCCACGAGTACAAGCGTTCTCATTATTTTCACAGGTCAGATTTCTCACTGGCTGTAAGCAATTAGAAAATAACTGAAGAAACACATCTAAGTAATGATGCATAACCTGTTTTTTCCAGTAAATCAGGCAGGGAATAAAAAAATCTGCGTTATATCGCAGGGCTAAGCAATACTTCTGGAGTTACAAATTGTATTGCACAAATGTTAAGCAGTGATGGATGAGCCTTGATTCCTGCAGAGGCTGCATTTAGTTATCTACAAAAAACCCCTTTGCATCAGCACCACGAGTTAGTGGTCAGATCTTCCACTTCCTATTTCCTCAAAATGGGTCACAAGTCTTCCCTGAGCCCTGTTACGAGGCAGGAGCAGGGGCTTACAGTGCTGGCAGTGACTTTGTCATCAGAACATAGGGAATCCAGCATTGTATTATGCACAAAGAAAAAGACATTTTCTTTTTTGTCTCAGGGCATTTATTATTTTATCAAGCTGAAATACAATGCCCCTTTTCACCAGGAGAATAATGGACAAATGCTTTATTCCCCTATTCATTGCCTCAAAGCTGGAATGAGTTAAAGCGTGCCTGAAAGAAATCCTCTTAAGCCGTTATGACCTGCTATTTTTCCTGTTAAATTTCAAGTGATTAACATGCCTGTTCCTTAAAGGCAAATGATGAGCAAAACACTGTTTGTTTGCCCAGGAGCATGTACCTTAAGCACAGACACGCAGCAAAGCAGTGTGGCCTCTCTCTATCAACACTGCCTGGCACATGGAAAAGCCTACTGCAAATGTTCACAGTATAAACTGATAAATGCACTGTAATTCCCATCAGAAGATGTGTCTAGAACCTACCTGTGTGGCTCATCTTTCCCCACCAGAAGTTTTTTGGCTACAATATTAATGATGATTATTAACAAAGGACATCGAGATTCTTTCTTAAAAATACCCAAACTAACAAAAAGTACACTTGTATTCTAGTAAACAATAATCCTAGAGAACAACAACAACAAAAAGATAATTATAATCTATTTTTGCTGTCTTAACACTGACGCAGACAAAAGTGTCAGACTTTGCAGCTTATTAGTGATTTTTAGTAATCTGGCAGATATACTCCTATAGAATGATATGAGAGAGTGATAAGTGAGCGAAGGAATGATAATGACTTGGGGTTGGTGTGTGCCATTACATACTTTTTTTTTTTTTTTTTTTGCAATGGAACTGGTAACATAGTGCTTTTCACAAAAAGATCTGAAGATTTCAGAAATCTGAACACCAACAATGTTTTGTGGCATACCTTGACAATGGAATTGGAAGAAGAGCTTCTCCACCGTACTGCACACAATTTAAAAAAACTGCATCAATCTAACAACCTTTAGGCTGCCAAGTCAAAATAGTGGCAGAGGCAAGAATTAATTACAACCAACCAGACCTTCAAGGCACAGGTGTTTTCTCTGCCCTACCACATGGGTCTTGCTAATCCCCTTCCATGACACGGGGAGGTTTTTCCGCTGCCCTGAAACATGCTGTGGAAAACAGGATTCAACACCGAGTGGTTGGAGCAGAAAAGCACATGCAGTGCATTCTCATGACCTGCCACAGCCTGTGGAAATCACTGTGTGCACCAGAGCATGAAGAGTGACTAAAATATTTCATGTTCACATCGCTGCTGCTCTGCTCTTCTGTGCTTCAGAAATGGGTAAGGAATGCCTATGACCTGAGGCACCTGAGTGCTGCGATCATAGAAGTCACAAACACTATGGACATCTGAGGGGAAAAATTAAAAAAAGACATTTTTCCACAGTTTTTAGTTCATATTCCTGGTTTCAGAGGAAACTTCTGGGTATTTCTGCCTATACCACCTTTGCTAATATTGAAAAGTATCTTTCCTCATATGTCACATTCTTAATAGGAAGAAAACCCCTCAGGGTTCATTGAGAATTAGGTTGCCAAATGTTTTAGGATTGCTGGAAAGTAGAGAGGAGAAATATAAATAGATTAAAACACAAGAAGAGTAATGTTTGCTCACTCAGGCTTTCAGCACATACCAGGGACAACAGAATTCTAAAAGAGACGAGAGGAAAAGGAAAGCACAAGCAAGCCTTGACTAGCTGCCAGTCAAAAAACAGCCGCATTCACACTGACCATGAAAAAATCTCACAGGGACCTAAATCCCTTCTGCTTCCCCACAGCAGCATTAGAGCAGAGACATCCCATCTCCCCCACAGTGACCCACACGTTACCTGTGGCATCAAATATAATGGGCTGGCAGTTCCTGTTTGAGTTCCAGTTACATTTGAGCACCTGCCCTCCTTCTACGATGTTGTGCTGGGTAGTGTTTGCTTTCGGAGCTCCCACCAGAAGAAATGTCCTGCAGAAAAAAGAAGAAGCAAAACAAAGGTTTCAACACCTAAGGCACAGCTGTTATAACTTTATGACATCTGAAGAGTTAATAAAGCAAAAGTCTTGCCCATTCTAATCTTAATCCAACTCGAACTACTCTCAGTTACAGAGAAATTCATATGAGTTTCTCTTTTCTGCATGCAAAAGCATGCAAAAAACCCCCATTTACCAAAAAGGAGAGAGAAAAAAAGATATTATAAAATTAAAGTATCCAGGTCTACTTAGGATTATATTTTAAATGAGATAAACACCTTCTATATTCTTTTTTTTCCTTTCAAAAATATGTACATGTACAGCAGAACAGGAAATTGTGTACTTCTGTACCTTACGAAAGCCATCAGCTAGCATAATTTCTGGTTAATTTTGCGCGTAATGGTAATTCAAGGAAGTCAGTCAAAAATGGAAACAATACGTAAACAAAGCAGTAGTGCCCTCTGAGCTCAGCATGTACTGAACGTGATGAGTCAGCCCTGCCTTAGCAAGTGCGCTTGTAAAAACAATCTCTAAGTGCTGAGCGACTCTCAACCACAGATCTGCATGTTAATGAATCGTTACTCAAATTCATTGCACAGTCATCATTTTCTTATTAGGATCTGCGGTGTTTTCTGCATCTCTGCTTCTACAGACACGCTCAGTGCACTCCGAGTAGGAACTGCCACGAGACTGTGCCTGCACAGGTGGCAAAATTCAGAAGTGGCAGAGTAAAAAACAGACTAAACAAGGCTCTTGGCACCTTCCAGCATCTTCCAGGAGCCCCAGCACCTCTGAGACACACTTGACTCATCAACACTTGACTGAGAAAGTCAATTTGAAGCATAAAGTCATGCCTAGAAGACAAAATCAAGTGCTCCCTTTCATCAGAATCAGTCAGCTCTGTCGCTTCCCTTTAGACTGCTTAAGAGAGAATGCAGCTTGCAAGAGCAAGTCTTGTCAGGCATTACGGTTCCCTAGTTTTGAAACTTGGTTAGCTGAACAAGCTGCAGGACTGGTTGGAGAGAATGTCTACAGGCAGGCAAATCCAGGCTTATCAAACTTGCTCTAGTTTTCAGAGTCATCTCCAGCCTCCTTTTCAGTAAAGAGATAAGCATAGGTATAAACATGTAGCATGTCATGAAAGCTCAATTCACATGAAGACCCTACTAGTTTTCAACCTGTGTGAATTTTCAGAACCTTAAAAATATCCTGGCATGGACCCTGATAGAAAATCCAGGCTAGCTGGCAATCCATTTGTTTTCCTTAGCTGCCGTTCACAGACTGTCTAGATTTCTAGAACGGGAATTTGAAACACTTTAATCAACTTAAAATGAATTCTCTGGGCAGAATAGAAATGCTTAAAACTAAACATTATAATGCCAAGTAAAGAAATACGTCAATTATTATAATTACAATCTATTAAACACCTCCCATTTTACTCTTGTACCACTGACTTTTGAGAAGTCCCCCAAATGAAATGCTTGTTCAAAAAATTTAATCATTCCCATTCCAATTACATATTTTAAATTTTTCTTAAGCTAATATAAGTGATGAAGTTTATTAAAAAGATTACAAGCAAAGGAATAATTATGTGACTCCACAAATGTCTTTTCCCCAAATAAAAAAATGCATTTTTATCATCATAGACCAAACAAGCACATTTTGTCATAGCTCTTATAATAATATACAAATCACCCAAATACTAAGAAGTCTCTAATCCACGTACTTTGGGGAAGAGGGAATAGAGGGACAATTGTATTTCCATGGGAATACACCAGCTATGCTTTGATACTGCCAATTTCCTCAACCATCCACCCCATCACAACACTGGGGCAAGACTGGGAGTGTTCTGGCACCTCTGGTGTGCCTACAGGGACACCTTTCCAGGGCTTTCCACGGCCAACAAAGAAACTGGGACTTCAACGTAGGTGCATCCTGGACTATCAAATGTAACTCCTGTGAAACAGAGGGTGTGTGAGAATCCTGTTCTGGGGCTGTGTCCCATCATTTCCTATGAAAGCTGTGCCCACTGTCAGGCACCATGCAGCCCCCTCACACAACACCACCACTTCTACTCCTGGAATAGGACTTTCATACTGGACTTCTAAATACGCTTAAGTTTGGCATCCAGCAGGTCAAAATAGACTGTGAAACAGCAGCTTGAGCATTCAGGAACTAATACCACGCCTTTGTTGTCAGGCTAGACAGTCCAAATAGCCCAACTAAACTGACTAAATCTCTAGTACTCATGTATAAAACAGGTGATAAATAAAAGCTCACCAAAGGAAAAAGAAAGGCGTAGAAACCACGTGACACTCCATATGCCTGGACACCGCATACAAGTATTTCTGCCTATTTCAAGAGGCAAAATATCAGTGTCCATAGACACAAACTGAAAATTTAACACCACTAGAGCCTGTTCCTGTAAATTTGCATAGCTACTTGGTTCAATTAAGAACTTAAATGTAAAATAAAGTGTTTACCTTAGCAGGTACAAACAAACTTCTAGGGACAACAAAAAAACCGAGGAGAGAATTCCCTTATAAATGTAGAGAAGTTTTTCATGCTGCCTGAAAACCACACTGTTTTCTTTTACAGCAGTGCACTTTGAGGTCAATAGTTCTTATAAAAATAATGGAAAGGTTCCAAATAGCGATTTCATGGAGACCTGGGTCACATAATTCCTTATCAGAAAGCAAGGAAGAAAGTTTATTACATGCATTTACCAGTCTCTTGATAACTCTGCAGCCACACATGCTGACTTAAAAATAAAGGGTGGGACAAAAATAGAAGCTTTTTTCTTTTAGTACCAAGACTTACGGGATTAAGATAGCAAAGAAAGATGGTGCAACATGTGCAAGTTAAGACAGGATGGCTTCTGATATATGTAGGCAATAAAAAAATGCAAACAAGGCTAGATGATGTACTGCAGAAAGACTTGCTCAATAGCTGTACAATTTGCTTATAAAGTTTTATAAGCTAAAGATTAAGGGGGGAGAGGGAATATCCCCTCAGCAGGACGAAAGCCAGTAGCTGTTCCAGTCTTACAGTCCTTTCTTAAGATGGGAGAGGAGTGGGGGCAAAGTGACAAAAGCTGGATGTTACTGTAGCCCCCATTTGAGAACCAGAGCCTGATTCATTCTGGCAGCACCGAGGCTGTACAGTTAGCGACACGAGGATTCAAAGGTCTGAAAAACATCAGCGACTACACACTGCCTAATCTTTAACATGAAACGGGAACGTATTCAGGAAGCAGACGTGGAGAGTGCTTACATGGAACTTTTCCTTCTCTAGAGTCCTCAGCAGCTTGGTGACCCGCACAGATTCAGCACAATTCAAACAGCACTCCCGCAAAGCGCACTCAGAGAACAGCAGAACTTCTGAAATGCCACGGGACGCAGCCTTAGGAACCAAAATACCATAACTACATCTTTCTACACTGTATTTATCGCCACCATTATCTGCATGAGACCAGGCTACACAGAGAATCCCGCAGCACAAGGTTCATGCCCCAGCGGAGCCGCCGGCCGCTCGGGACCGGGTTTAGTTCCCTGGCCAGGGCGCCTCGGCCGCCAGAGCCGCCCCAACAGGGCAGGGATGCGGAGCGGTCCCTGCTTGGGGACCGACGGCGGCAGGCGCCGGCTCCATCCCCACTCCGGGACCTCAGCAACGCGCTCCCGCCGCGTCCGCTCCGAGAGCCGCCCCGGCCGCAGCGCTCCCGGCCCGCCTGGGACCGGCGGCAGCGGCTCGGCTGCTGAGGGACCGGGGGCTGCTCCCCAACCTCCGCCTGGCTCTCGCCCCGCGCCGGGACAACGCCGCTCGCGGCTCCGGCGCCCAGGGGAGCGGCTCGGCGAGGCGGGACGGGCACTTACGAGAACGGGTCGGGAGCGAAGAAATCCACGGCGAAGCCGAAGTAGCTACCCGCCGGGCCCGAGTAGACGGCCGGGCGCTCCACGTCCAGGTTGAAGGCGCTGCCCGGGGCTAGCGCGGCGCCCAGCAGGACCAGCATCATCCCCAGGCGCGCCATGGCCCGGCCCCGCGCTGCTCCGCGGGCGCGGCTCTGCCGGGACGCGCCGGCCCCGCGCGGAGGTGGCGAAGGGGCCGCGCGTTTCCCGCGGCGGGGCGGGGAGCGGAGCGCAGTCACTTCCCCTGTCTCGCTGGGACGGGGGCGGCAGGAAGGAGAGGCGGCATCATGTGGTGCCGGGGGCGGGCCCTCGCCGCTCCGCGCCCGGGCCGCTGCTCTCTTCCGCTGAGAGCGGACAGGGAGCGCCCGGCACAGCCCGGCACCGCCCGGGGCTGGGGCTGCACGGCGGCCGCGGAACTCCGGCCCCGGAGCTGCCCTCGGTTCAGGCATCCCACTCTTACGTCTGCCCGAGCCGAAGGCTGGAGGAAGGTCAAGGAAATTTTTTCCTGTGAGGGTGGTGAGGCCCTGGCACAGGTTCCCCAAGGGAAGCTGTGACTGCCCCATCCCTGGAAGTGTTCAGGGCCAGGTTGGACGGGGCTTGCAGCAACCTTGGTCTAGTAGAAGGTGTCCCTGCCAGGGCATGGGATGAGATGAAATGGTCTTTAAGGTCCCTTCCAACCCAAACCATTGTACTGTGTATTCTAGCACTCTATGAAGGAATGCTAGAAATATGAAGAGCGGGACACGTCTGTGCCTGGTCTTACCAAGTCTTCTTGGTGAAGCCTTTCTGAACAAGTCTGTCAGGAAAGCTGTTAAGCAAAGAATGAAGGGAGTGCCAGTGTGGACCCAGCCACAGAAGGGAAAAAACCCTGATTTTCAAATACATAGGCTATTAAATGAAGCCATTTTAAATCTCAGGATCTCAGCATCTCCCCAGCTACAGGAATGCCCAGCAGCAGATGCAAGGCTGGGAAGAGTGAATCTGCAAATCCTCCCCGATGGAGGTCTCTGTTACTGTTTCACCCCTGCACTACCCACCTGGGGAAGAAGCATCCAGTGCAGCTCCAATCTCTTCAGTTGCAGTTTGTAGCTCTTGTATCATCTATCACTAATAACATTTTAGCACTATCAGCCTGGTTCAGTCAGCTGTAGGCTGCTGTCAAACCCGTTGTAGCCTTGCCCTCCTCAGCCAACATCAGAGTTCAAAATCTGCTGAGTATAGCAGCGTCTCAGGTAAAAGAAAACATGCTGAACACCTACAAAGAGGAAATAATTCATATTAATTCAGAATATTGATTTGTATAACATAACAGGATTGGAGTTTATTGCCACCAAAAGTCTAAACTTCTTGCTTTCCTCATGTGAGCATGATAAAAAGCAAGAGAACAAATAATGATGTTTCAAGCCCTAAATAGAAGTTAAAAATACCCCATAGATATTTACAAAGGGACAGATTCAGTCTAACAGGAATCCTGAAAGAAAAACATTTCCACAAAAAGCAGAGGAAAACCCAAAGAACCACCAGCTACTCCTGTGTTCCATTCGCTTGTTCTTGCTATTAATTAATTAATTATAATTTCTTCAGGAAGCTACCTCAAAAAATCTGTCAAGAAAGGGAGTTCCTATACATAGACTTGATACTTGTTGCTAACTTTCCTAACTTTGCTGCCTCCTCAATAGGTTAAAAAAAAACAAAACAAAAAAACAACAACCAAACACAAACCCCACATTACTTTTATTGTTATTTACTGACTTATCTCAGAACTTCTGTACTACAGACCTGATCAAAGCAAAACTGCAGATGAGTTAATAAGTTCCCAAACTCTAACAAATAGGGCAATAAACTAAAAGAGTGGTTTATGAGTACTTTGATCAGTAAGTCAGCAACTTAGAGAAAAGGAGGATTTATTTTCTCTACTTGATTTTGTAACCTCACAACGTCACACAAGCAGTGAAGGATAAGTTATTTTTAAGATATTAGAATTTTTTTACCAAATGTTCAGTTTTGGCTTCTTAGGGACTGGCCGTGCAGCACTTCTGCTTGTTGTCAGAAATTGCAAAGCCAGGCCATAGGAGTAACTCAGACGTTACACAGAGTCAGGGGTTACTCATCCCACGGAAGTCTTTTTTCAAATCCTTTCCTCCCTTCAAGGCGATTGCTCTTTCGCAGCTGTTTCGTGCCTCTGTCTGCTCGCAGCGTTTGGGCTGTCCAAGGTGAGGCAGCCTCTCGTTTCCCTGACTCAGCACCGGCACCCGGCTCCACTCCCAGGGACTTGAGTCACCAGCTGCAGGCGGAAGCGGCGGCGGCGCTGCTGTCTGGCCCTAATTCAGAACACAATCGGAGTCAATCAGTCTAGACAGCCCCAGAGCCGAGCCACAGCTCGCTATATGGCATCACAGCCCCCAGCCTCCACGTGGGAAAAGAAAATGAAGTGAACAGGCTTGGGATACACTTCTAATCCAAGTCAATCTTAGTAAATGAGGGAAAGTATTTTCTCTTGCAAGAGAGGCCGAGTGATTGATTCCATTGCTTGCATCGAGCTACCCTGTCTGACAGAATCCTGGACAGAGGAGTGAAAGTCAACACCAGACTTAGATGTTAATGTACACCAGCAAACACCGTTCCAGTGAGGACGTGATTTTTCTTTCCTGGTTGGTTTAGTTCTCAGCATTACTAACAAATAGATAAGGAACAGCCAATGAGATCGTATTACAAAATGTAAACAAGTTAATTACATGTTTCTATATTTACTTGTTACCTGTAGCTTTCAGTTCTTAGGCTAAGATACCCAGTGGTGAAAATCAACAATTAAGAAGTGGGCAGCGCTCGGATTCCTTCTAAGACACCAAACTTTTTGTCTGTATTCAAAACAGAATGCAATTATTTTGGAATTGATTGGAGTCTAAACAACTGCTTTCCATTATCCAACAGATCAAACTCATATTTCTGTTATAAGTTATTGGTCTTGTTAGTTTTTACTCAGACAATGAGTTGTTAACACAGCTGAATAAAACTTTGCAAGACGCAAAGCACTTTTGGTGGGCAAGTATTAATTTTTTGCTATTCCTAAGTGTCCAGCCTGTAACATAGAGTATTTCAGAATGTTTTTCCTTTGCAATAAAGTCTCCACCTCATGACATGAAAGGCAGCAGCAAAAAATGGACAAAGTGCCAAAATTCAGTAGAAACTGCAAATGTGCAAACCACTGTGGTCCTACTTCAAAGGGTTAGCAAGGGCTCCTGTATGTAAGCAATAAACTTCAGCCTCTAAGTGAATTCAGTGCTTTACAGTACCAGCAGTATGAATATCTGGAGCAAAGAAAGGATCACCACTCATTTGTTCACTGAGACTACTATTAGTCTCCCAGAAAAGCCTTCATCCCTGTGAGTGTTATTAAATATTTCGCTCTTGTGCCATCCAGACACTTGGACTTTTCAAGAGGCTTAGCTGCTCTGAACAGACCTTTTAAGGAGTAACTCCATTTCTAACAAGGCAGTAGAAAATGAAGTAGAAGATGGACTTCACATATTAGTTTGCTTTGGTCAGTTTGTGCCTTCTATTTTTATTTTGTTTAATATATTTTCTTTGATATCCATTTTCTTGGGAAAAAGAAAACATAAAATCTGAAAACTGTGGAAGCATTATGTGATGAAACATGAGGAAACCACTAGAGATGTTTAAGCTTGATTTGCTTTATTGCTTCTATGAGCAATTCACATCAGCCAAATATCATTCAGTTGTTAGCAAAAGCTGTCCTTAGCCCAGGGCTATGGGGCAAAGTTTTCACTAGGACAACAAGGGTATGGCTACATTTGTTAAACCAACTCCTAGCATAGTCTGGAATCTCCCAGTTCAAAAGAAAGTGAACTGTACCAGGTTTTTTTTCTGATTTGTTCAATACTGATAGCTGTATTACTCCAGTATTAGATGTCTTTCTGCCATCCCCTTTTTGTGTTTTATAGAGTACTCATTACTCACCAGGCCTTTTTTTTACATTAGGATTTCATAGCATCAAATTCAGGGACAGCATTGCTTGATTTACCAAAGGATCATATTTCTTCAGTCTGACAAAGTTGGTCATTATAAATCACATGTGACTCAGGTTTTGCTTCACAAAGCACTTCAGCAGACTACCAAACACATATATCCAGATGCTGCTCAGTAACACCCCCAAAGACTTAGATATTTTTAAAAGACATTTTTAAAGAGTACTTTTCCCCTAGAGAAAAGCTTTGACAGGAAATAATGTAATAAGGGAGAAACTAATCAGGAAAAAACCCAAATAAGCTCCATAATATTCTCTGCACAATCTCTCTGAAAATGTTTTCATAATATGCATGCATGTAGAAGATGTAACAGAGACAAAAAGCTAAATACCACCCTACTCTGTTAAGGAAGAGGGTGTGGGAACACATCAGCCCAGAGGGAAAAGCCTGGGAGGTCACCACACCCATCCCCAGAATGAGCGCAGTGCCCTCGGATAATCACAGTGACTGAGTTCCCAGGAGAGAGCCACGGAGATATAGGGCTCTTGAGTCTTCTGGTGGGAAAGGGCTCGGGAAAGCTTTTCAGAAGGGAATGGGGAGAATTTGCTAATCTAGAGAGCATGATGGAATTGGCCTTCTGCTCCTACAGTGGGAAAAGAGGTGAAACATTGAAATAAACAGACTATGCACTTGTGTTACATGGAATATGCATATTGTGTATGAAAGTTCTCTATTTCTGCTTCTCCCGTCCCACTGAAATGTCTGACCTGGCACAGCAGCTGTGGAGCCCACGAGACGGAAAGCTCCAGCTCCCATGTGAGTTACTCCTGCAGTGGGTGTTCCTCTACAGGCCAATTCCATCACACAGAACTGCACCTGGGCCTCCACTTTTTCCTAATCCACCCTTCTGCCTGTATCCAGCAAAGCTTGTAAATACACAACAGCCACAATTATTACAGGAGTGCTAACATTACACCTGATTAAACAAAGAATCATCCCTCTTATCTCTCCATCACTCTCTCCTCCACTTGTTTCTTCCTTTCCAGAGGAGGTACATTGCCTGCTGGATGCCATGAATTCTAACTCTACCTTTTTACATTCCCAAAGATCTTCTAGAACACGCTGCTTTTATGCAGTTCCCTGAAGGTGAGAAAAGATCATTATTCTTCCATCATCTTATTCTTAGTTAAATCTTAATCTCCTCCCTAAGAACCTTTTCCTTCTTTTGCCTGCCACTGTTTTCATACTATTTTAAGTACTGTGCTTTCTGCTGAGACCATCATCCATGGCAAGTGTGCACATAGGTTTTATTTAGAAAGAGGAAGTGCCTATGTCTGGCAGAAATTCTTGTGGAACAGTATTCTGCTGGGACAAAAAGAAACAGAGCACTTCCCTGCACGCAGGATCTATAGGCACAGAAGACGGGTCACTTTCTAGTTTATTTCCATTTATGCAGAGCAAGTGGGATTGAAAGGCAGTGAAGGAATAGAGATAAATTCCTTTCTATCCAATACTCTGAATATTCTTTTACTCAAATACAAAAGCACTAAAAGATGGTAATAACATGAACTAACACTGAAAGAGGTATTTCCTTCCTCTTGTCTCTCAAGAAGCATTTCAAGTATTTCAGCCCAGGCGTTTCCCTCATTGATACGCCAGCTCAGCCATCAGCTCCAGCCTCTTGCCTTCAGAAGACACCTTACCATCTCACAGAATGCCCCAAAGTTCAAACTTCCTCCCTCTTCCCTAAGCAGAAATGCCTCTTTCTCCCCAAAGAACCCCAACTCACCCTCACCTTGAAGCCATTATATTTTGATCCTCCATGTCCAAGGAATACTGTCCTGTCTGGCATTAATATTGAACCAAAACATGTCTTTATCTATAAAACATTGTACTGGTGACTATGCCATTGTTGAGTAAAACAACAAATGTTTCTCTCAAGGAATAAAACTAAGCATAGATCAATACAGAATCAGACCTGTAGCCATTCTAACAGGGGGTTTGGCCAGGGAAGTGAGAGGTGTTTGGTGTGGATCTGGTTTGTTTTCAAAGTTGTACTGTTTGCTTCTGAGCCATCAACGTGCTGTTGCTGGGGGTCACTCCAAGAGAGTCCCAGCTGGGTGCTGCTGGTGAAAGAACTATTTTTGCATCTATCAAACAGAAGTTAATGCTGACAACAGTTATCAGTGGTGGAAACTACAGACACTTCCATGCCCTGAATAAAGAGCATATTTAAGCTTTTCCCTTTTTGCCCTCTTGGAGGAAGATTCCTCATTCCACTTCTCCCAGCTGCCCGTACATACAAAGAATGGGCAATTATTCATGTATAGCAACTGTTGTGCAGAACTGTAACTCGGCATTTCTGTGTGGAAGGCACTGTGTGGGAACTGCTATGTACAGAATACAGACTTCTTCTATTGGCAAGAAAAGGACTGAAGAGCTCATGGTGTAGGGCTGATAATACTGACACAAAGTGCAGCTCTGACACCTCCCAGGTGCTTATTCAAGGGAATAGTTCCCAACGGTGAGACCCTTACAGTTTATAGTTCCCTCTAATTTTGACTTTAGTCTGTCAGACATTTGAATAAATAATTTTTGCTCTATCCCTTCTGACCAGCTTTCCTAATCCTCCTTGTCTCTATTTGATAAACAAACTCCTGAAGTGTTTGGAGCCATGTTAAAAAATCCACACTGCTGAGGATACCATACCTTTCTCCAGGCCTGTGCAGGGAGCCCACAAGGAGAAGACAGCAGCTGCCTTACACAAGGACTGCTGGGCTAGTTGGCACGGATTAGGGAGGTCAGTCAGAAGAGCCTCCCTTCCACAGTGTTTATACTCAGCAGAGGGAAAAAACAGCAAAAGAAGGTGAGGAAGAATGAAGATTAAAGGTTTCTTGTCTAGAAACTTGGCTGTTATCTGATTTTAAGGAGGCATTAAGTTGCAACTATAGAGTTTTTAAAGTGGAACTCAATCAATCTTTTTCTGAAGGAGTCTACTGCTCCCAAATCAACCAACTAAACTACCTCTCATGTCAGACATCCCTAAGATTGATAGAAAACAGTGATTGAGAGCTTGCAATAGATTTGTATTACTGTGCAGAGACCAAACTACCACAGCCTCTTCGATCCCATCTCTACCTGCCTTGTGTTCAGAGCACAAACCAAGGAACAAAATAGGAATGGAGGTGGAACTTGAAGAGGACAAAAATTCTCCTAGAACAGCAGTCCTGTTAAAATGTATTGTAGAAGCCTGAAAAATGTAAGGTATAAGCTGAATTCCTGCAAGAGATGTGCTACACCCATATTATATGCTGATAGCAGTTTCATTCAAGCACAGGCCCAAGGATGCAGCTTCCATAGAACAAATTTCCCTAATGGCTGATGGTACAAAGAATGTGGTTTTGCCTTGAGTACCTTCTATAGTAATTTGCTCACCTCCTTCCTTCAGGATTGCTTCTGCTTCTTTCCTTTTTTAAAGGAAAGCTGTGATGCTTTCTTTTCTTGCTTTAAATTAGGACTCCATCTCATTTTTGAAGTCTGATTGGGTAATTCAGAGAACATCTCTAAGTTTTAAGCCAGCCTTGCTCAAATTTATGTCCAAATGGATTACAACACTGTACATTTTCAACCACAAATGTAAGATAAAGAGAATTCCTCCAAGGCCTCTTTCCCTAAACACAGATAAGATGCTGCTGCTGCTATTTTATGATTGAAAGAACTGATTATTTTTGGTGTTCATTTCAATAATGTGCTATGAAGGAGCCTATTGTGGTCACATATTAGGGCTGTAACATCATAAATGAATAAAACATCTTGGCCTTATTGCTAACACCAGCAACAGCTGCTCTCTGCAAAAAGACAAAGCATCCATTGAAAGGAAGAACTAAGTGTGACAGGCGAAGCCAAGGTCATTTCTAAGCCTGCAATACCAGTGTGGGGGAAAAAGAGAAGGGTCATGAGCAGATATCACAGTAAAAGCACTTAAGGTGATCACAGCTCCATAAAACACACCTGGTACCTAACCAGAAGTAAAGACTTCATTCAAATGCTTCCTTTATGAAGCATTTGCTTCACAGAAGATTTTGCTTATTAGAAGCCCATTTATAGCAAAAAATCAAGCATATCAAGAGAGAAAGCTTTTAATTTTGAACAAAAACTGTTTCTAGCACTGAAGTACATCAAGATACTGTGCTCTTCACAACTGAAAGACATCAGCTTCTTTTTTTTACATTCCCTTTCTCTACCTGGCATAAAGTAAAAGCAAAGGTAGGCATAGGATATGACTTCCTTGAAGAACCCAAGCTAGTAGGAGTAATGTTCCAAACAAGGTGTAGCAGAGCTGTGGAACTCCGGAGTTTCCAAAAGTTGCTTAGAAATTTGAGGGATTCAAGGAAGAAAGAGGGAAAGAATTCTGAAGAGAAAGGCGCCACAGGCTCCATCTAGTAGAGGAAATGTTCTAGATTAAGAATTGTTGGAAGCTCCATATGAGAAGCACTCCCGAGCAGTGCACAGGCTTGTCCTTCTCTTACCTCTTTGCTCCCCATGTGTCTGGTTTTCGGAGTGTGGTAAACGGTCTCTTGGTCTGATGCAGTGCAGCTGCTGTTACACAGGTTTTGCAGCTCGTCTGGCCTTCCCACATCTCGTTTTTCCAATTCTGTTCCAATTCTTATTCATATTATTCAGGGGATAATTTCTCCTGAGACACTTCAGGTGATTACATACGTGATATTGGCATACAAGAAAATCCTTTCCTGTCAGCTTAGGGCTGTAATAATTTCACTGTGAGGAAAACAAAGACCCAACCTTGTAAGATTTTTAGTTTAGTTGCTTGATCACTCTGCAGTTTCTATCAGTTATTACAAAGCAACATAAGGAACAGGAAAAACAAATGATATTTATGAAACTTCCAAGTATGTTATTTGCAAGATATATAAGATATAGATATATAAGCTTACCAAGTACTTAAGCCTGCATTACTTGCAGGTAATTATTGAGGTAATTTTTAAAAGAGGCATTAGCACTGCAAAAGAATCAGAAGTCAGCATTCAGAATGTCTGAGACAATTTTTTTGATAGCTGTTATTCCACATCCAACTGCACTGTGAAAGAAAACATGAATAAAAACATACTGATTTGTATGTGTACATTCTTCCTGTAACCAACACACTAAACAAACATAATCTATTATGACAACACTGAATTGCCAAGGTAAATACTACTGCTTGGTCCAAAGTTTTATCAATAATAAAACCTCCTCTTGACAAAAACAGTTGGGGAGCACTTTCCATTAAGAAATGGCAACACTTCCATTACAAACAACTCATAGATAATGTAATATTTAAGGTCAGTCTTGACAGTTAATTTTTAATTTTTTATCCAGGCCTTTGTGAACATTGTTCACTACAAAAAAAAGTAGGGAGTTGTAAGTAACAAAGCAGTGACAAGCATAAAATTCAATCACACAGGCTTTAAAAAACTCCCAGAACTTCAATGACTTTAACGCTAGCCAGTTTCAGCAGTTCAAGCAGCTCGTGTGTGTGACTGAAATGGGATTTTAATACACATCAAAACTGAAAACCAACCAATACTCTACTCCCACAACAGCAAATACCAGGAAGTAAAGGCACGGGTTTACTGCAGCACCTTTAACTGGTTTTGTCCACACACATGTCCAGTACCAACGGTGCTTTCAAGGCAGTGCTACATGAGCGTGTTCCCTCAAGATTTGCTCAGGCCACAGTTGCATTTCTCACATACTGCTCATGTAAGTTAGGAGGAAAACAAGGTAATATAAACAGTGGCCCAGGCTGCAAGGGCTAGAAACAACGTTTATTGCAAAGGTGTTTCTCACCTGGCTTACGATGCTTTAAAGCCTGATCTCAACCCAGCAAATGGCCTGAACTGAGCCTGCCTGCTCTTTTAACAGTGAAATACTGTATTTTTGACCCACACAGACTGGGTAGTCACTGAAATGAAGTAACTCATTGACTTTATATCAGAATAATTTCAGGAAATGTGCATCAGTAAGAACAACTTAGTGACATCACATCCAAGTGATCTCCCTTCTATCACACTGCTCATTTCCTGAACATTAATAATCCATCTACCCCAAGCAATGCCTCGGCATTCATTTTTAATTGAGCACTTATTGACTGAAACCCTATTCGTTACAAATCCAAGGTTCTTTAAGATGAATGAGAAGATTAAGAACTTTTAGCAGGTTATATTCCAGCCCACGTGAAAGCAGAAGGAACATGTAGCAGCATATGGTTCCCCACCCTCAGGAGTCTGAACGGTACCCTGACAAAGGGCTCCCGAAGAGCAGTCACCCTGCCTTCATGGTTGGAAATCTGGGCAGAGCAAGCCCAGCCAGGAGCTGTGCCAGAGTAATCGGAGAGGAAATAAGAGTGAAAACCAAACAGGGACAGCTAGCTGTTGTTTCCCGCCCATGTGAAGTCATTTGTCAACAACTACTGCCTAGGAAAATCAGGTTTTCTTCAGCTAACTTACGGATGTTCAACGGATTTCAGTGCTATGCAAGGTGATTGTCCAAGTGTTTATTTAAATGACACCTGTACAAAGGAGTTGTGCACCAAAACCATCCCTTTAGGCCCAAAAGGGCACACAGGCACTCTCTGCCTATCCATCAGTGTTTTATTAGCTGAAATTAATGACTCACCCTGTCATTCCTCCACTGTAAAATTCAAGTAACATGAACAAAATTTTGGCAAAGATTTAAGCTATTTATATCAGTGAAACAGATCAGTATTATCAAAACGAGTATTATATACAATAAACCAACCCCTATGACACAAAACATAGAAAGCCATTTTCATCCTTGATAATGATTAAATTACCTTTATTCCCATTTAAAATATACAACTTTGAAAAATTATGCAACATACATTCAAATGAATTGCATCCTTAAGTGTCCTGATAGCCAGATATCCTATTGCTGGCCAGTATAATACAATAATCCATCAACTCTGTTTATTTATGGCCATGGGAGAAAAATCTGCATAAATAAATATTTCTATCTGATAGTGCAGCTTTTCCTTAAACACTTACATTTAGAAGTCAATTTCAGTAGGCCTCTTTCTCCCAAGCACTGCTTCTTGTTCCTACAGGAAAAAACGAATTCCACAAAGATCCCAAAGAAGGCCAAAAATTCTAAGTCTGCTATTTTAGAAATAGCATTCAAGATACAAGAGTCAATTCAGCAGTGCCAGAAATAACCAGTAAAGCTAATATTACCACCCAAAAGCAGTTTGGGAAAGCTCACTAACAATGCTGTAACTCTTAATGGTCTCAAGTAGTGATTTAAGAGCTTTACGAAAATCGATACAAAAGGTATCGTCAGTACAGCAGTACTGTGGCAGATACCACGGGTAGTATGGCAAGGAGGCACAGCCTACAGCCCCCTGGAAAAGCACCACTGCTAAGAAATCTTTATGGCAGACACTCAATCCATTGGAAAAGGACACACAGACTTGAATTAAGTGCAGTGTGCAGGGTACAGCACCTGACGCAACTTACCCCTGTAAAACCTCCTGTTATTTAGAGGACATCAAAGGGATGATAGGCATGTTTTGGACTGTAACATCCCTGCTCTGCAGAGCCTGGAGTCTTCGCTAATCTACAAAAGACAGTGGGGAGAGAATGAGACCAGAATAGCAGTGAGTGATGTACAGCAGGTACTACATCAGTTAATGGGTGGGCAGGGAATAAGAACAGCAAGGGAGAAAAGCTGGCTGCTGAATTTTACACTGCATCAAGAGTAGATGAAAAAATTGTTATTGCAGGAAGCCCAAATTTAACTGAAACCAACATCATCACTTCTGTATCAAGATTGCAGAGAAAAACATTTACCACTCTATTAGAAAATCCAGTTCTTAACAGTTTGGTATGATATCCTAACATAGCAGAGAAAAATCAACACAGGTATTTTGAAGTTGATAATTTTTATTTACAGATTTATTGGCAAAAGGTGGTGGGAAAGTTTAAAACATTTTAAACAGAGGGCACCGTACTGTATTGTATGAAGTATCAGTTCACAATCTTCAGTATCCAGCTGATCAAATAAAGCTAATCACCACTTAAAGAAGCATAATCTGCAGCAGCTCCATTAGAGCACCCTGCCGAAAAACCACTTCAGGCAGTTTCTAAATCAACACAATCACTAATAAAAATGCAGTTTTTGTGAAGAATGTATACTTGGATTTTTGTACTGTACCTGATGTCAAATTGCCCACTTGCATACTGGCAAAGCAGTTATACTTCCTACTCTTAGTTGAAAGTTATAATCTCACTGTCTGCAAATTCAGCTGTCGAGTAATTCTGAACTACTCTGAACGTTTTACTGTGAGCATAGTCAAGACTGGAGTAGATGAAATTGAAGGAAAACATTCCTGGTATATCATGTGCCCATCATATTCAGCTGCATAACCATAAACATCTTGTTTAAGAATTCTATTCAAAAAGGAGAAAAAACGTAGTCAGTTTTCACTTTGTCACATAGGTTTAATTCCTCACTGGAGCTCTTTATAGTTCATTCTTCTAAATCAAGAGTGTTTAGTTCTTCTTCTAGTTCATCCAAGTCCTCTCCAGTAAAGAGATTTTCATCAACTGGAACTGCATCAATTACTCCGTTTTCCAATTCCCCATCTCCATCATTATCTTCATCTAAATCATTTTGCTCGCTGTTGTTTATTTCACCACCAGAAGCTTCACTTAATTTATTATCTGAAAATAAACACAGTTCTTAGGCATTTCAGTGTCAGAAGTTTCTTCATCACCAACTGAATTCACAATCCTACTAAACATGCTTTCAAATTTTGAAACTATGAAGAAGCTACTTTATTTGAAATTCATGCAGACTTATATTGGCTAAATTGCATGTTCCTGGTAAATATGCAAGTCTGGATAATAATCAATTATGAAAACAGGTTGGAAAAAAGAATAACTTACCATCTTTTTCTACTGAAGTGTATGTGCTGAATCGCTCTGGACTAGCCACTGTAATACCAGTCTCCTCTACTGCCTTGGGGACATACAGGTTCAAATCTACATCATTTATGCATACAGGGTCTTCCATCTGGAAAATAAACCAAGATGCTCTGCATTAATTACTTTTCCACAAAAAGCCTCACTTCTCTAAGATTTCTATAACAATTTTCACCTTCAACAGGAACCTTCTGACAAAATATACTCTGTGGCAGTACTAAATTAAGAACCAAGCTTATTAATTTCATTGTAAGGGCTCTCAAATTGAAATTTTTCGAACTTGAATGTAACTGAAATATTCCTTGATTTAATCCTATTTTTTTACCTCATCATCATCTCCTGCTCCTTGAACATAATGGGTGTCATCTGCTTCTTCATCATCTGCATCAACCAACTCAGGCCGGAACTCAAACACTTCACGTCCACTAATCTACTCACAGTAAAAGAAATCTTCAGTTACCACTTTCTGGAATTTATACTGCTTAAAAAAAACCCCAAACAAACAAACAAACAAACCACAAAAGAGCAAGGAAAAGAAAATGACACACAATAATAAGCAAAACCATTTCAGGCCAGCTACCTTTTCAAAGGTACCAAAACTTTATTTACTTGCTCTTCTTATATTAAGAACTGGACTGCAAAACTTACCACCAATGCTTTGCCAGCTTTAAAATCTGCTTTCCTCCTCTCCATATCTTGCTCAGCCTTATCAATCTTTTCTTGTCTTTTTCTTCTCTTCCATGCAATAAAACACTCTAGAGTAATTTTGGTAACATTTGGTCCTAAGGCAGCACGCTGTCAAGGAAAGAGACTGATTACTGCTAGAAACTTTTTCCAAAGGCTATAACAAATTGGAGATTTAATTACTCTTTTCCAGAAACTAACTGAAAACATTTCTTTCCAATTCCCTCTTGACTTACACTGTTAAACATGCATCATCATCTTAACATTTGACTCAACATGTGATTTTCCAGTTCGTGAGATGAGCTGGCATGAAAATTAACAAGAAAAATGGAGGAGGAAATAAACTAAAGACAAGAGCTCAGTTCTACTCAAATTGACACTGCCAAGTAATGGTGATAGAAAGAAGCAGAGCAGCAACACCTTCAGAAGGCCTTGTACTCTTGGTGTTGCTTCCTCATTACAGACTTAAGGGAGAACTAAGGAGGCAGTGAGCTGGGGATGAGAAAAGCCACAAAAGCAGTTGTAACGGAGAAATGAGAAATAGCAGTTAAGAAACAGAAGCCTCCAAAAAAGGGTAAGCGACAGCTGCACTAAATATGCAGCTACAGTTAATTCCATTCACTAGGTAATAGTTTCTGAACAGAAACATGAATCAATGTATCCTTTGGCCTAGCTCATACAGCTTGAAAAACATCTAATAGTTTTTTATTATAAATTAGCAAATTTTTTGAGTGTCTCCTCAGAGTAATGAAAACAACTATCACCAAAAGGTACCTGTCTGACAACTTTACCTCTTTTTCTATTAGATCTTCTAACGAAATTTCATCTTGCTTTTCTTCCTTCTTTTTGTCTTTTTTTAATACAAAGCCTGGAGGGAGGGCGTGGCGATACATACAGTTGTCTCCTCCACCTGGACAGACCCAAAACCATCCGTATTTGTTGTTTTCAATAGCATCAAGGAAGTATTTGCAGACCTGTATAAAAACAATGGTTGTTAGCATAGTGTTCTCTTCCCATCTCCAGCATTTTACACTGCATGCCAGAAGTTCAGTAAGTCCAAGTCAGCTGCGCTCAGAACAGAAGGAACATGTGAAATGCATTGCTACTAAAAACAGTAGACAAAGAAGTGCAACGGAGTATCTAAAACTCATGTGGTCAACAGCTTTTTCTCCCTCAACATAATCCCAATTAAAAAAGCCAAATGACAGAAGACTGGCAACTGTGCACTCCTGTAAAACCAGCAGCACATCTCTTTCTGTTCACCAACACCGGTGCAGTTGTAAACAACATAAATTGCATCTGCCTCACATGTTAACCCTTCCAGCTCTGCATCCTGAGGTAAAGATGCCATTCTGGGACCTTTAACAAGCAATTCATAGTTTATATTTAGCCACAGCAATGTTTAATTTTTGCAAATTTAGGCGGTATCAATAGACTACTTAATTACTTAGTATTGAAAATGAGGTGAAATAGTCCCAAAGAATGAAAAAGGGATTAACCCATTATGCCATTTAGTGCAGAACTAAAAAATATTGTTGAACTTAGAGGCCAGGAATTACAAATGACTTTCAATTCATAAATTCCAACTTAAAGGAGAAAATTTCAAAACTTATAATGCTTGTATGTCACCCAGTACGTAAATAAGTCAATATATATAGCAGTCACTGCAATAACAGACTTCACTAATCACAGTACTTGGATCTTGTAAGCAATTAGGATGCATTAGATACACTACTGAAACCTTGAGCATTTCTGTAAAGCACTCACCTCCTGCCCATTTGTAATATACATGATAAAACACTTTATGGACTGAAAAGAGCTGTTGGGTTGTGGTTTCCTTCGTGGTTTTAATTTTTTAATTTTTAATTATATTACTAGAAATACTATCAGTCCAGCCATCTACTCAGAATATTATTACTTGTATCATTCCATTCTAATTTTTTACATAATGATAAACACATCTAATGCCAGACTGCACTTAATTCCTTCTAGTACAGCTCAATCAAAAAAAAAAAAGAAAGAAAAGAAGACATACTATTTGGGTTTTGGGTTTTTTCTTTTCCGCCTCACCATGCTTCTTGTTCACCACTTCTTCCAGCTTCTTCTCATCCCAATTGTCCATTGTATCTAGAAGAAGACAACAGATGGTTTCACAAAAATTCCAAATACTGAATACTGCCAGCAAGCTGCTTTTCTGCCCAGTAACAGTTTTTACATGCAATTCTTACATTTTAAGTAGCTTATACAATATAAGGAAAATAAATTCAGGTTCTTAAAATAATGTTTTCAAACTCTCCTATGCCTCTCACAAAACAATTACCCGAAAAGCCCTAGAAATTTTGATTTTGAAATGCATGAAGTGTGTTTCAGTTAAACACTCAATAATGTGTCATTCCATCTGTACAGTACTGAGTGTGGACAAGGGAAAAGAAGAAAAACAAGACAACTGAATAAAAGAGAAGGTTGGAGGGTAACATCCAGAAATACAGATAATCGAACTTGAGGATTGAAAGAGATAATATCAAATTAACTGTGTTAAAGCTAAAAGAAGGTTCCATCAAAAGAAGCAAATCACCAATGACAACATTAGCAGTGAATCTGTGGGATCCCATCACGTACATTTAGGATGACAAAGGCTAAAATTCAAATAAAGACTGAGACATGAGGAGATGTGAAAAAAACAAGCTCTATAAAATCTCTAATCCCTGCTAAATAAAAGTAAAATCCGGAGTACTTAGCCAACAAGTCATTTGGGGAGAGAAAGTCACAGAAAAAATTCCCAAGTATCCCTAAATGTAGAACTGTGCACATTTGGCCAAACACTAGTAGCAGTTCCGGAAGGCAACTCTGGTTGCTCGTGGCTCTTCCTCCTTTTGCACTTCCCTTCCACAGAACTTAAGAGGGGAACAGCAACTGTTAAGGAAGGTCAAATACTGTTCAACTTGCTACTTTTATGACAGAATACATGACACTGCACAATTGAAACACCACCATTCAGTATCAGAAGCTCATACTTCTTTTTCTAGGTAAGGTCTAAAGAACACTTGAGAGCACAGTTGGAGAAAGTTGCAGTGTTGTTCAGAACTTTGAACGTAGTGGCATGGGTTGCCTTAGTCGCTGACCAGCCTTTTCAGGATCATAAGTACAAAACAGAAGACTCTCAATCTTAGAATTCCAGTTTCAGAATCAGAATAGCTTAGCAGTAACTTTCTACAATTATTATACCTTTTTCAAGGTCTTCATCTCTTGCATCAATGTAGACACTTCGTTTTTCACACTTCCTTTCCAATGACAGATCATGAGAAAACTTGCACTTGTCTCCTTTAGTGCACTGTCCTTGCTTGAAGAAAGCACAAACTACAGATTTGGGGTCAGCACCTGAGTGAAGAAAGTTTTCATATTTTAATACTATTTTTAAGCAAAAATTAGATATTGGAAATTCTGAGAACAATATTGAGGCTACGCAGAGAGTGAAAATATGTTTTCAAAATAAAAGTCATTTAAAGTGTTCATGGTAAGTACATAATTCATGTCCTGAACATGCCAAATTTACTTTTATTGCATGGTATCTACATTAAGTATCAGAGCTGCCGCTAAACTATATAAAGAAATATGGTGTGCCTGACTGAGCAAATTATTCATTCACGTATTACAATACATAAGAGAGATCATTCTGTGCAACTTCTTCCCTATACATGAAGCCATTCTTGCCCCTAGTACACAGTAAAGCATCTTCTGGATGTCAACCTTTCCCCAATAGATCAACAACACACTACAATAACTTACAATAATTTAACCCACACTCACTCAAACCACTTTCTCCCTTTAATAATAGAAGGAAAGTGGCTGATCAGAGACCCCAAAATAAGCAACGGTTGTTCTAGTATGAACTATCCAATCACCCTAGCTACAGTTTAAGTAAAAATCACCTCACTAAAGAATTATTCTACTATTAGGAGGTCATTAGGAAAAGCAATGAAATAAGCAGGTATAAGTATATTTATGAGACATGACTAAATCAGAAATGCTTTACTTGTAATATTAATTAAGTTCTCATGTAAGATTTTAGGCTAAAGCTTTTCACATGATGCTTCACTTTTGGTTTGACTCAAAGTGACCTGCATATGTACAGCAACACCTGTTTAAAATGTAATCTAAAAATCTGGGCAATATTAGTTTTCTGAAATAACTCTAACTCAAAAGCTGCTTGATTTAGAGAAAACTGATACAGAAAGCTGCAGATCACAAACAGAAAAGCGTCTTTTGTTGCTGATCAGCGCCACAATGAGTAAATACCAGGTCTGCTTTAAATATATGGAACTCACACTTCTTTTGTCAAAAATTATTGCACATAAGCTCCAGAAGATTGGTAAGCAAAAACCTGGTAACATCTCAAAATTTGTTTGTTCAATAACCAAGCTCGACAGAGATCAAACCCAAGTGCTACTGCTAATTATGAGGTTGGATACAAGTAACTGCAAAGTATTTACTCTTCTGATTTGAGTACAAGTCTTCTGTTAAGACAGTAGTTATGATATATTCTTTCTTTGGATGTTCACACTTCCCTGGGGAGACAGCCTGTTTTAAACAAATACCATCACACACACACAAAAATCATGCCACACATCCAGAAGCATCCAATTGATGAATCAGAACACAGCCGAGTATCTTCAGCTGTGCTGCCAACATCAGTGTAGCTTTTGATATTCTAATGATCCACTGACCCCAGAGGACTTCCCGAAAAAATGTCAAATCATGACTGACAAATACTTGGCACACTAGATAGAGAAGAAATGGTCACATCTATTTCATTAAAGTATCAACCGGTGTTTTTGAAGGCTATTTTACCTTAAGGAGCTATATGAATAAGAGAACATAGATGAAGAGAAATCAGTTAGTCATACCTTTGCTGATTTTCTGTGCAGCAACCACAGGCTTGAAGAGCTCATTTAATTCTTGTAATTCCTTTTTCTTATCTTCTTTCTTTAATTTCTTCTCACTTTCCGATTGAGCAGCCTATAATGACCCCAAATTAAAAGTTATAAATACAAAATCAGAATGCCAGGACTCACTTCACACAAACTGCACATTAAAATAGCCAATCATTCAAAATCAGTTTACAGGGGCAGGAATGAAACAACCTGTGATGCCTGGAAGGCTCAGAATTGCTGCTCTTGTGTGTGCAGCTGGTGCCCTTTACTGGCACTGACCTGTCCCACAGCAGGGACTGCAAATCTGTCAGAGAGGAGAGGAGAGGAGAGGTGCTGGCAGGTACCTTTAGTGCCACAGTGACCCCTACTGCACCTTTACAGGTAGGGAATCAATGAGAGGCATTGAACCTACTCGTTCTTTTGCAGTGCCACTACTTCCTGATCTGCACGAAAAAAGCCTCTCTTGAGTTCCCTGCATGCTGCTTTGCTTTCTTCTGATCTATACAGGTAGCAGTCCCAGGAAATCTGTCCATAGAAGCTGGAACTGCTTTTAGAACATTATTTCAACTTGGATCAACTCAACATATGAATGTTTCATTGTTTAACTAGGGACCAAAGACTGAAAAACCAGCTCATCTAGGGAAGGAAAACTTCACGTACGAGGAAAAATAAACCTGACTCTGCCTCACCCTTTTTTGGATACGCCAGAGCAGGCGTGTCTCTATACCAAAGTGGGATGAAAACACATGGAAAGAGGACAGGGGAAAACAGTCTTAGATCAGATATGAAAGGAGGTTTTAGCAAGGTGGGAGTCCATCTCTTTTCCAAGGTAACAAGCGACAGGATAAGAGGCAATGGTCTAGAGTTACCCCAGACAATGTTTAGATGAGATTTTAGGAAACATTTCATCACTGAAAGGGCGGGTCAAGCATTGGTGGACTCGCCATCCCTGGAAGTGGTCAAAAATGTGTAGATGTGGCAGTTGAGAACACGGTTTAGTGGTGAACAGGCAGTGCTGGGTTAATGGCTGGACTCAATGATCTTGAGGTCTCCTCTACCCTTAAGGATTCTGTGTTTATTCGGTACTTGTCCTTACGGGAAGCTAGTGAGACTGACACCACAAACAAGTATGTGGGGTACTATTTTCTACAATACAGTGTAATATTAAGAAAGGAGCTTTGTTCTAATGGTGAATTTGGCAAAAATACACCAAATTGTTTTAGAAAGGTATTAGCAGCTTGGCTAGTTTTCCTACTAAAAGTTTGCAAATGCTATTTTAAATAACACGCAGACCCACATATGTCAACTACAGAAAGCAGTACTTTAAGAATGCTTTTGTTTCTCTCCAGAGCTCTCAAAGCTTGAAGATGAAGCTTGTCTTAAAAAACCCCAACAAACATACAAGAAACAAACAAAACCCCCCAAAATCAAAGAAACAAAAAAACCAAAGAAACAACAACAAATCAAAAAAGGAGCAAAACAAAAAAAACCACCAACCACCAAAACGAGATCTTCAACAGCATTTCCATTTTCATCTCATGACACAAGGAAAATTGCTTTAAAAAGTTCTTTCTCAGGGACAATCCTAATTGAAAGCCATTTCGTAAGGGAAGAGAGGTATAACCAGGTTTAAGAATTTGGTCCTGACATCCAACAGTCGATAGATACCAGCACTTGAGAAATAACATTATTTTAGACTGGCTGCTTTACATATTGGTATTTGTATGCATGCCATAGATCCAGAGATTTCACACACAAGTTTGAAACATCATGTTTGAATAACGCCAATGTTTTTGAAGTGACATCAAGGAATCTTTTCCACAACAAAAAACTATTATATCTAATGACCCAAATATCAACATTACTTTTCAAGTTGGGCTTGCCATGTTAGTTCATCCTTGTTATGCAAGGAATGGGTCATGACATCATGAATTGAGCTAACGCAAATGTAATTATTGTACAGGCTTATTCAGAGAACAGTAAACTGTGTAAATATTTAACAGCTAACTTTCCTAGCACTGTAGGAATAAGAGACCTGGATCATTTCCATTAAATCTATGCTTTCTGATTGAGTATAATGTAAACACTGTATCTCATTTTATTTCATCATACAGAAGAGCCAAGTTGCAGACAGTGGCTCAAAATTTCAGGTTTTTTGACCAAAGAGAGGACCAAATAGATGGAGACTTGACAGACTTGTGTCCACTTAAAATTGTAATAAATACTTCTGTAAGTAGTAGAATGAGAACGTATAGGTTTATACTTTTATCTCCTTTCAATTCCAGTTTCAGTAACAACTACTGTTAATTTCAATTGCTCAAGATTTCTCAAATAAGGTGGGAATTAAAGAGAAAAAAGAGAAAGAAGGTGCAACTGTACCTTGCTGACAGCCAGTGTCTACAACTTAATTTCAGGTATACCTTAAACTGAATTATGCTGCTATCAGAATACTTTGAGACACACGCTCACCCTGACTAGTTGAGTTTGGATGGAGTTCTTTTTTCACAACAAAAGCCAACCAAACAACAAACTAAAAACCAACAAACCCCCAGACTCTGTACTACCTTTACACAGGTACATAATTTACAGCTAGACAAACTTTGCAAGACAACTGTTAATTAGATCTGTGCCAGTCACATGAGGCAAGGATCAGCTCAACTCTCCCCTCCTTCAGTACCTGACCATCTGTATACAGTGAAAGACGATTTGACTGTGCAGTGGGAAAACATTCCACAATAAATGCTTACCTGACGTGGATTCTGCTGACCAAACTTAACCTGGTGAGTCACAGCCTTGATAAATTTCTGCTGCTTTGCACCTTTTTTATTCTTTAGGCCAAATGTTTTGTCCTAAATCAAGAGATAAACACAGCCATATTAATTAAAAAAAAACAAACAACGAAATGACAAAAACGCCACTCCTGCCACTCCTCGTAGGCTTTCAGTAAAACAGATTATTTCCTCTAGCAACATAAGCAATGCAAGAAACAGTATGGACAAAATTTAGACTCCTCATATCATCTTCAGAAGTGGCTTTTCACCAGAACCTCCTGAATGCAGCCCTTGTGTGAGCTCTTGTTTTTATCAGCAGACCTCCTCATGTCCCAGTATCAGTGTGAGCGTGTACACACAGCATTCTCAAGCCTCTCAAGGCAACAGGACAAGATGTTTTTGGAGACTACCCAAGGAATAGCTGAGGAAAACAGGACAACTGATTAGCCATAACTACCGCTGGTTTCTCTTCTATCTACCTGAAATCACTTAGTACTTCTGTCTTCAACTATTCAGATACAAATGTGATGCATGTTACACAGATGACTATTATCACGTGTGACATATTACTTTCTATTTTCAAGTACTGGAAGCTTTTCCTTTTCTACCTGTACTAATTCACAGTTAAGTCTTTACCCTACAAGAAGTCTGGACAGGTGTCTCTATTCCCTAAACTCCACTGCCAGAAGTTTCTGTTTACTGCGTAAACCAATTCTTCCTCCATCTTCAGCTTTATTGCTAAGGAGAAGCTTCTACACCAAATCTATGAAAAATTTCTCACCAAAAAAAAAACAAAAAAAAAACAACAAACCAAAAAACAAACCAGCTCACTTTCACACGAGTAGCTGAGGAAGAAATTATTTTTTGTAACTGAAATACCTGCCTTAAAAACTTATCTATGCCTTTGATTTGATACCAACATTTTCTTCATTGAAGGAAAACATGACAGATGCTCACCCAGTGAAAATACCTCAGTTCAAATATGGTTTTGGAAGCCCTAACAACCCAAAAGTATTTTATAAAATAATTACAAAAGAAACAGCTCCAAAGTTTCCAGACTCATGCTGTTTTCACTTACAACAGGCTCCTTACAAACAGCAGCTTCTCTGTTAGCTGGTGCTATCTGGAGAAGTCAAAACATTTAGCTGGGAAAGAAAATCTATCATTTACACACTTGATTTCCACTGTAGATACAGCATGGAAAATGTAATCCCTGTGTATTTGATTTATATAAAAAATTATTGTTAACAATTAATGCAAGCTTTTCCCCTTTCAAGCTTTGTAATAAAAAGCAGAATTTTTCCAGGGCAGCTGCATTCAGCAAGAACCTCAGAACTCCACTGCCAGAAGAGCACAAGACCAACTGCTCTAATCTGACCTTTCCAAAAACCACAGAAAAAACAATCTGCAACCTCAGATTTAAAAGAACACTCTCATTACAAGGGTATTTCACCTGAACAGCATCTTTCACGCCAATAAATTCAGGCAAATATTTAAATTTCTGTAAGTACTCCGCTTGTACTCTCAGCATAAATTCACACACAGCATACACAGACACACACACCGCTCTAGCAGGGTGGTTTTTTTTTCCAGTCGGGTCACACGGGTCAAATGGTAACAAATCCCACCACAAATCTGAGTGAGGAACCAACGAATCATTAAGGTGCGAAGGGATCTCTGGAGATCATCTGGTCCTATCCCCAGAAGCACAAGCCTACAGCCCAGCGAGCCGGACTCTGGGAATACACGGCCACATAGGACACCAGGATAAATACGAGAAGGGGCGAGGAAAAAAGACAGCAGAGCAGTGTTGTCAGATCACGTTCAGCCCCAACACAGCTCGGGCCTGGCAATGTCCCGGCTGAACACCTAAAGCCGGGTCCAAGCAGCGCAGCGAAGCCGGTGCCTCCCCGGGAACAGAGAGGTTTCGGCTCTGTGATCCTTCCCTCGGCCGCTCCAGCCGGGAAGCCGCAGGGAGCGGCGGGGCCCAGCGAGAGGCCGCGGCGGGAGAGCGGCGGCCTGGGCCTCCTCACCTCGATGATCTTCTCCTTCTTCTTCTGGTCCGCCTTCTTGCTGCCCCCCGCCGGCTGCTGCTGCTTCTTGGGGGGCATGGCGGGGCGGGGCGGCTCCCGCGGGGGCTCCGGGACGGGCCGGGAAGGGCCGGGAGAGGCCGGGACGGGCTCGGGCCGCGCCGCCGCCGCGGGGGAGGCGCAACGGGTCCCGCGGGGCACGCTGGGAACGCGCCGCGCGCCGGCCAATCGCCTCCCGGCAGGCAGCGCGCGCCGAGTGACGTCACGGATGAGGCGGGCTGAAAGCGTCACGGGCGGGGCGGGGCGCGGCGCGGGACGGCCCCGGGGCCGGGGCGT
>VZTF01004514.1:200899-280489 GCA_013397755.1 Cnemophilus loriae | reverse complement strand
CTGGTGCACCATGAAGCATTCACAAAAATACTTTAAATGGAAACTTGGAGTAAGGGTTTTAAATTTCAGTTGATGTTCTGAGACCTTGAGACATAAAACGATAAAGAGTTTGTGTCTTCTAAAAAGATGATTTGTTGTAAAAATAAGAACATTCAGAAAATTCATCTAGTATTGGCTCGACAAAGGCAATGGCCAACCACCACGTATCCTACTGAGCAGTATTCGCAACCCACCAGCTGAGATGCGCTATGGAATATCAAAAAGACCTCTGGACCTCTGGAGAGTTGGATATGTCCTCATGACATCTCAGAAAGCTGATTATGACCCTTTGCCATCAAATACAATAAGGGCATTAATTCTATCAAGAAATGGTGTGTTGCAAAAACAACTCTGATACAGATTTTAGAGAGAACAATGATTTAATCTTCTAAAGGAAAATTCTAAACCATAAAACTTTCTAAATGAAAACTAAGTTACAGAACTAGGGCCATCTTTCTTTTCTCAAAATGGCTTAAACCAGAAGCATTTAGAACATAAGCACAGGAATATAGATCTAACTTTGCTAACATGTCTCCGATGTAAAAAATGTTGCTGCACGTTTTTCATACCAGAAGTAATGGTGGAAGCCAGACTGAAATTTCACTGTAAGAGACAACATGGCCTTTGAGTAAAAGAAGCAGGTAGTCAATGAAGTGATCCAATTACCCCAAACAATTGGACTTCTAATAGGGCATTACAGTGTCTCCTAATAGTAATTCTACACATAAGCATATATACAACAACAGATATACACAAAGTATATGGAATAGATATGAAAAATTAATATATTCTTACCTCTGAGATATATACAGAAGGAAACGCTTGTTTCTCTGCCAGGTCATACAATAGCTCTGAATGTTTCAGATGCCACCTAGTGCCCAGTTCTCATGTGTCAAAGTCCCCTTCAGGAGAAAACTGGTTTTCTTTGTTGATGGTTATGCCACTGTCCAACGACATGTCCAACGACATGTCCATGACATCTCATATCCACATCTTATGCTTTAAATTCCACTTTTAAACTCTGAGTGATTCACAGTAGTAGAAACAACTTTCTCCTTCTCTTTTTTTCTTTTTTTTTCTTTTTTAAAACGAGTCGTAAAGTTCAACATACCACGAGTTCTGCCTTCATGTTAGAACACAATTTGGGAAGAAGGCTGTAGCAGGGAAACCTTGGCTAATAAGTCAGACATGAAGCATGATTGATTAGCCATGTGGTTGTATCCCCAGACTACACACACTGGTCAGTTCAGATGACCTTGGCCAACAGGAAGCTGGAAGAGAAGTTGCATTCTTTTTAAGGCCAGCCAGTCTCTAATTTATAATAATTTAAAGCATAAATCTTTCAGATTATCCTTTGTAACAGCTGAAGAGTCAATTCATTAAATAGCAATGCCTATCAGTGCTCACTGAAACTTCTCCTATATTTCTTCTTTTTTCCTTTAGAAGTCCCGGTACTTTTACATTAAATGTGCTATTTTATTCTGTTCTCTAATTTCAGAACTTCTATCATATTGAATACAAAAACTATGAATCTTCTTAGTATTTTTGTTACACCTTGGAACAAAGGTGTAACAAAAAATGTAACCCTAATTTCAGTAGGAAACTAGATATGCTAGTACACCAAATATATAAAATTAATGACATTTACTTGACATATGTATCTATTATTGTTTGTAAAATTCATGTGGAGATGCTGTCTATGTAATACCACACAACTTGTTTGTGACATGACATCCTCTTTCAGTGACTAAACTTATTTTTTCTAAATTCAGTTAGCTTTTTGCATATTTGGTTACTGTAAATTCTCCAGGTAAGAAGAGCCAGTGAGTAACAATGCAATATTTATATTACCTAGCATAAGGTAAAATCAGATGAGGCATTGAGGCTAAAGTGGAATGAAAAGAGGTAATACAATGAGATAGTTGTTGCCATAATATTTCAGAAATTGAAAATTAAATTCTTTTATATAACTCTGAAAGACATAGTAAGAAATACATATTGCAGAAGGATTATCAATACGGTATACCTTTTAGGATTATTTTTTACTTTAGCTTGTCTTCACCTCTGAAATAATCTTTTCTTTGTAATTATAACAGCCTCTTCCCAGCTGCCTCCAGAATACAGCTATATTAAAAAAGTACTCAGAAAACATTGCAGTCTAAATGGAACAATCCCATTTTGACACATACATAGTCATAACTACACAGCCTTTGCACGGCAGGCCGAGTGCATCTGTCTGGACTTCATCCACCTGAGAAGCTGAAGAACCATCCCATGTCACAGATAGAGTATCTCAAGCTTCAAATCATACTGCTTTGGTTGAATAGTTTCGTAACAGTGTGGATGCAGCAATCTCTGTGATACTTGCAACTCTACACCCAGGCCAAAACTTCATGTACTTTCCAGTGGTCTTCCTCAGTTCATGCACTATGCGCATTTACATTCCAGCCATACTTAGGATTTAATTGGTGCCCTCACCAGCTGTGCAGGAATTTACTGCAGCTAAATCTTCTATTCAAGTGGAATTTGGTAAAGGCAAGTAAGCGTGGCTGGTGCTTACTGTATAACTTTGCTAACTATCTAGTACTTGCCTGCTTGTCATTCCCTTCAGGTAGCACTTCAGAAGTGTGTCTGATGGGGAAATGTCAGATTTAACTATATCTACTGAAGCATGTAGTCATCTTTCTGTTGGTTTCACTGGGTTCCAGGTTATGCTGCCCTGTGGTTAAATTAGTGACTGCCATTATTTTTTTGCACACTCCTTCAGCTCTTTAGTGCTGCCGTGCACCTGCAGCTGATTTAAAGATATTCTGAACAGTGTATTGCATGTGAAGGGAATACAACAATGCAAACGCTGGACCATTTATTGTATTACATTTGTCATGATCAACGTATTAATGTTACTACAGTATTGTAATTATCCCTTGTTTCCTTCACATATCCTGGAGGTTTTTTTCTGTACTTCTTCTCGCTGTTCCCTTGCTTGTAGAAGAATTATGTTAATGCTGTTCTAACTTAATGCTGAAGCAAGTTTGTTCCTATTAAAATAGCATATGACTTTATGGTATAAATAGAAACATTCTTGTCTTACTGGAAAAGAAGACAAATCCAGTGATTGTTTCAATGTACTTAGAAACAAAATCAAATTCATCATAAAAAATCTACATTCAAAGTTCCCTCAAGACAGGTTCCTCTGTCATCTCTTGACATGAAAATAATCTCAAAAGGAAGAAAAAAGCAAAATTATGTCATTCATTAAAAAACAGGTAGGAAGCTTCAATGTAATTAGCTGTATTATCTTTAGTGAACAGTAGAGACCCTCAGTGAGGTTACTATTGCAGATATATTTATCAAGAAAGAGTAATTAGAACAGGAAAAGAAAAAACATTATTTTCTTTTGGGGAAAAAAACCCCAAACTTCTCACACTTTCTCTTGCTTGCCTATTTATAGATAGACATCAGAATATGACAGTCTCTTTTGACTAATCCACAAAAAAAGCAGAAATTAAAAGAAAAACTTCAGAGAAGTTTAGATTGTTAGACAAACAGTTTCTGTCACTGTTGTAAACAAAAGTGAATTTCAGAATAGTGACTCCTCATTCTGCACTTACATCTTAAGGTGACAGATTTGTTGGAATCAAGGGATAACCATTTTTGTTGTTGAACTTCTACAAAGGAGAGACCTGGATTTTGGGGGAGGAAATTTTTTAAATTCAATAACTGTTTTAATATATCTATGCTGTTTATGATAGGTTTGTCAAAGCATTCCTTTATAATGTGTCTTTACTATCTGAATCCTACATTTTTGTTCAGTTAAATTGACTTGATACTAGTTTTTCATTTTTCTCCTGCACAGCACTTATATTGCCTACTCCAAATTTTTTCTTATGGTTTCCTTCACTCTGTAATCTTAAGTGCAACATGCATGTATATTTCAATAAGTGTTTAGAAAGGCAACAGTGTTCCTGTACTCATCAGTTAATTCTTCTAGTCCCTATTAGATTTAAATCTAGACCATGCTTACTCATATATTCAGAGCAGTGTGAATGAGGACAGAATAGAAAGTAAGCAAAATATAAGTTTTGAGAACAAAGGCAAAATATTATGAGTTAGAAGCTATATATTTAAGTTACTTTTTTAGTTTATAAAACCTTCAGAAAACTAGGGACAACTAAAATAAACTATTATAAGATCCAATATAGATGAATTTTCAACAATGGAATTTCAGGCTACTTCTTATTTTTACAAAGACATCACCCGTCCTAGTATTTGGGGCCTTTATAATGTATAGCTCACCCTATAGCCACACACATACTACATACAGCACTTCTGAAATCAGTCTTGAGTCTTCAATACCAAAGCATTCTTGCTTGTCAGTAAGTCCAAGTACATATGCACAGCTTTTCCAAGGGATATCCTTGTACAGACATATTCTGATATTTTCAGTGCACCAAGTCCTGTCCCAAATGACAACTGGAGTGGTCCCTAGAATAATATATTCATATTCATGTTTGCATGGCAAGGAATTCATGTTTGGAGTAGTAGACACAAGTGAACAAGCAGTCTTAGGACTGGTACCACACAGTAATAGGGGGAGATACCCAAACTGGGAGTGTAGGGACACCAGGAGTATTTAATTTCAAAAGTACTACATGAAACAAGTATTAGCCTGTATTGGGAAGTTGCACAGGTCTTTCAGTAAGTGAGTACTCATGAAGATCTATGTATTGACAGTATTTCTCACTTTGGGAAAAATGGGATCATAATGATTTGCAGTAGCTGCAAACAAAAACTATGAAAATATATGGATCAACCCTTTAAAAAAGAAAAATTATTTATATTCCAAATTTTATAATAAAATCATGCGTGAAGGACATTAGTATTCATAACTAAGCTTAATGGAATGCAATGCTATGACAAATGCCTTTATTACTGGAATATATGAAAATACTTGTTTTGTATATTTAGACATCAAATTATAAATTTCATGTTTAAATATTTTAGGGAGGATAGTGCTACTCTCGATTTCATAAATATCATAACAGACTAAAAAACCATTTCTGGCTTAAAATCTGAATAAAAAGCAAGTAAATTTGAAATTTCCTTATCTGGTTTTGATTTGTTTCTCCTTGAGTGAATGCTGACAAAGATAGTCTAAATTTCTGCTAATTTTTTGAAAAAAAATGTCAGAAATAAATTATATTTAATGTTATTTAATTTGAATATCTTATTACTTAGTATCTATAAGTGGCTGAATTTATGCTAATTAAAGTCTTTAAAGGAGTGAGTCTACCCCTATTAAGAAGAACTCTCCCAGATACATTTTACCTACAGCTTTTTAGCAGCATTTGCATTGACATTCATAAGAATTAATTCAATAGAAACTTACTGAACAGGATTGAAGGATATTTTAGGCTTCATGCTCTAACATCGTGTAAAAAAAGAAAGAGGACAAATACCTTCATATATACCTTGTTTACAAAATTAAATCTAGGACAAAGAAAATTCCTGCTTGGAGAGAGATTGAAACAATTGGGACAGCTTGCTTTGAAAGGGAGATGAGAAATAATATGCAAAAATGAAAAAAAGTGGGAAGGTGTAAAAAATTCAATTATGCTTATTTTCAGAGTACACGAGCAAGGAGAAGTTCAACCAAACTACAAGATGGCAAATTTAAAAGGAAATACTTTTCCACCCTTCATATCATTAGTGATTATCAGAATGTCCCTGAAGTCAAGAATCTGTGCAGAGCTGAATAAAAATTACAGTCTAGTTTGGCAATTCCTGTGTTCCCTGACAGATGACAATCTTGGGGTAACAACCCGCAGCTTTAAATGTCAGGGAGTTGGTAGTATAGTGTCACATTCAGTTTGAAAATAGATACCACCTATCAAAGAAGACAAATGCAGTTACTTGGTAAATTATCTCCCTCTCCTCCCCAAATAAGGCACTTGTAGATGTTCAAAATGAAAATACTCAAAGAATAAATTAATATACTTAAAAGTGTACAATTTATTTTTTCTACTTTCTTATCTAGAATCAGGAACAAAATGGCTTGAAGGGTTAGAAGTAATAACATACTCCCAGGCCACTTTCATAAATTTAAAAAGTTAATGAAAAATGCCAAGTATTCCTTTTAGATGCGTCATATAGTATTGCAACTGGAAAATTAGTTTTATTTTAGAAGGAGGGTGATTTTTAATTAGTGCCTTAAAATATAATATAATTTCACAAGAATAATTTGCCTTCTGTGGGTAATTCTTGGTGAGAGAGCAGTAAAAGTAAAGGAAGTAATTTTAGGCAGTGACAGTTAAAGACATTGCTAATCTTTATATTTTTTATTTCAAAGGACAGGAAATCTTTCTGTGACCTTTTTACAAAGCTGTAAGAGATATAGGCTTCTGAAAGACTTCATCTGCTTGGAGACCTCGACAATGAAAACACTGTGTACAGACAGAGTTTTCAAGTTAATATAGTATGATTCATACGAGAACCAAAATCCACAGGATGATATTCTTACCTCCATTTTGACATGCTGTGATGATAAATAATAAATTGAATAGCCTTGAAAAACTGTTAGAGGATTTAAAAGAAATTCTTTTTCACAAATATGCAGGAATAGCTGCAGACTTGCGTTCTTCGTAGAGCTTGCAAGCAGTTTTGAGGGCAGGGGAGTGTTGTTTCAGCACAGAACACTTCAATAAAGCAGTTGTAAGAATATCAGTTCTTTAGGTGAGCTTTGAAGTGACCAAGACGAGATAGGCTACTTTCTTACTTCTGTGTTGTGTCATCGTGAAAAGTAATGAAAGTCAAATCCAAACCCACAGTTTATTATGTAACAGAAAGCAGGAAATAGCAGCAATGACATCAGCAACTAATATGCATATTTAACATATTCACATCAAAACATGATTCGTACATCAAGTCTTGCAAATGAACTTATTGTTAGAATATATTTTATATATAGTGTATATATATGTATGGACATATAGGGAATATATTTACGATTGTAGTGGATTCTGCCTTTTAACAACTATTTACGTAGTTTTGTTTCATGGCTGATATCAGAAATCTAGTAGTATATCCTAGTTCATGGTAGTTCTCGGCATTGAAGTTTGAGAACATAATGAATGTTGTGAGACATATTGATTGTTTTAATAAGCATTTATTTCTTTTTTCTTTAACTGAAACCTACTATAACAGCTTAGATATTTAAATACGTGCACACACTCATAAGCACATCAGGGATACTGAAGAATGATTCAGTCACATGGAATTCAGGAAAAGAAATAAAAACAATACATACATACCCCTCTCTTCTTCCATAATTTTCCTTACTTTTTAGGTTAAGGGAATTCGGTATGACTCAAAATGCAGATTTACCCAACTTGCCTCTTCCCCATTAGCATTAGGCTGGTAAATATACTTGGTAGAAGCTTTAAAGACCTCAGGATGAGATTATGAAACATCTTTTGTTCACACTTGCACAAAATCTATCTTTTAATGTCCATTAACTAAAGGACTTTGGTAGTAAATGACTGAAAATGTTGTAATCAAGCTATTTATGAAGCTGAAACACCAGTCAAAGGGGTACACAGTTGAAGTGTGAGTACAACCTACTAAAATTGAACTCTAATTAATGCCCTCAGAGATCAGACTAAGAGCGGCCATGAGTCATTTTGGATTCTCAGTGGTTTAAAACTCTGTATTAGAGTAGAAGTTACTAGACCTGTGGTATTTCACATAATTAAATTAACTAGTCCTTTGCTCAGAAACCAGTTACCCACAGTATCTCATCCATTTTCCTCATTGTCTAAAATCTATTAAATCATTAAACATCTCCCCGATCATGCTCAGGCTTATGCTTGTTAAAATTGTCTCTTATCTTGATTAATTTTACTTTTTCTTCCAAATTTTGTTCAATTTGAATCTGATGTTCTCTCGTGTTTGTATTACAATTTTGTTTATTGTTTTGCATTTGTATAACTTGAAAGTCAGAAACATATCAAGTTGTTTTGTTTCCTGTTCCCATGTAATGATTTATTTTCTATTTATTTAACAAAAAAATTACATGAATACATAGATAGCTGGAGCTTAAGGAAAACCTCATGCTCCTTTTCATCTAGCTTTGGATATGTGGGTACTTCAGCAGATGTTAAATACACTAAGTCAGCAATGGATTTTCAGTGTTAAGAGTTGTATAATACCAACGAAAGCACACTATCTGTTCAAAACTGCCTTAATTTATGTGTTCTATATTCTTAGGAAAAATGGAATATTTATTTAGGAAAACATTTTAAGTCACAAATACGTATCTTTTCCAGAATTACAGAGTAGTTCCTGTGGCAATCCAGGAGTTCCACCAAAGGGTATTTTGTATGGTACAAGATTTGATGTTGATGACAAAATCCGATACAGCTGTGTAACTGGATATATTTTGGATGGACATCCACAGCTTACTTGCATAGCAAACTCTGTCAATACAGCATCGTGGGACTTCCCTGTTCCTATCTGTAGAGGTAAGAGAAATCCTACAGTAATGTTCTTGAATATATACATTTGTGTTTACAATTTTTAATCTCTGTATTAATAATTAAGTTTTAAGCTATGATTAAAGAACGTCTCTTTTGAATATTTTGATCTCTTGCTTACATACATGATATATCTCAGCATATAAACCTACTAATTTTTAGGTCAATATTCTACGAAAATTATAGTTATCATTTATTTTAAAATATATGTTATGTAATAAGAACTAGAAACCTAGTCATAAGTAGAATATAAATGTACAACAGACTTGCAACTATGGGAATGTAGATTTGGAATCTGTTAGTACTTCCTAAGGACTGACTTTCTGTCTAGTAGTAACATGGTGGTTGAGTAAACAGAAATATGAAACTGCCAAAACAACTGATCTACGGGGTCCTACCTCATTGTCAGGCAAGTTTGATTATCTTCAGACTTCTATATAAGATATCCCTTGTATTCTAACAAATATTGTAGGTCAAATCCTTTTCCCTTGCTCATGTCAGAAATTTAGCAGTAGTAGGGAACCCCGTATTGTGGGTAAATCTTATTTTCTGAGAGAAATATTTTTAGAGAGAAATAATGTTTGCAGAGCAATGAATGGAGGATCTGCTGATAAAATGAAGCCGCTATCACTACTTTACACAACCAAAGACTATAAATATAGTATTTTGATGAAAAATTTATGTTAGGCAATCTTGAGATTAGTTTTTAGATTCACAGGTTAATTTTACAAAATGCAACCTTTATATTTATCTAAAAACATCGATGAAGAATTGCAGAGACTAGAAAAACTTTCCAACTGAAGTTACCATTCTAATAAATACAGACTAGTTAAAATATGGTTAAGCAGCACTGCAAAAAATTAATTATGTGTGAGAAAAGTGTGTCATTGGAAATACCCTACTTTCATTTTGTATTCCTGCCTTAGAGCTATTTAATATGTTTATCCATGGTCTTGAAAAATCATAAACTTATTTTTAATAACACTTTTTCAGTAAAAATATTTATAACTTCTGAATCTTCTACTCTTACTTCCCAGAAAAATGCTAGCTAATAATGAAGGAGATAGGAAATCAAGGCATATATCCAAATTTTGCCTCTGGAGATGAGAATGCAAAAGATATGATGAGAATATGTGAACTTGCAAAAGACTTATATTTGTAACAAAATAGAAGTCTAATTGGCTTCATTGCAGACCATTGTTCAAATTCTCAATCTGCCAGTTTTGAAATGAATGGCATAAAAAATTGTATTCTTGAATGAGTTACACATTCTTCTTTTTGATACAGCATTTTTCAGGAGATCTTTGGATATATTTTGGTTTTGTTCCAAGGGGAGATGAAAATATACTGTGTAAATTTGAACTGGTATGATAAACTCCTAAAGTAGCCCTGTGGTTAAACATTACTAGTGTGCTAGAAGACAACTACTACATGAGAATATGAAAACCATTTTTTTAAACTCATAATTAGAGAGGTCATTATCTGAACAATGTCATTTCCTAAGGCAAAATAAAGTTAACAAATTGGAAAGGATTCAGAAAAAGAGGAAACAAGTTCTGTTAGGTTTCAAAATTGTCATTTTGTCTAGAGACTGAAGGAACTCAAACTTTTCAGTGTATGTGAAAGAGGATCAAGACAATGGCTTGATTTACTGCAGAAACTCATGCAGAAGGAAAACAGTTTTTTCGAGAAGACAATTCCCTAATCAATAACAGTGAGGAATTAAAGAGGTAAAAGCTTGATGAACAAAAATTAAAAAAAAAACCCAAGGTACATATTTTAATAGTGGTGGTTACAAATTACTGAAACATAACCAAAGAATGTGTCAGATTCTTGATTTAAATCTTAACATAATGGCTTAAAACCTTAATGCACAAATTGCTGTTCAGGTATTTTTGGGCCATGCCCAATAAAAGAAAAATAGCCAGTTATTTTCAAGAGTTCCTTCTATGAGTCAATGTTTTATATCAGAAAAATTTATTACATCTAACTTCACATATAAAATGGAGCCTTGTGACTCCATTCAAATGAATCGCTCCTAATTTTGCCTAATACAATTATCCAACACAGAATTCTGCAAAAGGCTGCTAAAGGTGATTACGGACTAATGAGCTTCTTATCTCTTTCTCACTGTTTGCCACGGAGACTCTTTGATTAAACACTCATACTAAAGATTTCCTGTGATAAATGTCTTATTGTTCCCTATCAATGGTCATTACATCTAACACAGAGGATCCTGACACAAACAAGAAAAACCCCAAGAACAGAACAAAAGTATATTTTATTCAATAATAATTTGAGGGTTGTTTGCTTGCTTGTTTGTTTTTACATTTCAGAAAAAAACTGAACAAAGCTCTGAATCTAAAGCAGACTTAGAAGTCAGCAGACTTAAGATTAGAGCTGTCTGTCGATCATCTGTGTGTAAATATCATTGTCATCTGCCTCTTGTAATTCAGAACAAGGAAATTTGAGGAGGATTTTTTTATTATTATTTTAGATCATTCCTCTTACAGTGCCTTCACTTTGAATTAAGAGATGAAGAAGAGGTCATGCTTGTGCTTTAGCAATGTGATTATTATGGACTGAGGTCTCAAAATGGGGAATTTCATTGGAAACAACAGTGTTTTGTACTGTCACAAGCATATATACAGGACACCCTACTAAATGATTTCATTTTTAATTTGTTAAATTATATCAACATTTGCATTTTTTAAAGTTATATATTTTGGGGCCAAATTTTATTCATGAAGAAAAGAGTTATTCCTCAAATAGGTTCTTATTCCTTTACTTATCTCCTTAGGATTTTATTGAAAAATCAGTGGACATATTAAATGATTGCTTTATTTCCTATCCTGTTTCTTACTGAACATTGTTTGAATGCACAAAGTTTTTCACCTGCATGTTTCGGTATTCATTAAAATAATGTCACTTAATTAGATTTATTAGAAGAGAAAAAAAATACCATAATTATAAGGAAGCTAAATTGTAATTATTTTTTGTGGTCAACCACATGGTGGAGTTGCTCTGTATGAGACCACACTTGAAATGTACCAACCTCTGCCTTGGGGTGGATGACGAGTGAGTTGAGAGTTTATGGGCTCAGATCAAAGAGCAGATTAGTAAAGGTGACACTGCTGTGGGTGCTTACTACAGGTTGCCTGATCAGGTGGAGGAGGAGGATGAGGCTTTCTCCAGGCAGCTTGAAGAAGCCTCAAAGTCATAGGCATGGGTTCTTGTGAGGGACTTTATCTACCCTGACATCCGCTGGAGAAGCAACACAGCAAAGCACAAACAGTCTAGGGGGTTCCTTTGAAAGCACTGATGACAACTTCCTGTCACAGGTAGTGGAGGATCCCACAAGGAATGGTGATCTGCTTGACCTTATATTAACAGCATTTCGTTTTTGGAGATGTGAAGTTTGGGGGCAGCCTTGGCTGCAGTGACCGTGGAAATGTAGAATTCAGTATCAGGAAAGGAGGAAGCAGGATAGCAAGTAAGACTACAGCCATGGACTTTGGGAGATCTGATGTTAGCTGCCTCAGGGATGTTCTTGAAAGAATCCCATGGAAACAGGCCTTGCAGGGAAATGGGGTCCAAGACAGTTAATTGATATCCAAAGATGACTTCCTCCAGAACCAATAATGATGGATACCAATGAGCAAGAAATCAAGCAAAGGGGGAGAGAGTCCTGCGCGGATGAACAAAGAACTCCTGCCATCACTCAAGCATAAGCAGAAAATATACAGGAGTTTGAAGCAGCATCAAGCCACTTGGAATGAATATAGAGAGACTGTCAGAGTAAGAAGAAATGAGACCAGGAAGGAAAAGGCCTATCTGGAATTAAATCTGGTCAAGGATGTCCAGGACAACAAAAAGGGCTTCTTAAAATACATCAATAACAGAAGGAAAAAAAAAGGATAATGTGGGTCCATTAGTAAACAGAGGGGGGACCCTGGTAACAGGGGATGCAGAGAAGGCAGAGTTATCAAATGCCTTCTTTGCATCAATCTGCACTGACATGACCAGCCCTCATGGTCCTCTGAGACAGAGCTGTGTAAAGGAGCCTTGGAAGGAAAATTTTTCCTTGGTGAAGGAAGATCGGGTTAGACAACACCTTAGCAAACCTGACGTCCACAAGTCCATGGGCTCTGACAGGATGCGCCCACGAGTGCTGAGAGCTTCTGGACACCATAGCAAGGTCACTCACAGTCATCTTTGCAAGGTCGTGGTGATCAGGAGAGGTGCTTAGAGACTGGAAAGAAGCAAATTTCTCCCTGGTCTTCAAAAAGGGCAAGAAGGAGGACACAGGAAACTATTGGCCAGTCAGCCTCACTTCAATCCCTGGAAAGGTGATGGAGCACCTTGTTCTGGAGGCCATCTGTATCCATACGGATGACAAGAAAGCAACCAGAAGTACTCAGCATGGATTTGCTAAAGGTAAATCAGGCTTGACCAAGCAGATTGTCTTCTACAATGAAACAACTACCTGGATCAATGAGCGGAGAGCAGTGGATATTGTCTACCTTGACTTCAGCAAGGCTTTTGAGGCTGTCTCTCACAAAATCCTGATAGACACAATTAGGAAGTATTGACTAGATGAGTGGACAGAGGTTGATTAAAATCTGGCTGAATAGCAGATCCCAATGGTCATAATCAGTAGCACAAGTGTCTAGTTTGGATGCTTGTCACTAGTGGCATCCCCCAAGGTTCCATACTTGAACAAAGGGGCAGATGCCTCCTCAGCAGGTTCACTGATGACACAAAGCTGGGAATGGCCGATACCCGAGTGCTATGAGCCCTTCAGAAAGACCTTGACAGGCTGGAGAGATGCGCAAAGAAGAACTGTCTGAAAATCAACAAAGGCATGTGCAGAGTCTTGCACCTGGGAAAAAAGAATCCTGTGCATCAGCACAGTCTGGGGGCTGACCTGGAAAGCAGCTCTATGGAGAAAGACCTGGGGGCCCTGGTGGATGCAATCCTGTGCCATGTGCTCTAGGATGACCCTGCTTGAGCAGGGAGGTTGGACCAGTTCACCCACTGTGTTCCTTTCCAACCTTATCAGTTCTGTGATTCTTTGAATTATATTGTGCACAATCCATGACCAGTTTTTGAATAAAGTCTTCTCCCCTGACAAATTAATTTTGATAAGGTTGTTTTCAATTGTGAAATGTGACAGAAGCTTAATTATATCACCTACTCCTGAGCTAATGTTGTAGCTTGCAGTTTCTCCATAGTGAAGCAAGCTAGAGACAATTTACTGAGGGTAATAAATAATGCTACATTTATATATAATACTTTAATTCTACGAAGGTTATAACAATCAGACACTTTCATAATCGAGGAAGTATTCTGACTTATATTTTTTAAGAATTTGCTATTCCATGCTAAAATGGGTGTTTTAAGAATCTCCATTCTAAAATCTTTTTTTTTTTGTTTTCTAGAATTCAGAAATTTCAAGAGCAGAATACAGTTGTATTTGTATTCTTAGATGCTCTACTAAAATATTTTCACTATTGCCTGTACATATAGCTACAAAATATTTGTCAATGTAAAACTTCTGTTTGTATTTTCAACCAGAGACTTTGTTTTTCCACTTGTCTAAATGAATATGTATTTTGGTTAGAGAAGTGCACAACCCACTGAATAGCTTCATTTCTTTCCATGGACAAAATTAATTTCTGTTTTTTTATCTGGGGGGACTGAGTTATTTCTTGCATATATTGTCATGACAGGTAAAAGGCTGAAGAGGTTCACACTAAATTCCAAGTCAGAGAATTCTGTAATTCCCCTGCAACATATATATACACATGTACTTATAAAGATATGTTTATTTTTACCTATCTAGTATAGATGTATACTTAATTTCTTCTTCTTCAGTGGATTTATTCCAAATGAACTGAATCGAGATACTTATAAGCTTGTATTTTTAAAAGTGATCTAAAAGGGGTCAAATTTGAATTAGAATACTCAGCTCACTATTAAAATATTTTGCCATTTCCTCTACGCAGAACCCACTGGACTGAAAAATTTGTTAATTGCAAGTCACTGGTATAATTGTGTAAGTACACAGATACATGACTATACACATTTCAACTCCATGAGGTAAGTTTTAGGTCAGATAAAACAGAGAGTAGCTTCAAATTAAATTAAAGTGTCTTGTGGACCTTCCAATACACTCTTCTTGAATGATTGTCTTTGTTTATATACGGCATAGAATAGTATGGAATTTTGAAAAGAAAACAACTAAAATTAAACTTCGCATAACTACCAAGAAATAATCATATGGCAATGTAAGCATTTCACAGACAGATACATGTGGCTGCAGATGGATTTATGGTTTTATGAAATCATGTCAAATGGAACCTAGTAATATAAGCAGTAAAATAAGATGACTGACTTTGCGTCTTTGTTATAAGCTGCTCTTTGTAGGCTGTGGAAAGAACAAAGCAGGATAGAAAGCCAAAGTACTGCACTTCATGCCATGTAGAGCATTAACTACTGGAACTGACAATATACACAGAGGAGAATAGAGTGCACTAACTTAAAAGTAGGAATAAATTACATCTCACAGGAAACAAGTGGGTTTTTGCCTGAAGCTATTTCCTATATACAAACAGTTGTTCTAGCTTATTCTTGGGAAAAGCCCCAGTATAGCTGTGTGAGTTTGGATACAAAATGTTGGATTATTTGAGAAAATTGAAAAGAAAACAAAAAAATATTTTCTAGAATGATGTATTTATATATAAGCAATTATTTATAAGCAATTTTTCAGAGCTTGTTCCACAGATCCTTTTTGGGACATAGCTAACCAGTGGCTTAGAATGGTTAATGGTTGGTATTTAAAAAAATATAAATGGTCCACAAATGGCAATGCTGCTCCCTAGAATTAGAGACATTAATTAACATTCTTTGGGGGGAGGAAACGATGAAAAAGATCTACTATTTTATTGAAATAGTAGGATAATGGTTGGGTGTTTTCAAGTACCATGCTGTGTGCTTTCAAGCAGGGCAGAGAAGATCTGAAAAATAATACCCTGAATGACTTTTTGAATAAAGAAATATACAATCCCTTTTGTTCCTTGAATTTTTACAATAAAAGAACTTTGTGAGTTCTTTATTTTAGTCATCTTTAAAGTGTGCAATTTTTTATACCAATAGAATCAAACTTTTTCATTTATGAAAAGCATTGAAATCGCTCACTACTGTACCCTACCACACTTGTATTTTCTTGTTATATTAGTGTTATTCTCAGGATAGTACCTGGTACTCACTATCAGGGACATTTAACATAAATGCACAGCCTGCTTGTGTGAAAAAATATACTTGAGCCTGAAAAATAGCAAATCCCCATGTGAATTTTAATGTGTGACCAGAACCATGGATTTCTTATCATTGTTAATAGTGGTGAAACGTTGCTGAATTACATGAAGCTATTTTAAGTCATTATTGATGTGTTGTAAATCTGGAAACTGGTACAGAATTATAAATGTTTATCATATTAGAATTATCATATATTCCTAACACTAATGCTAAAATACACTAGTTTTACTGTAACAATAATAAAAACAGTATTAGCATTACTAATAGATATAGTTTCTGTTAAATGGAACTCGCTAAAAATATACCAACAATAATAATGATCTAACACCATCCACGCTCCTTAAGCAAGCAACATTATTCACAAGAGTTCCAATTGGGTTTAATACAAGCAATTCATGTCTAGAACCTGTGCTTCTTCATTTATGATATTGGTGGTCAAATAACGAAGTTCTTGGGATGGATGGAGAACTGCTCTCATGTGAAAATTTATGGCATGCAATGATGTGCTACTGTAGTAGTGATGATGCTTGAAAAAAAATTACAAATTTTCAGAAAGCAAGCTAACTATGGAAACCTTTCTAACAAAAAAATAATTTGTTTTTATTAGCTTCATTTTAAAATCAGGATTACATTTTCAAAGCTTTGAATATCTTAAAATGTTTTTCTTATTCGTTCTTTCTTTAAAATTGTATACATCCACATCACAATATTAATCAGAACATCAGAGTCATACTTCCATTTGGTTTACGTAGTTTGGCTTTGCACATCTTCCTGTGATTTCAGTAATTCCTATCACTAGTGAAGGGAGTTGTCCTAAGATCCATTAGAAACTTATATTAGCAGTGGACTAACCCTCAGGTGGTGTGATATAGTCCAGAACAAAAAGATATAAGCATCAAAGTAATTTAAACTCATCAGTGTGGTAACCATGTCAATTTGGAAAACAGGCCTCTTACATTACATCTCCAAACAGTATACAGAGGACTGGGGAAAGAAGCAGAAATGAACTCTTTCTAAATAAATTAAATTCTGCTTAAAGAAGAAAGAAAGTATCTGTAATTATTCCAGGAATAGAACGTTTGGAAACAGTCGTAGTTCACTCTAAAGTAAGGAAAAGACAGATATAGCAATGCATTATCTTGCTACTTTTCACAGAAGAAGCACCAGTAAGATCAAATTTAATTACAAAAGATTGTTGTAACAACTGATAAAGGCAATGAAGAGGAAAACAGAAAGATCAGGTTTTAAATTCAAGAAATCTAACCCAACACTGAACACAATAAAACATCTTGAATACCAAAATCTTCAATCCCACTGTTGTGTTCAAGGTGGGAATTAGGACTTACACAAGTGGATGGAAGTTAGTTGGGTAGTTTATGAAAAGCTTGAAACACTAAACATTGCTTTTATCTCCTGTTTTCTTAAAATTTTTCTTAATGAAAGACAAAGGACATAGAAGTTGTGCTAATTGTTAATGTTAACATAAGCTATTGAAATTATGTTGAGCTATTTTCACTGAGGACAACGTAACAGTGAGAATTATACCTGAAACTGAAAGAGGTGAAGATGAATGATCAGTAAGAGTGAATAGGAAGAAGGAATCTGGAAAAGTAAAATATTGGTTTAGCATGATGTTTATCATCAAAGCACAATACTAGAATTGTCAATTACAACAAAGACTCAGACTTTCACATCTGATTTAAAACTAATTTCTTTATTTGTTAGAATCACCTAAAGACTATTCTAAGAGGACGGGTGTTAAATGTATAACTAGCTTAATTCCAGTTCGGGGTAATAAATTCTGCTTTTGCAAGGTAATTGTTTCCTTTAACATCTTTCTGTTCTTCTAAGGTTCATTTTCTATATGGCATTCTTGGATAAATCCTTCGCAGTTATCAATTAGCAGAAATAATATTTGTGAAATAATTTGAGATACTTTGAAAGTAATTACTGGCAAATCCCAAGTTCATTAACTCAATTTACTAAACTGCTTAATCTAAAAAGCTTTGGCTGCCATGGGCTTCTAAACAGACTAGTATGTTTTCCTCACATTATTGAAATTATGACTCGATAAACCTTTCCATACCTTTCACTTTCTGCCTAAAATGAAAATTTACCTGAATATAAATGGAAATTGTGAAAATATTTTTCAGTATTTTGGTATTGCTTTGCAAACCCTGATTTATAACTCAGTTGTAATTACATCTGGAAGGCAGAAGTCATAGCAAATTAGTTTTCTGAGGAGTATTTAAAGCCCTTCAAGTATTTCTTTAAGAGAATAACTAATTGCCAGTAGCGTTTTTTGCAGGTGAAAGATTTAACTGCTAAAATTCTAGCATGACATTTTAGCATTCTTCAAGACTACATCTATCTAAGACTGCATCTTTCTTAGCCTAAAGATTGATTCACCTATGGAACATGAATCTTCATCTTAAGCATTAATTAATCTTCATGTTCTCATAATTAGCGGAAGTGTTGCTGGTTTATTTAAATATTAAGACATAACTATGGGTGTCTCGTGAGAGTTTTCAAAACTGTAGCTTGTTTTTAAGTTCAAATATTTACAATTGTACAGTAATGAAGGAGTCTGAAGATGATTCAGTTGTGTTACTAAAATTTGGAATTTCACAAAATTTATTCATCTCTTCATTCAGCTCTGCAACTTCACAGGCTAAAACCAATTTGTCTCAAATTTTCTTGACTCTGGAAGGGCATTTAAATGCAATGAAATCGTAGCAGTTTTGCTACATGTGTATGAAAGATTCCATCAGCAAAGATTTAATTTCTCACAGAACTAACTGTAATGAACATATAGGTAAACAGTCTGTTTTGTTAATTCATTCATCTCGTATGATGGCCTTCTGAGTTTTGTTCAGTATGAAACCTTTGATGGTAGATCTGTACAAGTGTAACACATAAAATTTCTCTCGCATATCAGTCAATCAGTGGAGGTGACTTTATCTCAGCTGCACAAAGCAGTTTGTGGGTAAAAGTTCTCTTTGCTCCACTACATCATAAAGTTAATTCTGGGTTCTTTTAAGACAAACTGAAAGGAGGTCTAAAACTTTAACTGTGAGAATTTAAGATCCCTAGTTGCTTCATCAGTTTAACCTTCCTAATCCAAATACTCTTAACATTGGCTGGTATATAACAGTTCAGAGAAACAAACGTCCTGGTGTGCAGTTATGCATGAATTCTCTCCATGTCACAGTTCCCTCTTGTCTTTTACTTTGAAGATTCGATATTATATTGCAACATTATATAATTCACAGAATCAGAGCATCATTAAGGTTGGAAGAGATCTTCAAGATTATCTAGTCTAACCATCAACCAGGAACCACCATAACTGCCCCTAAACCATATCCCCTGGTGCAACATCCAGATGCCCCTTGAACACTTCCTGAGATGGTGACTTCCATCACCTCCGCAGGAAATTTGTTCAAATGCCTAACCACTCTTTCGGTGAGTTTTTCTTCCTAATATCTACTCTGAGCCTCCTCTGTAACAACTTGAGGCCATTTCCTCTTGAGACATGACAGAAGACACAGACCTTCATATTTCATATTTTTTTCTGATATGATTGTAAGTATGTAAATTTTTTTAAGTATGTAAATTTTTGTATACATCTTAGAACTTTTAAAAACTGTGTAACTAATAGTGAAAAAAAAAAAAATCTTTGTTTTTGAAGCCTGCTAGTTCCCAGTTTTGTCTTCTTTAGTGAACCATGAGGAAAACAGAAATCTTTTTCAGTATCAATACTTATATAATCTAGTTGAAAAGAAAATAACTTTAAACTAAGATCCATGGGAAACAGACACTTTGACCCACATTTAAGTCAGGTAGCAGGACAGGGGTCAAAAACAAGGGATGCAGTATGATGGGCACATGGGTGACATCAGAAAGGATAAAGCAAGGTGAAAGCATACCTGCCTCAAGTCAGCCTGGGACACAAGCAGGAGTCACAGAAGAGTGACATTGTTGGAGTAACTGAGATGGTAGGACAGTTCACATGGCTGGAGTGTAACAAAGGATGTATGCAAACCTCTCAGAAGACAAAGATGCAGAATGGGCTGGTTGATGGTTTGCGGATCAGGATCAGAGACCACTAAACAATCAAGGAACTCATATTGTCAGTCGGCTACACACTGGCAGATAAGGGTGAGGAAATGTATGAAGTGGTCTTTAAAGAGCTCAAGGAAATCTCTAATTCACACACTTTAGTTCTCATACACTTTAACCTTCCTGTTAGTTGTTGAAAAGGCAGTAGGGCAGGATGAAAACTGTAAAGATTTCAGAAGATCTTAAAGAATCCATACCTGCATTCCACTGCAAGATTTATTCCCACTAGGTAATTGACCAGATAGTTTTTAAAAACCTTCCCATTTTCCGAAGGCAGTAGGTTTCTATATTTTGTATTGAATATTGTTAAAAAGAACTTTTATAATTTACTCTACATGTATTTTTCCTGCTAAAATTTAAACATACTCTCTTCCTCCATGCCACCCCCGTATATACTTTTGCACCCATGCCCGCTAGAAACCAATTATTTTCTTCCTCTTTGTAACTTCCTTTTACGTATTTAATTTTGGTCTTCTTTAACTACTATAATACTAATGCTATCTTACTTCACAACTTATGAGACCACTAGTAATGTTTGCTAATTTCCTCTTGATTGTTTTTTATTTATCCATGCTTTCTTTTGAAGCATTGGACCCCGATTAGCAAAGACTAGCTAAGAATTTTTGTGCTTCATGGATCACAGCTCATATTAACAGCATGCTCTTTCTGGTCTCTGGATGTGTCCAGTTACTCACCAAGTTAATCTGTGAGGGTTATTTTAATTCTTGTCCCACTTTTTAAATAATCTTTTGGTTTTTAAATAACATTTTTAATGAAAAATATTTTGGTTTTTATTTTCTTGTTGATTGGTTGGTTGGTTGGGTTTGTTTGGGTTTTTTTCAAAACATTAATTGTTGAATTCCAGGTAGATAGGCAAGGCTTTTATCCTTCTGTATTGTCCATGGAATGAAGTACTTGTGGTAAGGCACAAATTAAAGTGCTTCAGTAGACAAATCTGGCCAAAGTCCCAGAATAATATGGTGTTTATTTACTGCAATCTATAAATCTCTAGGCTGGCCAAAAATGTGGTGTCAAATTCCAATTTTCTAACTATCTGAAGTAAAAAGCAAAGTGCATGCATCTATAGGAAAAATGCTGTGCTTTAACTCTTTATTTACTCTTATTTCATTTAATATAAATAGTTGATTGGTTGGTTGGTTGAGAGTCAGTCCTCCTACATCTTTGGGCATCAAGTGAAAACGCTGAGGTTGTGGTTACTTTGTGTCAAACTGAAAGAATGATGAAAATTATTTTCTACATTTGTTTATCTGAACATGATTTAAAAAGCAGAGGTTTATTTGTAACAATAGCGATTGCAACTTCATGAGAAAACATTCAGGAATTTTACTTTAATTGGAGGTAAAAGCTCAAAGGGTTTCTGTCATTTATCCAAGTCATGTGTATATTATGCATACACCAAGGATTTATAAAGTGTTCAGTTTCTATCACCACTAGGAACACCAAACAGTGAAGTCAAGTTTTATAATCATTAACAAACACTTGGTTTCCATCACCTGAGTAAATCAAATTAAAATGACTGATACTACTGAGCTAGGGTTTATCACCTATAAACGGTACAGCAAATGGATTAAGAGCACTTCCTCACTGAAGAGAGAACGCAGAAGAATGGACAGCACAATAACCAATAACTGGCTCTCTGGATTCTCAAAGTACAATAATGACACGTTAGGGTTTTTTTCCTAATTCCCTGACAGGGAAGTCAGTTCTTTCCAGATAGCATGCAGTTATGCATTGGTATAGTCACAGTATAAGATTAATAACTCCAGTGTGCTGTCATCTTCCTTGTTTAATTGCAAAGCTGCATTTTAAATACAGATAAGTCAGCAAAGTGACTTGCCAACCGTTTGCTCTTTCTAAATGCTCCAGGCAGCCACAGCAGGTCCAGTTATTCTGTTATGTCTAGGTGCACGGTGACTCCATTATCCTCTTTTGCAAGTAACTGTAGCTGCTCAAGTAAGCTTGCATTGCATAAGAAAACCAAGTATATATAACAGCTACATGTGTGTCTGTAGAAAAATTCCTAATATTTAAAGAGATCCCTTAAAAGGGACTTTGATCTCCCATTTTGCAAATTTATGACTTGCTTTCTGAGTCTATAAACTCTTGCCTTAAATTAAAGGCAGCCTCATACATCTCACACTCAGGCACATTTTGATGGCACTTTTGGGAACTATTTTTCATGTTATTACAAGTTTAACATTTTATCACAGTCTTGGGCAGTTTTTTGGTGGTTTTTTTTAATAAATAGAAATGTACTCAACTATAAGAAGAAAACTCTATAAAAAAATAGAGATTCAATATATGGTAAACATATTCATGGTTCCTTTCACTTATTTTTCCTTCTGGCAATCATATATCAGTAGAACAAGGTCCTCCCCTTTTGATCCGGTTTCATCGGGAGCTGTCTGGAAGAATGGCTGGATATTTCAGTCATGTGTAGTTGACACAGTAAGGTGTGTTTCAATCCACCTTCTAACGGCCTTATAATTATCAGATGAAAGACAGCATAAATTAGATATTTTCATTAAATACGTGGGACAGAATCTGATTCCTATAATTCTCTTCTTTTTACTTCTGTAGGTACCAATTAAAAGGCATTTCCTTCTCTGTTAAATTTAAACCAAGAAGCCCCTCCCAAATTCATTTACTGATGCAGCTGTTTGCACACAATATACTCAGTTCATTAACGAAATAGCAAAAAAACCACCAACCACCTTCATGATTTTTACATTATTTTTCTCCATTTCATTCCCAATAGTGACACATTTTTCTTTTTGTCCAAAAAGCTTTGGTAAACCAGGCGTTTCTTTTCACAAATGTAGCAATTTCCCACCGTTATTTTAAGAACTGTAGTTATCAAAGAGACCAGAGTACACTCCATGCTTCTTGGACTGAATTTCAAACATTTCAGGATGACAATTTAACCATTCATTTTGTGTAAGAATAAAGAAACTTTATCTAAGACTGAGATCTTCTGCACTCTGAAAAGTTTATGATAGTTTTCAATAGCTGTTCTGTGGTGGATCCATGGTCCCTTTTTTCCATCCTACCTTTTACAGAATTCCTAATATGATTCTGGAAAAGTGTATGTAAATCCAGAATGATACGCATTTGCACACAAATCTGTCTTTCAGAAGTGTGGTTTTCAAGCATTCATTCTATTGAATTTGTGCCTCTCAGCTCTGGAGGTATCCACAATAACTGCAAGAAATTACTTTAATTATCATAAGCTAATGTTGCTTTACAGACACTGTTTCTTCAACAGCAGTAATCTAATTCTTAAGATTCCAGATATAATTTCTAAGTTTGGTCAGTGAGCGAAATTATTTTGCAGTTTTTGCAGGGTCTGTTTACTGAAAAAGCTAGTTTAGTCTGGTTTTGCAGTATTTTCTTCAGTCTGTGACAGCACATTGTTGTTTACATGCCTTATTTCTCCATTGTCAATACTACCTCTGCTCACCACCTAGAACCTTAGACAAATTGCTTGACCAAAGGTTCATATGGGCATAGAAGAGCCAGACAAATGTGTCATGTATCATGAAGTGCTAAATCTGACACCGCATGTTAACTCTGTTTGTTTTGTGCTGTTGCATATAGCCTTACAACCACTCTAATTTAAATTCTCTTTGGATTATATTTGTTTGTGTCTCATTTCTACTCTGCTATTTGTAAGACTACCTGCCATTTTGAACAAGGATGTTATAATGATCTTGCTATTAGCCAAATAATTTCCTCTCAGACATAAATTCCAACGCTGCATATTATCCGCTTTGTGCCAGCACTCTGGAAATGGTTTACAGACAATAGTGATTTTGCAGCCCTCTAGTCCAAGAATAAATTAATGTATAATCTGCACAATGTCAGCACAGGAGTTGGCAGGCTTAGTAGATTCTGCTGCATTTCAGCCATTTTCTGGCTAGGGTAGTACATAGAAGGTCCAATTAAGAGATTTTCTAAATGTGTACAAATAATTACACTAACAGCTCCCTTTTACATCATTCCCAGTATTTCACTCTTCCAATCTTTCTAAAGATCCAGGTTTTTTTTTAATTTTTGTACAATCATTTGTGTAACAGTCTGAAAGATCTACAGTCCAAATCAAGAAGCTGCTAGCGAACATCTTTGCCATCAATATTTAGATACACTTGAAGAATAGCTTGGAATTTATCAGCAACTCTAGCATGCAAAGAGAACACTCTCTGATCTGGAGACTGATCAGATATCTCTGTTTGGTAAAAGCTTTCAGTTAGTGGATAAATATTACACACATTCATAGAAAAATATGTAAAAACTGAAGTTATAAATATAAGCATTGAGATCCTACAAACAAAAAAACTTCTTGAAGTTAATGATGTCCGCCATATAATGTGTACATTTAGCAAAGAATATGGAAATGGAATTCTGGGACAAAAATGCACTTGTTCCTCTCCCTGTCAGCTATTTATTTAGGGAATTCTGAAGATAAACTGTTCATGTGTAATTGTAACATTTGTCATTGCTACCTCCAAAGATTTCATGTTGTTAAACTACCATTTCATCTTTGTATCAGAATCTAAAGCAAACTCAAATGGCAAATGAAGATAAATGAACTGATTAAGTCACAGACACTTCTAGCAGGTATGTAAACAGTCAACACATAATTTTCAAGGTCTTGTAACAGCCCCTGCCCAGAGGCTGCAAACCTCGGTGAAATTTATTTTGTAACTATAGATTAGAAACTCTGAAAACAATTGACGGTATTTAATATGAAAAAATATTTGACAAGCAAAGTAGGCCTATACAGACCGAAGCCTTATGCAGAATCTGAAAATGAGGAGTACATAAAGACTGTTTTGCAGAGCTGGCTAATGAGGACAAGTATGAAAGTCCATCTAAGAATAAGACTGATGCACAGGCTACTCCAAAGAAAGAAAGGAACTCAGGACAGCCCTGTCTCAAGGCATAGGCCTCAGACACCTATTTTTAAGTGCCTGGACAGTTGGTATGTGCTGCGTTTCAGGACTCAAATCCACTGACAGCGATTTTAGATTCAGTGTGTATGATGCTGTGTTTTTCATACAGGAAGCAAGTACAAAATTTTGTACATGCATATGTGTATGTGCGGATTATTTCTTCTACTAAATATTCAGACAGATAAATGAGAGTATTCTCACTGAGGTACTGAAAAAAAAAAAAGGTGCAGTGTTTGCATAGATTGTCTTGATACCAAATGTGTCAGATGGCTAGGTGCAATTCAGCTTGAATAGATCTAGGAGGTTTTTTATAGGGTCACCTTTTTTTTATAGGGTCACTTGGAACATTTTATATTCTATTGCTTCTTAAAAATTGGATTGCTTTCTATCTATATTAATTAATTTCTTATTTTTTAATATATTTAAAGCTATTTTTATATACTTAAAATGTGAAACAATAAAGTTGATGTAAGTAAACCAAAAACATTTTCTTGTCCTTCTATGTAGGGTAGTTTCATGTTATATTGTTCTTCTTTTCATGAAATTTATCCTATGTCCTTCTTTGGCAATATACATGTGATATTAAGCAAAGATCTGTATCTGAAAAATAAAACGAGTTGTTGCTAAACAATTAGGAAGCATTATGTGATCACCAGTTCCCTAGAGGATTCTATCCAGTGCACTGGCAGGGTTTCCATGGAAACAAGAACACTTTTAAAGACTCCAGAAAGTCCTGTCTTTCTCTGGTTTGTCCCCTTTCCTCTTTTTTACGTAGTTTGTGTTGTGCATAAGCATTTCATTTCAAATTGTGCAATAAATGAAAGGATTTAATCCCCTCATTAAATGGAATATATTCCTTTCTATAATAAGCTCTGAAATTCTGTGGACCTTGAGCTGCTGTCCTGATTTTTGGCAGTTTTACATTAAGAGGATATGACTATTCGTTTACTGAGAGTGAACGAGAAACGTAGCCTAGACTGCTGTTTTCCTGTCATGCTTATTTTTTCTAGTAGCTTAAAGAAAAAAGAAAAAAAGCAAAGAAAGAAGAATGCGGTATGGGCATGTGACTTACATTAGCCTATTAATTTGCTTACTCCATATCTGAATTTCCATAGTTCTTAAAGAATACTAACACAGAGTGTGGGGTTTCTTTCTTGGACTGAAATGTTTGCATTTAAACGTTTCTGCTGGGCTCTGAACTGTGTATGCAATTGAGATGTTTGTTGACAACTGCAGAGAAATCAAACTTGCAAAAATATAATGTTTAGCTGAGAAAACATTTTAATGAAAGATTCATTCAACAGGACAGAAATAAATACGTTGCTAAATCTATCTCTGTAATGGAAATGAAACTGCACTATCTTACTAATAGAAGCATCATGTTCTGTTCTGGGATTTTTGAAAAATAGAGCTTAAGTAAGACTGGTTTGGTGTTTTTCCATTTCTCAAATGTCCCTTTCTTCTCATGACGATTCATTTTCACATTATATGACTAATTCGCATCAAAACCACATTATATTTTTAATTCATTTTATGGCAGTTCTCAAAATTTTTAGTATTTAGAAATACTGTTAGACGACCAAAGAATTAAACAGCCTCCTGTACTATCAACATAAGTGAAGTTACAAAGCAGAACGGTGTTTAGCTGGATTGGGAATAGGCAGGATGAGAGGGATTCCTCCAAGCATCTTCAATATAGAAGTCTACATGTTCACTACATTTCTATAATTTTAAGGCCACAACAGAGAATAAAAAACTTATGGTCCATCTTATGTTCTCTGCTAAAAGAAATCATAGATTTGTGACATCATGTAGGTTGGAAGGGGCCTCAGGAGGCCTTCTGTCCACAGCAAGGTCAATGACAATAATTTGCTTGGGCCCATGCTTACTTTCAGTATCTTTAAAGATGGAGATACTGTCTCTAGAGACTGTCTCTGGGCCCCTGTTCCAGTGTCTGACCTCAGTCTTGGAAAATTTCACATTCTTGGAAAACGTGAATCTGAATTTCACATGTTTCCGTTTATTTTCATTCTCTCTTGTCCTTTTGCTATTTACCTTTTAGAAGAAACTGGCTCCGTGTTCTCAGTACCTTCCCATTAGGTAGTTGAAGACAACAGTAAAGTGCCCCATAAATCTTTTCTCCAACCTGAACATACCCATTTTTTCCAGCTTCTTCTCTAATCATATGTTCCAGCTTCCAAATCCCTGTGGCAACCTTCTACTTGACTCACTCCAGTATCCCTTGGTCTTTCCTGTTGTGGTGAGCTGACCCTGGCTGGATGCCAGGTGCTCACCAAGCTGCTTTATCACTCCCCCTTTTCAGATGGACAGGTGAGAGGAAATCTAACAAAAATCTTATGGATCCAGATAAGAACAGGGAGAGATCACGCAGGATTACTGTCACTGGCAAAACAGACTTGACTTGGGGAAATTAGTTTATTACCAATGAAATCTGAGTAGGATAATGAGAAATAAAATCAAATATTAAAACACTTTTCCCCCACCCCTTCCTTCTTCCAAGGCCTAACTTTACTCATGATTTTTCCTACCTCCTCCACCAAAGCAGTGCAGGGATGACACAGATTGGAGGTCCATGCCAGTTCATCACACGTTGCCTCTGCCATTCCTTCCTCCTCATGGGCAGGACTCCTCAGACTGTTCCTCTGCTCCAGGGTGAGGTCCCTCCTGTGGGAGAGAGTCCTCAAAAAACTTCTCCAGACTGAGTCATTCATACAGGCTGCAGTTATTCATGAACTGCTTCACCACGGGTCTCTTCCATGGCTTGCAGTCCTTAAGAAACAGACTGCTTCAGTGTGGGATATACCAAGTGGTCACAAGTCCTAACAGCAAACCTGCTCCAGTGTGGGCTTCTCTCTCTATGGGGCCACAGGTTCTGCCAGGAGCCTACTTCAGTACAGGGTTCCCAGGGGGCCAAGTCTCCTTCAGATGTATCCACCTGCTCCAGTATGAGGTTCTCCAGAGGTTGCAGGTGGATATCTGCTCCATCGTGGACCTCCATGAGGTCCAGCCTGCCTCACTACGGTCTTCGCCACAGATTGCAGGTGAGCTCTGCTGTGGCATCTGAAGCATTTTCTCCCCCTCCTTTTTCACTGACCTTGGTGTGTGCAGGGCCATTTCCCTCACGGTTTCATAGCTCTCTCCAGCTAAAATTGCAGTTTTTATGCCTTTCTTGAATATATTATCCCAGAGGTGCTATCACTGTCACTGATGCGCTCATCCTTGGGCAGCCGTGGGTCTGTCTTGGAGACAGCAGGCACTGGCTCTGTCAGATATGGGGGAAGCTTCCAGCAGCTTCTCACAGAAGCCACTCCTGTAGCCCACCTGGTTCCAAAACCTTGTCATTCAGACTGTTTACACTCATACTGGACTTTTAATGTGATGTACTGTAAAAGTGTCTATTTCTGATAAATGATTATGAAAGAGCCTAAGGTGACTAGCTCAAATATAGAAGTCTAGTGTGTATGTATATGAAAAGTTAGGTGAGATTTCCAGTTCCATATGTTAAGTGGATCCTGCAAATGCAAAGTGAAAGAAATTGCTGGAAAAACCTATCTCTAAGTACCAGGCTATGAATAAGAAGAAGTATGAGGGAAGACAAGATACAGCAGGCAAGAAGATTCTGAGAAATGGAACAGGAAATTTTGAAACTGTTAATGGAAAAAAAAATCACCACAATTCAAAGATGGGACAGAGGATAAAATAATAAGCAAGAAAAATACAGCGATTATAGGATATTGTTAAAGGACCAAATGAGAAGGTCAAAGCTGGGGGAATGGAGAGGGTGCACAAAAGGATATAAATATACACAACTGGAAACAAAATTTTCCAGACCAACAAGCTGTATGCTTCCTTGAACGCATATGAATCTGTTTTGAGAAAAAAACAACCAAACTTTTGAATATTAACTAGTCAGTATTTTATTTTCTCTTTTTTTCTTTCCTTGTCAAACAACATATGATCATATTTAGCGGCTGCTGCTCTTCATTTATCAATAACCACTGTACTGTGTTCTGCCAAAAATGGTACATTTCCCTTTGCTGAATTGAGATAAAGATTTTTACTGTGTCAGGAAGACAAACATGAACATTATCTTGACCACAAATTAACAGACTGAATGGTAAGTAATCTAATTGCATCAAAGAAGCAAGGGAAAAATTTATTCATTATAGCATAGCATTTTCTCAAAAAGAAACTAAAAAAAAAAATCCAAAAAGATAAACTTCATAAATCTGTTGCACTCTTAATAAATACTATATATTTGCTAAAAAAATCTAACAATAGTCTTATAAATTTTTCATATGTGTACTTCAAATAATATTTATAAAGATATTAGTACTGAGTACATTATTTATACATATTATAAAAACACATTTATTAATAAATTACATAAATATATATTCATATAAACACTATAATGAAGTGACCTCCTATATGTATCTATGGTCTTGTGATACTATTTTTTAGGTAATTTACTTTAGTCATATTTTTGAAATTGTATACCACAGGCTGAGAACCGTATTTTTGATTTTTTACAAGTTGTAGTATTTTAAAAGCTTAACTTTCCGATCTTAATTTTTAATAATTTCTGCAGAATTATAGGGAATTTCTGCATTAGAGAGTAGGGTAGGAAGTAAATAGAAGACGGCTTCAAAAATAGTAGTAGTTTTTGTAGGCCCTCAGTACCTAGAGGGAGACTACTAAAAGAAAGCTAGAGAGAGACTTTCCACAAGGGAGTGTAGTGGCAGGACAACAGGGGATGGCATTAAGCTGAAGGAGGGTAGGCTTAGATGAGATATCGGAAGAAATTCTTTACTGTGAGGGTGGTGAGGCACTGGCACAGGTTGCCCAGAGAAGTTGTGGATGTCCCATCCCTGGAGGTGTTCAAGGCCAGGCTGGAAGAGGCCCTGAGCAACCTGGTCTAGAGGAAGGTGTCCCTGCTCGTGGCAGAGGGGTTGGAACTAGATAATCTTTAAGATCTCTTCAAACCCAACCACTCTATGATTCTATGATTCATCCACATTTAGCTGAGGTTATGGTAGATGCAGAGAAATATAATCACTTCTAGAAAGAGCTCCAGTTTAGAATATATGAAAAAAGAAACTAAAAGAGTCATAAGTATTGAGGCTTTTTTCAACATTTACAATCTAAAGTAAGAAAATTACTTAGCTATATTTAGGCTCTTATCTAGTCCTTCAAAAACAAGCAAGGAAAAAAAAAAACAACAAGGCGAAAATCTTTATTTTCTGTGGTGGTGGTTGGCTGTAGCAAAAATATTGGCTTTCTAGTGCTTTGTCTTCTGTGAATTTTCATTGTCTAATAGTAGGATTGTATTCGCTCTCCAGTGTGTGAATTCTGCAATGGGATTAGTAATTTACATTTATCCAGTTGTCTATTTTCATGAAAATTTTAGCAGCGTTTTTCAAACAGCGTCACTACTGCTAAATTTGCTAAAAGCTCAGCTATAGATTCAAGAGGTGCTGGAGAGCAAAGAAGTCAAACTGAAATTCTTAGTGGTTGTACAGTCAATTCAGCATCAAGTTTCAACAGTGCAGTTCAGGGCTTCTCTCGCATTTTGCTGTACAAGTAATCATATACACTGTGTTCTCCTAAGCATAATGTTTAATTTATATGACAATAATTTATGCTCTTCTTGAATTATTTAACTTTGAGGTACTCTATGCTGTAATGTAAGGAATATGTTTTTCTTTGATTCTAACTATTACACTGTCATCATGATGAAAATAGCACGTTATGCATTTTATTACTGTATTATTACACTGTGTGCTTTGAGAATTGCCACTTGATGCAAATCCTTTGGCAGCCAATTAATTGTATGACGTTCTTCAGCCAGTTTGCGTTTTCTTGTTGATTTTCTTTGCTGTTCCTTCACTGAGGGTGCCCAGACACATAAATGGTATTTGCATTGTGTCAGCATGACATTAAAACCCAATTCATTTTAGAATTAATCTTTTAAAATTCTTTTCATAGAAATTCATAGAAGTCTGCTGAACTCAGGTTTTTTCCTCATGTATCTTTAAATACCTTCTTTTACTGAGTAAAAATATTGCTTTAGTAAATCCTGTGTAATGCCATTGGTCCAGATGGGATTGCAAATCTATCCATCAGTACAAATACCATCCCATCATATTCAGAAACAATGTGATCTACTGAGTATTAGATGGGAAGTGTTACAACTGAAGATCCATAAATATGTCCACATGCATATATCAGGGTGTTGGGTCCTGAAAACATATCCTTGACAGTCATTCTCATACAATGAGCAGGACAGTAGTTAGTAGTTACTGGTGCTTATCTTGCCTTGCAAGTTTTTTACACGGATGTCTCCTATGAGCAGCTACAAACATCCTTGTCCCTTCGGTGAATCACTCACATACTTCTCAAAACCCCTTGTGTACTGTGTCTCTCTGTGGCAACACAACATCACGAAAATGCTTAGGTACTACTGGTTATGCTGTCACATTGGCTACACCGTTTCAGTGCATTTATTTTGGGGGTCAAGATAAGCAAATATTAATTATATCCTGATTAATGCACTTTAATTTATGCCCGTAATAGATCTCAGCTCAAGCTACAGGAGCCAGAGTAAGAAGTTGGTTATATTCACATAAGATGTCCACACTGATTCCCTTTTGACTTCAATAGCATGATTCCATTGTAATATGATATTTCATTTCCAACAGGCTACCAATAAATATTTATCACAAATAATATAAGGATAATGATTTTAATTGCTTTTATCAGGAGAGCAGTTTGACAGCAACAATATGTATTCAGTATTTTTTAATACCCTGAAAAGGTTTTAAACTTGGTAAGATAAGAGTGCATTTCACAAGAATTCATAAAACAAAATAGTTCCATGTCTTGTATTTTGAAGGCGTCCCCACCAGGGTTAGAGGGGTTGCAACTAGAGGATGATTAAGGCCCCTTCCAACCTAAACAATTATTTGGTTCTATATCCTGCTAGAGGATGAATAGGGGAATAAAGGATGAATATGGCAATAAAAAGAAGCTTTTTCAGAATTCAGAATTCTGATTTCAGCAAGGTGGTCTACTACAAGGTCTGTCATCAGGGACCTCAGAGTTTTAACTGTGAGATTGCTGCCTCTCTAAATACCTGCTCTTCAACTCAGGTCTGTTTCATTTCAGGACCTGTCTGTAACAGCTGTAGTCATACAGAGTGCTGTGGCTCTTAATATCAATAAACATATTGCAACATCCTTATTTGAAAACAGCACTAGAAAGATGTATGTCATTTTTTATTTATGATTAGCTCAGTTCTGCTATCATTGCTTTTTTCACAAGGTCATTATTACAAGTTTTGGAATATGTTTAAGTCCTGGAAATTAAATCTTTGAAATTTTCAATAGCTGATAGCAAGCTAATGAAAATAAAAGATGAACATTTGGACAATGATCCAATCACTTTTTAAATCTGAAGCAGTAAAATGGACACCAACCTGAGATTTTAAGTTGACTCTTAGACATTGTATTGGTTTTGCATGGCCTGGTTTTTGGTAGCGGGGGGCCACAGAGGTGGCTCCTGTGAAAAGCTGCTGGAAGCTTCCACCATGTCCAGCAGAGCCAATCCTGGATGGCTCTAAAGATGGACATGCTGCTGGCCAAAACTGGGCCAATGAGAGAGGTTGGTAATGCCTCTGCGACTACATATTTAAGAAGAAAATCGAAACAAAGTCACACAGTTTTGCTTCTAGTTAGAGAAGGGGAGGAAGTGAGAACATGTGAGGGAAAACAACATGGCAACACCAAGGTCAATGGAGAAGAAGGAGGAGGAGGTGCTCCAGGTGCTGGAGCCAACATTCCTCTGCAGGCAGTGGTGAAGAACATGGTGAAACAGCTGTGCCCCTGCAGCCCAGGGGGATCCATGGGGGATGCAGAGATCCACCCACAGGCCATGGGGGAGGTGCCCATGCTGGAGCAGGTGGATGCCTGGAGGAGGCTGTGGTCCAGAGGAAGACCCAGTCAAGAGAGAGGGCACCTGCTTCCAGGCTGGAGCAGCCTGTCCTTGGAGGACTGCACCCCACGGAAAGAGAGACCCATGTCACAGCAGTTTTGGGAGGACTGTGTGCCCATGGGGGAATTCACATTGCAGCATGTGTGGTAGGACTGCTGATCATGAGAGTGGACCCATGCCAGGGAAGTTCACAGAGAACTGTCTCCTGTGGGAGGGACTCCACGGTCTCACAGGGGATGGACTCCTCTCCTGGAGCAGCAGAAGAAAATCTTGGTGATGAACTGACCCAAAAACCCCCATGCCCTGTCTCCCTGCACTGTCAGTGGGAAGGAGGGAGGGGCTGGGGGAAAAAAAAAAGGTGTTTTAAGGGTTTATTTTACTTCTCATTATCCTCTTCTGATTCTGTTAGTAATAAATTCACTTTGCAACTTTAAGTTGAGTCTGTCTTGCCATTGCACTGTTTTGTCTCAGTCCTTATCTCATTCATGAACTCTACCTTAATTTTTTTCCCTCTCCACTGCCTAGCTGTAGCAGGGGAGGGTGAACGAGCGACTCTTGTGGGTGCCTGGCCTTGGGCCAGTGTCAAACCACAACAGACATCCATTGTGATTTTCCAGGAAAAAGTCTATATTGACTTCTGGCACATATCTTTAATGCTTTGGATTTCTATCATAAACCAGAATGGCTCCGAAGATGCCATGACTACCTGTTGAATCAATGATATGTGGTTACATCCACAGAAGACAATGCTTGTTCCGGCCACTCTCAGTGCTGGTGTTCATGCAGTGACTGGGCTCCAACAAACAGCAGTTCCACTGTGGGCACTTTGCTTCTATGTGATTTCGTATGGCTGTATTAAAACATTTCCAGCAGATCTCTACAGACAAAGGTCTTTGTAGGAAATCAGATCAGTCCACGACAACCCACATTATGCACCTTTCCACTATTTTCTGGTCTTGTTCTGACAGTTGTTGGTCTGTGGCTAGTGCCAAGGCTGGGTACACTCAATTTGTGTTTACAGTATACTGGTTTCCTTGGCTTTCCACAGTCTGCACTGTACTCAGTTCTTGACCTAGGAGAGGGCATAATGTTCCCAGAATCACAGAAACAGACAGTATCTGAGGCTGGAAGGCACCTCTGAATATAATCTAGTTCAAGTCCCTCCACTAAAAGCAAGGCCACCTGGAGAGGGGTGATCAGAGCCATGTCCAGTTGAGTTTTGAGTATCTGCAGGATAGAGACTCCACAGCCTCCCCAAACAATCTGTTTTAATGTTCAATCAGCCTTACTGTGGGAAAAAAATATGTTTGAACTGTATTTCTTCTATTTCAATTTGTGCCAAATTTTCTCATTATTTCTCTTGGTACCACTGAGAAGAGCCTACCTCTATCTTCTTTACTTCGCTGTCAAGTATTTATGAGCATTGATGATTCCCCTTGAACCTTCTCTACCCCAGGCTGAACACGCATTCTCTCAGACTCCCTCGTATGTCTGCAGCTCCAAGTCCTGAATAATTTGTGACTCTTTGTGGGACTCTGTCCATGCTGGGAAGCCATCACTGGACACAGTATTCCCAGTGTGAGGGAACTGGTCTCTATCTGGACTTTATGCTGGTTCTTGCATTTCACCACCCTTCATGCATTTCACGGCCCAGCTCTTCAGCCACTTTTCAACACACATCACAGACTCATCATCTACCCCATACTTTATCAGTTTGTCTACGAGAGTGTTACTGGCTAAAGTAAAGGAGATATATTCAACTTCTACTTGAAAAACTTTGTTCATCACTCAAGCAGAACACTGAAACTCCTATTTCTAAATGCTTCTGTGGTGTAAAAATCTTTTCCTTCCAGTTCTGATTTTAGTTTTCCAAATTTGAACATCTCTGTGAACTTTTCAAATCCAGGCAGACTTAATTTAAGTTTGATAAATTTTGGCAAATAAGGTAATAGAGCTGCCAAAGCAGTCACAAATTGGCTGAGAAAATGTCTTCAGAGGAGGTTAAGTCCTGCTCCTCTCTTCTGGTGAAGCAGTAGTCACAGTTCACATTCAGAAGTGCTGAATTTTAAGGTCTCTGCATAATTAAGCAACTACAGTTATCTTAACTCTGAAATCTTGAAAACATTTTGTCATCATTGAGGCATTTCGTGCTGCAATAAAACAAAAATTCTTGTAGAAATGTAACATTACAGGAGTAAAGAGATCACAAATATGCCACAGAAATTGTGCTTCTTGTTTTGCAGTGCTTGGTAAGAATATACCCTGTTGTTTAGTGGTTTTACAAAAATGAGCATATATAATTTTAAGAAGATTTTAGGAAGAAGTTTTGATTAACATTTGCATTTTTCTTCAGTTCCTAAAAGTAAATTATTTTAAGCTGCATGCTCCTTGTAATCCAGTTGTCATTAGGCCAGAAGGTTCAAAGGACTGGACAACGAAAGTTATGAGAGCCTCTCATGCCTCCAAAGTCCTATACCGAATGTAATATAGAAAATTAGTATGAGATCTTGCTTGATGGTTTAGACACTGAAGTGGTCTCATTCCAACATTTTTAAAGCTAAGCTAAAAATGACTGAAGATGTACGCATTGTAATCCTTTCTCCACTGAATGGTGCAAAGCTTAAAACAGTGCACCTGTTCTGAGAAAAAAAAAAATAGAACTTTTAATCTGGTCAAGAGAGTTGAAAATAAAACAAAGGAAGTATTCTTTTGTCCCTTGATCTTGCTGTAGGTGTTCTGCTAGATTATGTGAAGGAAAATTTTAAAAATAGCAAGTGAATTCAAACAATACAAGTTCCTCACTGTTTTTGTTTTTCAATTTGCTTGGCTGTTATTTTTCTTTTCTATCTCTAAGCTATCACAGAAATGATAGGAGAACTTATTTTGGGACCACAGGAGGTTATCAAATCCAACACAAGTCTCAAGTCTGACTTTAAAGGCAGTTATATTTTCTCTGGGTCTTGTGCAGCTCACTTTTGAAAATTTTCAAGGCTGTAAGTTCCACAGCCTCTTCAGGCAAACATAAGCTCCCAGGACATAACCTGCATCACTTTGGTCTTCTTCACCAGTTACAGGAGAACTTCTGCACCTGTAGCCTATAGCACCTTCTTCTCCTTCTTCACTGGTCTACGTGTCTTCAGGTTTGCATCTCTCATTTTCCTTACACCTCTCTCTCTATCTCTCTCTCTTTCTGCTGCTGCACGGCATTTTTCCCTCTTCTTAAATGTGTTACCACAGAGGCACCACCAATATTGTTAATTGCCTCTGTTTTAGTCAGTGGTGTAGCTCCATCTTGGAGCATCCTGGAACAGGCTCCACTGGGGCAGCCCCTGACTTCTCACAGAGGCCACTCCTGCAGTGCCGATACCAAAACCTTGTCACACTAACCCAGCACAATCTTCATTTGTGCAAATTTTTTCTTGGTGGTTTTCACATCCTGCCTGCTACACTCTTCTCCTGAGAAGGTCCTTCAAACTAAGAGGTGTAAACTGATCTCAAAAGAAGTGCGAACTCTTCCTCTCTGCAGGCAGTGTCAGTCAGATGATACCGGATGCTCTGGTTAGGATTCAGCCTTCTTCCTGACTCTACCACCACATGATTTTCACAGAACAGAAACAAACTACTTTTATACAGTCAAATATCAACAGATAAATAAAACAAGTGCCACTTTGAATACTTAGTTACTCATTTGGAGTGAGTGGATGTTGCCAGCTGGCTTAAAACACAACATTGCCATTATTTCATACAGTTCTGTAAACCTTCTTTTTTAATAGAACAGTGTCTCAATTACGATAATTTAATTATAATTTCTTCGTGGTTCAGAGGCAAAACTGCAAAACCAGGTGTAAAAATCAGCTCATACTTTGATATAGTTTCTCTCCTGAGACATAAAACCCCCCTCCAAAATCCATGAGATCCCTAGTTTCTAAAATTTCAAGTATTATGTTATTTATCATCTTTCATATTTTTCATGCTTGGTTTAAAGACAAGACAAATTTTAAGGACAAAATTACATTTATAAACCATAATAAAAACCATTCTTCCTTGTACGTATCAAAATAATTAGAAAGAAAAAATAGTTGAATTTCAAGTTGATGAATTGATATATCTACTTCTAGGTATTTTTTTTTCTTTTCTTTGTTGAAGCAATCAATTTAAGTAATTTCTGCTTTCCTCTGTATTGCATTTTAAATGAATTTACTCTAATGCTTTCTCCCCCTCAGCAACTCAAACATTAAGTATCAGGCTTGAGAACCATGAAATCTAAATGAGTATCTTAACACTGCAGAGCTTCTAAGCTTTATTGTTTCACAAAGCAATAGGAAACAGTTTGATCATCAAGAAATCTTTACAGTTTTTTCTGTTATGCTCATATGCATACAATGCCTGTCCAAATATTTTAATTTAAACTAACTTGGTTTGTAAGCAACAAAAGCACTAATCCTTTCCCAAAGTTCATTTTTATGTGAGAAAAAGATATAATTTTTTGTTGGAAGACAGCAATAAAGGCACAGCTGACTAATATACAGACTGATTATTTTTGTTAAAAAATCTTGTGAGTTAATCCATCAATTTCAAGTCCTGGTCTACTAAAACAGAAAATTAAAAAAAAAAATAATTAAAAAAAAAATCTATGTACATTTTTAACCAAGCCAAAGAGTTCAGGAGGCTGAATCCTTTGTTGCTTTTTTTTTTTTTTTAGTAAAAAAGACAAAGTATTGGCTTTATGTGCCAAGATTTTACTTGTGTTTAAATGATTCCTTCCTTCTTTATGCAATAAAGAACAATAAATGAGACCTCTGTGCACCATTTACTAGAAAACAGTTACTTTTCCTATTAGTGCAGAAGAGTCCAACTCGCCTAAATCACACGCACGACATGACGTTTCCTTGGGGAAAAAAGGGGCAACTCTGAGGATATCACTGAACTTTAATTTATTGCCAGGTAACACAAAAGTTTAGTTACTGATTCAGGNCCTGCGCGCGGTTCACCCCGTGTTGCCCAGTCCAGGCCTCCAAGTAGGGACGGGCTGTGTGGGTGTTGTAGTGTTTTCCACGGCACGGGTAATTTTTGTGGTTCTGTCTCAAAGGTGGTAGGTGGGAAGGCAATTTATTGCCTTATTTATGTATTTAACTTATGTTCAAGCATCATTTAAGCCCCTCACCTCTTTAGCTACAGATGCANTTATTTTTGTTAAAAAATCTTGTGAGTTAATCCATCAATTTCAAGTCCTGGTCTACTAAAACAGAAAATTAAAAAAAAAAATAATTAAAAAAAAAATCTATGTACATTTTTAACCAAGCCAAAGAGTTCAGGAGGCTGAATCCTTTGTTGCTTTTTTTTTTTTTTTAGTAAAAAAGACAAAGTATTGGCTTTATGTGCCAAGATTTTACTTGTGTTTAAATGATTCCTTCCTTCTTTATGCAATAAAGAACAATAAATGAGACCTCTGTGCACCATTTACTAGAAAACAGTTACTTTTCCTATTAGTGCAGAAGAGTCCAACTCGCCTAAATCACACGCACGACATGACGTTTCCTTGGGGAAAAAAGGGGCAACTCTGAGGATATCACTGAACTTTAATTTATTGCCAGGTAACACAAAAGTTTAGTTACTGATTCAGGATTTGAAAAAAAAAAACAAAAAACAAAAAACAAAACAACAACAACAAAAAATAACCACAAAAAACCGCTTAGAGAACAGAGATTTCCTATGCCCTTCACCCGGGCTCGATCTCTCCCTTCCCCTCGCTCCTGCCGCACCTCACCTTCAGCCGGCCAGCGACCGGCGGCGAGGGGACAGCGCCCACGGCTCCGCTTTGTCCCTCATCCTTCGCTTTTTCCTCACCTACTCGTGTCCTCGGCGCTGCCCTCCGTGCCCTCCCGCCCTCGCTGTGCCTCCCGTGCGGCCCTTCCTGCCCGTCCGGCCGCGCCGAGCCTCAGCGCGGGCAGGCCGCGGCGCTGGTCGGGCGGTGCCGGGCGCGGGCGGTGCGCGGCCGCCCTGCGCGCGGTTCACCCCGTGTTGCCCAGTCCAGGCCTCCAAGTAGGGACGGGCTGTGTGGGTGTTGTAGTGTTTTCCACGGCACGGGTAATTTTTGTGGTTCTGTCTCAAAGGTGGTAGGTGGGAAGGCAATTTATTGCCTTATTTATGTATTTAACTTATGTTCAAGCATCATTTAAGCCCCTCACCTCTTTAGCTACAGATGCATTATTTGATTTTTTTTATTATTATTTTTTGCTGGCTGTCAAATCTGTCTAAATTTCACTGGTATACTGAGCACAAAAGTGTAAAGTGAGAGATTTGAGGATGTGAATCGTGTCAATTTATAGTCATCACTGGGTTTATTTGGAATTTAAAATCTGTGAGTTTTACAAATCAATACAGAAAATAAGACCTTCATTTGTCCTCAAGAACTGTTTTATGTCCCTCTACTCAAAAGCTGGATTAATTTTATCTAAGTTAAAGATGAAAAATCTTCTGCAAAGCTATCCTGAAAGATTTTCAGTTGATGGTTATTTTGCAAAATTTATATTTCAATTTCTGAAATCTGTAAGGTTATTCTTGTGAATAAATTATGAGGAAAGGCTGGAATTTTTTATTGCTACAGATTTGTCGAAAAAGTCAACAAATAAATGTTTCTTGGATACTATATATTTATATATCTATATTGCATTATATTTGGAGTTTTTAGAATGTATCAGAACAATACATTCAATAAATATCAGAATATTATATAAAATAAATATAATATGCATTATACTACGAACACTGTTCTCTATACTGTACAGGCCCATTCTTTTATTCTCTGGCTCTGAACATTACATTATTGAGACTGAATTGAAGAGCTAATTTTTATTTAGCAGGGCAAGATCTTGCTAACCTAATGAGAAGGTCTTTAAACTGGAGTTTTGTGGTTGGTTACCAAAGGTTTGTGATTGGTTAACTTGAAGGTTTATTGAGGAACAGAAGATCACACAGAGTACACACAGAGTAGACTGATAGGGATTTTGTTGCGCTGTTTTTGATGACGTAGGGTGACCAGAAACAGCTCTCAAGTGTCTGTACGCAAGCAAATGTGGCATGAGAAGCCCAAGAATTGCAACTTCACATGTGACCAGAGATCGATGACATTATTAAAATTACAGAGCCATAGCAAAACAGTTGGCGCTGCTGGAATTCTGCGATAGACATATAGAGACTCTCCAAGAAAAGTGGGCAGGAAACAAAAGGAGTAAGTGGTTTTTGTGCAAAGGAGGAAGCAGGGGGAACTGGCATTGCCTATGGAGCTTCCTAAAGATATTTTTGTGCCTATGTAATCTGTTACTGTGCTCATTTGCGAGTTTCATAATCAGACTACAATACTACAGACTTTAAAACTGAGTTTAACTTTTTAAGGTGCTTTTCACTTCAGCCTGTATAATTTCTATTCTGCTGCTTGTCTGTAGCACAGCCAATGAAGAAACAGAATAAGGAACTAAATTGAAGCTAGGGGTTTTTTTTATGAAAGCAGGATAGGATGTGCAGAAAATTGAACTGTTTAGTTTGCTATAAATATCTAGATAGATAAGATGATGTGATACATTGTGTACCAGATTAAAGCTTGATCTACCGTGCAATCTCATTGAATTCTCAATGAAATCCACAAATTTGCTTGTCCTATAAATCACTGATGACGTTGCCTGTCTTTGATCATCCATTTTATTGAAATTTACGGTTCAATATTTATGTAACGTTATTGTGAATATCACTGAAAGCTACAAGAATAAGTAGAAAATTAAAGAAGACATAACTAGAGAAATATATTTCCAAAATTTATTATGAAAAATGAACAGTGAACAGCAAACCAGGCAGAAAATAAAAGATAAAATTTTATGAAATCAGATTTCACCAGAGATTATTTGAACGTGCACACATTTCCTTTTTTTTTTTTTTTTTTTTTTTTAATGGGCATTTGCTCATAAGATTGTAAAAGGAAAAAACGAAGAGAGAAGAAACCTGCAGGTATCTATGAACATAAATAGAAACAATCTATGCCCACAAAAAGAAAAAAAAAACCCGAACCCCTAAAACATTACTTTTATAATCATCACTCATCATAATATCAGTGATACTCCCTCAGCACAAGAGCCCTTATGCATATTCAAACAGAGATCTTAATTTGAATTCATAATACCTTGAAAAGCTTTCTAATGCCAAGTCTGCTCTTGCATATCACTTTGAAAAATCTTCCCCTTTCAGCATATGGTTAAGATCAGAGAAATATGTTAGGAAAAATGACATCTTGGCAGTAAGTGTATTTTTTGCATTTATGCCTTCATATAACATTTGCAAGATCGTTATTGGATAAAATTTCCAAGTACATGACCAAATCAATTTAATTTGAAAGTATGGAGTATGAATTTTAAAAGTATACTTTTAAAAAATATCAGTATTAGCTATGTATTTGTAATTGAACAATACCAGATTCTATCGAGTCTTAACTGAAGTGTTGTCTTCCTACAGTTCCTGTGAATGTTTTTCTTCATATTTGATAACTGGAAATTAAAAGGATGGGGAAGCACACAATTCTTTCTAGGCATTTAGGTGCTTAACTGCTGTTTAGCTACTACATTTTGATTGCAGTGATTTGTGTGTTTTGGGTGTGGGAACATGCAGCACATACGCATACAAGCTAAACTGCATCCTTAAACCCTCTTGATAACCAACAAACGGATAAATACATTCTCGTTAACTTCTGTCTTCCATCCTTTCACAGACAGATATTATTTTCCAATTTCATGCACTTCATCCACCCCTCCAGATGTTCAAAAATAGTCCATGACCTGGGATCCATTCATCACGATGGGTGCCTATGACGGGAGAAGCAGCACACTTGATGGTTGGGCACCAGCACCAGCCAGACCCAGGCCACTGCCACACTGTCCTTGCTCCTCGCAAGATTCACTCTTCATTGGTTCATGTCATTCCTGCTGTTTTGCTCCCTGCAACATAAAACTTGCACCACAAATTATTTTCCCCCCAAGGTTAAATGTCCTTGAGACACACTCTGGGTTTCCCCATGGTACCGTTTTAGCCGCCAAGTATACCGTGGTCCTTGAGCAAAGACAATCGTCGTGAATGGGCTTGCCTTTTCCCATGGGAAAAGGGGATTAGGCACTTAAATGTCCGTGAGGACTCCTACCTTGTTGGTTTGTTAGAGGTAATTCAGAAAGTTACAGAAAGGCAGGGAAAGAGATTATTGTGGATCAAAATCACAGCAAAGCTTAACTTTCCTCTCTTCCTTGTTCACATCTCCTTACTCGGCTTGTTGCACATTGATGAAGATCAGCCACTGTTACTCTTCCCGAATGTTCCTGCACCAGTTATTCTTTTATTTGCAACATTTCATAGCTGACATCTAAGAAATTATGCTGCTTCAATTGTGATAGAAATAGGAGTGCTAAAAGCAGGTTGCACAAGATACAATTACTACATTTTCTTTTATTTGTCAGGGTCTTGTGCACTATGAAGTTAGTGGTAGAACTCCTGTCAACAGTGTTTGTCAATTTACTTGAAGATCAAATCTTTTTTTACACTGTCTTCACAACTTAAGGCACCAAACATTTGCATGGGCATAATGTTTTTCAGCCTTCTCCCAGATGGGAGCTTTTACCTATGGGGATCTGATTGCAACACTTGAACCAAGCAAATGATTTTTTAGGTGGAGGAAAATGAGAAACACAGTATAGTAATTCTGTTATTTATTGTTCTAATGCTTGCAATACACTAAGATGATATCCAGCGTGCTTTTGGTTATATATGCAACACTTAAATGTAGATGATAGTAATTGTATTTGTAGCAAATTTGCTACATGAATCAGAATAAAAACCACGATGATTTGTTTGGGCCATTTTGCTGATGGTAGCAAAATCACACTTTGGAAAAATCTCTGAACAGCTGTGGCTCATAATAAAGGGCACACTCATTGACATTGTTTATATTTTTAAACACTGCCACATTAATTTTTTAAGTTTTGGTAGACTATAGCAACATTGTTAGTAAACCATTTGTTATATTTCTAGGAACTAAGATATGTTTCTCTGTAATTCATTTGTGAAAAGCAAAACATGACTTCTGCAATACAGTAGGACAGTTTGCTACTGTAAACTAGCAATTTAAAATTATTCTTCTGAATGTCCTTAATGCATGAAAACATTATATTATTATTATTTATATATATATATATATATATATATTTATTATTCCTTTCACAGTATAGGACCAGAACCTCTGATGTGATCAGGTTTCTCAGTTTCATTTTATTTAGTGGATTCAAAGTGCTCTGGCTAATTAGTAAGATTAAATTTAGGATATGTTTTTACTTTGTTGGTTTTTTTTTTAATCTGGCCATGGCGTGATTTAGCAGAATTTTTGAGACAAAACCTGGTATTTTGAATTCCTAAACTGCTGTAATAAAGAGTCATGACTCTTTTTCTTTCCGTTAGAAGTGAGCCATTATGTGTGTCAGAATTCTTTACACTTTTTAAAGTTCTGTAATCTTAAGCTCCTTAAAGTTGTTTTTTTCTATTCTTATTATTAATTTTTCATCAGTGTTGATTGGGTTTTCAGACTCTGGGGCAGGTTTTATTCATGTTAGCACTCTAATTGAGCAGAAACAAGAATTGCTTTTCAAATATGCTTCAAACATTTGGGCAATAAACTGAATAAGTAATGCAATATGGTATTTCCATTCAAGTTATTTGAAAGGTATTTCAATTTTTGAAAGTAAAAGCATTAAATTTCTAATCAATTTTATTAGCTCACAGAAATAATTTTAACGTAAGATCCTCAAAAATAATTTTTGAGTTATTAGGCATATATATATACTATTAATAAAGAAGATACATAACATCAGTCATTTGGGAATTGTTTCATCATAGAATAAGTTCTTTTAGAACTGATTTTGTGAATATCCAATGTTTGCCTGGTTTATCCAGCATAAGATCATATGCTAAAAAATAAGGTATTTTTGGTTTCAAAGTCACCGTCAAAAAAAAAATCATTGTGATAATTGGTCAAATAGTTTCACAGTTATTCATATGACATTAAAAATGTATTCCAATGGTAAAATTGTAAATATTTGATCTATTAAAACTTATTACTCTGATGTAAACATCTTAATTATGAAAGCATCTTGCATCTGACATTAGGAAATCACTCATGAATGGCTTTGGTTTGAAAACTGATCAGCTATTGGAAAATGAGAAAATGATTTCTTAAGAGTGAACCTAATCACTAGATACTCACTAAAATAAAATATGACAATACAATTAGTATATAATGGGTAAGATTCTCATGCTTCTTTTCTCAGTATAATGTGACTGCTGCACATCACGTGTCAGACTGTATATGATAGGGATTAAACTCAACTTGATTTATGAAAACATTTTTGGTTAAAGCAAAAGAGGAAATAGTGACATTTTTGCATGCCATTGTAAAGTGACTGAAACAATGCTATTCCAGATTTATAATTATTAATAAATAGTAGATTATAAAAATATGTTCTGGCACAAGTATCAGAATCCTTCAGTAACTGAAATTTGAAGCAGTTACTTTTTCAGCGCCTTAATTTTGGACCAGCATTCCAAGTCAAACATGTTAAAAAGTCTTAAGTAGTTGTTCACAGTAAACATTACTAAACAGTAATGACTTTCTGTTCTCAGCAAGAAAGTATACATTTTTAAGTGGTGATTTTAATTTGGTTTTTTTTGACAGCTGAGGATGCTTGTGGAGGAACTATGAGAGGATCAAGTGGAATCATCTCGAGCCCAAACTTTCCTAATGACTATCATAATAATGCAGATTGCACATGGACAATTGTGGCAGAGCCTGGTGATACTATCTCGCTCATATTTACAGATTTCCAAATGGAAGAAAAATATGATTATTTGGAAATAGAAGGTTCTGAACCACCTACAATAGGGTAAGTCAAATATTGCAGTTTTAATGTGATCAAAAAGAAAAAGATGATGAAATGTGAAAATACAACTTTTTGTTACTTTTCCTTTTGTGGCTATGTAGTCTTGCTAAAAAAAAAATCCCTCACAGTAATAATCGTTACCATGGCATAAATGTTGATATTCCAATTGCAGCTGTAAAATGGATTTTAAATATATTCCGAAGATGTAGCATCAAGATGAAGGGCACTGTAGACTCATTTGCCTCACTGTCTATGTTTCTAACCATTTAACCATTACTGTATTAAAAACGTATATACTTAGAAACAGAATGGAATGGACTATTGTACTGGTAGGGATTGGTGAAGCCTTCAGAGAGCTTCATAATGTCAGAAAGTGAATGGCAGGGAGGCCTTTCAGCACAGAGCTAGGGGGAATTAGCATTGGCCACACCTGCTGGTCATGGGTTGTCTCTAGAGGAGTTTCTGTACGGAGAACTGTATGCATGGTCTTTAAATAATGTGCTGTGGGTATGGTTGATGATACACTTACCTAGAAATTTCCGTCCTGATCTGTGAGAGAAAATACCCTGAGCTGAGTAATCACAGTACTTTTTGGCTCTGGTGTTACTCCAAACATAGCACCTTTGAGGAGAGTTTATAACTGTTTGTTTATTTGTTGATTTAGCAGTAGTGTATTTTTGCTAGTCTGACTTCTGCAATTCTTGATCTCAGTGTAGATGCGTTACGTAGGTGTTGTAAAACAAGTGCAAGAAATAAAATAGTAAATAACCTCTTTCAAGATCGAATTCAGTTAAATAGGAAAAATAAATTATACATTCTCTGACTTTCTGGTCTGGTAGTTTTATGGTAATGCAGCATCACACTACTCAAGAAATATGTCGATATGACAGATCCTTGTGTTTGTTTTATTGGTTTAAATATGCTGTTGATTCACAGAAAAGAAGTTGTATACAAACCCATAAATCGCAGTTACGGTCTCCAGCAAAATCTTGATCTCCTAACTGACTCATCAAGCTTTATGGAGGTTCTGTATGACGGACAGAGGCATGTGAACAACAGGTGATACAAGTGGTTGGCAAGATAAATTAAAGTCAGTAGAGTCTTGTTTTCTTCATATCGGTATAAACTCCCTCCAAACATAACATAGACCAAATAAAATGGTTTTGATTTTATAGTAAGGAAAGATCCAAAATTAGATAATTTTATTGTTTTAAAAGCATCAGACTTGGTTTCTATAAGTGTTGCATATAAGTAATACATTTTTACTGCTGCAGAGTGTAATAGAAGTCTATACTGTAAGTCTAAGCTTTAGCAAATAGTGTTTTATAATTTGGGTAATTTATACTGCCACCTACATAGTTAATTACCTGTATTAGAATATTACTTAATTGCCATTGAGTTTTTCAGGCTCTTAAAATGAAATCTTTTGAACTACCTGTCAGCTAAAATAAATTTTAAATAATAATTTATAATAATTAGTGAGGTAACACCAACGACATACAGACATTATGAATCACTTGAATAGCTAAATGTGCATTTGATTTTTCTTGAATGTGTTTTATTTATTCATTCATGAGCTTCAAAAAATTATTTCATTTTTTGTTCTACAAAAGGCTTTGGCTGTATTCAAATTATACAATAAGATTACTTTCTATATGGAAATTCTCATTATCTGTTTACAGAACATAAAAATTTACAATGCTAATTTAATAATTGCTCATGTAGAGAAGCAGAGTGAGAGCATGTTCTTTTTTTAGCTTGTCATTTATATTCCCTAAATTGGACTGATGTGTTCAATTATGGAAAAGTATCCCCCCATATGTTGGGAAAAACAGATTTGGAAAGCTTAATTAACAACAATTTGTTAATTAGATTTAGAGTGGTAATGCTATATATACCCATAGACTATAGCTAATCTAAAACTAAACCCAGGTGCTTTATGTTTCATTTTGGAAAAAAAATAACATATTCTATAATTACTAAAATAAATTACTAAATAAATTACTAAAAACTTAGTGGTTGATCTTTGTAATAAGTATTATTATAAAATAATTTCTTAGAAACTTTGATGCTTTATATGACTCTTACACATATTAATTAAAAAAAAAAAACAAACCTCAAACTTTTCTTCTGCACATCTACTGTGTAACAAAATATCCCTACTTTTTGTTTCTAACTGAAATAGACAGACAGATTATGCATCAAGTAGATAGGCTGGGGTTATCCATGAGAGAAGACTTGGAATTGTTTCTGAAGTGCTAACTTTCTGTAGTTTTCCAGACAGTCATTATAGTATTTCAGATATGCCAGTCTTTTCTCTCAAGAAAATCTTGATAGGTCATTTTCAGTTAAATAGCAGTAAAAAATTGCGTAGATGCCCTTCAGGGTTCTTGTTGCCTTGTTGCTTATTATAACGTTTGCCAACTTGAGTTGAATTATGGCATTTCTTACATTTTGGAAGTGAAACTGAAGGAAAATTATTAGTTTGAGGGAATTATTTTCTCCATTTTCTCTCAACAAAACAAAAAACCGAAAGTAAGTAAAATCTAATGAAATGTTCCTTTTTGTCTAAGCGAAAAGTTGGGGGTTTAGGCATTCATTGGTGAAAGAAATGGCAGTGTCATTATGGAATATCCAGCATATGGAAGTTCAGAGTTAAATAGTTTGAGAATATCTGAACATGTAAGAGTTTTATAATGCTTGTCTTTAGGATACAATTGTTGGAATGTTTCACTTTGGTTTTGGTCACTTTTAATGGAATATTTAATAATCACGGAGCAGAGCACTGGAATGATTCTCTAGGCCGCTTTGACATGGGTAACCTGGATTTCAGTATGTACTCTAGTCTGAAATGTTAAGGCAATTGTTACGACACTGGTTAAATAGTAAAGACAGAGTGGTGGAACCTCCTTCCTGGAACAGTCTATGAAAGATGTGCTTAGAGCACTCTCGAGATAAGAGCAGGTGAGGATGGACAGTATATGTTTCACACTGTCCTAGGCAAAGACATTAACTCTGTGTATTCTGTTTCTCATTACCAGCTTAACTTGGCTGCAAAACAAGTTGACAGCTGTTTTGGAGAGCTTGGTTATGACAGAAAAAACTCCAAACAAACATACAGACAAAAACGGCCAAAACAAAACCAAAACCCAGCAAAGACCTTAGATTAATTTAACCTGAAATGGTGATTAGTTTTGAATTAACCAATATATTTTTGATGGAGAGACTGGAAAGTAATAGAAAATAATGGTTGTCATAAAGTATATGCGTAGAGCACCTTTATTCAGAGAACTAATGCTGTAGTCTGAATAAAGATCACATTTTCTTTGCAAGGAACACATTATGCAAATCTTTTATTGTTAGCATGAAGATGTGCCTTAATGAGAAGATGTTTTGAGAGTGTAGTAGTGTCTCAGATCTTGCAGGTAAAATGTACTTAGCTTATAGCATGATAAAACAAAAAGCCCAAAGACTTCCACTCTGTTGTCTCTGACTAAGAGTGCACTTCTAAGAAAACCTTTGTGTAGTGTTCTAATATTCTACCTAACACTATCATGGTCCTACAAAGTAGTAGGGCACCTAAGGACTCCGTTATCAAAGACAAATTTGAAATCTGATGTAATTACTTCTTTTAAAATAAAATAATTCTCCTAACTTCTCTCTTACTGTTACTTGTGTATTTAAAAGTATTTCCTAATATATTCGTAAAATATAGAATTTTCCATAATAAACGGAAGTATTGTCCAGACCATATATTTGTGATTTTAGCCAAATTTTTTCATATATAAATCTAGATAAAATGTCCAGTGATATACACTGAATGAAATATATGTTGTTGAAATCATAGGCAATTTATTTATAACCTGAAATATATTTAAATATTTCATTGTTTGATACTGCATATTTTGTGCATCGTCTTATTTGCATTAAAATAGAAAGCTATTAGAGAACAGTGGCTAACAAAAGTAATTTCTCCTTTGCTACTGTGGGTTTGTGCATTCTTTCCCCAATAAGAATACTCCTTTTGAATTAATTTTCAATATTCTATGAAAAATAAAGTTAGAATTTTTGGAAAAAATCATTCACTTAACTAAGATGTGCAAAACTCCATCCAGTTTCAAGAGGTTTTATCTGAGATATTTAAAACTTTTGATTTTTATAGTGACCTTTTTCAAGATAGCCATTAGCTAAAGACTTCTTTACAGATAGTATAGATGAGAAAGAACAAGAACACAAAAATGTGGGTCTTTCTTTGGGTTTCCAAATCAGAATTTATTCCAAGTAGCTAATTACTTTTTATCAATTTGGGCCTATCTTTGACCAGGGAAGAGTATTTGCTTTGTGTAACAAGGTTTTGGTAGCAGGGGGCTGCATTAGTGGCTTCTGTGAGAAGCTGCTGGAAGCTTCCCCCATGGTCAGCAGAGGCAACGCCAGCCGGCTCCAGCGCAGACCCACTGCTGGCCAAGGCTGAGCCCATCAGCCATGGTGGTGGCACCGCTGGCATGATCTGTTTAAGAAAGGGGAAAAGAGCTGCACAATTTCACTGCAGTTGCAGCTGGAAAGAGAAGTGAGGGAGCCAACTCTCCAGACCAGGGTCAGTGAATCAGGAGGGGGAGGATGTGTGTCAGACACCACAGCAAGGATTCCTCCTCAGTCCCTGCTGCAGCCCGTGGTGAGGCAGCTGTCCCCGCGGTGGTTCATGGTGGAACAGAGGTCCGCCTGCAGCCTATGGAAGTCCCCATGCTGGAGCAGGAGTCCAACCTTTGACCAAATAAAGGTTATTTAGCTATTTGTTGTTAATTACTATTTTCCCACTCTTAATCGCATTTTACTAGTGCTATGAAAGAACAAAACGATAAACAGAACTTGTAAGAAATATTAGTGAAGAATATACCAGCTAGTGGTAATTAAAGTGAGGATGAGCAGGCAGATAATATCTATTATGGAAAAGGATATTATCTGGGGTTAAATTTTTTAAATGAGGAAAATGCAGTTATCCATGTTAGATATCTACACGATAACTTTTATTGCCAGTTCAGTTAAAATAAAAATTAGCCTTTAGGAGGCATTTAAAAATTAAGTGTACTGTTATGACAATTAACCTTCAACAGACACATGCATTAATAAAACAGGTTCTCCATCAGATGTTTTTAACAAAGTGGTTATTTTATTCATCTAGTGCCTGAACAGGTTATATTTGTTTTCAGTCAATGTGCTTGATTAAATAATGCTCATATCTAAGGCTACAGAGGAAAACCTCTGCCTGACGTAAATGTGGCAGCATGGGGATAGAAAATCACGCCTTAGTAGTACAAGTACCAATGAAAATAATAATATGTCGAAGGAAAAAAATTATAACAGACAAGACAAGAAGCAGAGGTTCTCATAAGAAGAGATTAAAATAGGAGGGAAAAAATCCTGCCTCAGGCCCAGCATTTATTTTCATACAAAATCACTTCAAATTAGAAAGTGACAAGTATAACAGTCTCCTTTTTAGTAATGAAGACTGTTGACACTGCTCTAGATATTATTACTGTTTTCTCACTAATGCAAAGTTTTTAAATCTGTGTTTAATGAAGAAGGACTCAGGAAAGTAATGTTTATGAGTAGTATTATTTTAATAAAGATGCTAAAAGCCCCAGATGAGAAATTTTGTAATCTGATAACAGTTGAATTTAAATTTAAAGAATAGTGGCAAAATTGATACCACTTATCATAGGAAAAATGCTTTCAGAAGAATGTTGTGTTTGTAGCCAAGTAGATAAAAAAAAAATTATTCAATTAATAGAGCAAACAAAGTGCAGTCATAAAAACCTCCTGTAATTAGCAGAGTATTTGTTTACTGATAGTGGATAGAATTAATTTTTACTGTATTTAATTGCAAAAAAAAAAAAGAGAGAAAAAAGTCACTGCGAAAAGCAGCCAAGTTTTGGAGTGCCTAAATCCTTCTCTCCTTCTAAAACAGGGAACCGAAGGTAACAGAGATAATGCTTAACTGTGAAACAGGGAGAGCAGAAAATCAGGAATAGGAGGAATACCAATGCTAAAAATATTATCTGGTTTGAGCCTTTGATAATCCATCCATTGTGTGTTATAATTTTTATCTTTTTCTGAAGGACTGAGAACAAAAATGAAGTGCTTTGCTTTCTTGGAAACAAAAGCTTTCCATAGAAACCAGGTATTTCTGTCCCTTACTGTTTGCTTCTGTGGTTAAATTTTTTGCTTTGTGATTCAGCATTTCACCTGTGGCATTTCCATGAGGTCATTTGGAACCTTCCAAGAAGCACAATGCAGTCTGTAATGTGTAGGGTTCAGGCACGGTGATATGAGGGAAATTTGTAACAGTGACTGTGGAGGTTAATGACATGTTTTTCATTGTTCTATTGTGTGATTCTACCTGGCAATCATCATCTGAAAGGGACTTTGAAACTGGTTTTACATCTGGTACTCTGAAATTTCTTACTGAAACATGAGAAAGATTTGAATCTAAGAGAGGAATAAGATATCAAATCATATGTTTAACAGTAGAGGCAGAGGCTTATGTTATTTTGTACTATTTGGTCTTGAATGTTTCTGAAGAAATAGAAGGCCTTTGGATAGTGAGTACCCTGTTTTGATGGGGTTTTCTGCAATCACTTCTCAGATTGTGGTTCAAAGTGCAGTCACAAACGTACCTCAAACTTTGCAGGTAGAATAGACACATATAAACATGAGTTACATGATGAAAATCTCACTTAACAGTAGAGACCTTATGCTTCTTATAAGAGTTACTTTGTGGTATTTAGATTCAGTGCTTAGCAAAAGGAGAATCTGACTTTAAGAAATTGTTGTATCTATGGAAATACGAATCAACCAAAGGTGTAAATCCAGAGCTTAGTGCTGGAATTCAATATGTTATGTATGTGTCCACATAACCAGATTGTAAGGAAACACAAGACAGAAGGACAAAACCTTATGAGCAGGATGGTTCAGCATGGAAGAGAACTCAGGAGCTGACTTGTCCAATCTACTGCTGAAAGGAGACTCAGCTCTCAGGTGAGGCAAAGTTGGACAGGCCTTTATCCATATTGTCTTGCAGACCTCCAAAGATGGAGTCTGAACAACCTATGTGGACAGCCTTCTTCATTTCCTAACCGTCCTCATAGGAGGAAAAGCTTTTCCATTTTTTTCCTAATTTAGAAATCATTATTTTCAGTCAGAATCAACACACAAGAATTTATTACTACCAAATATCTGTCTGAGGTCCAAACATCTCCTGCATTCTCTTTCTTCCTTATGGATAGGAAGTGGTATGACCTTTCTCCTGAGCAGGTTGGCTGATACGGCCAATCCTACCTCATGAGTTGAAGATCTTCCTTCCTCAGTCTCAAGCTGTCCCATTCATCTTACAGGGATATGTACATGACCAGAGACATGATTCGTCCTGTCTTCCTCTAGAATACTAAACGCTAAAGCTTATCTGGCACGTGTGATTTATAACTATATAATGGAGTCAAGCCTCAGTGAGAAAACTATCTGTTAAATTCCAGCGTGTACTTGCATGAAGCAGGGAGTCAGATGCAGGCACAGAATCCCCTCGGCTCGTTGTGGTACAAATGAACACTTTACATGGCCACTGTGATGCCATTTTTGAAAAAAAAAAAACATGTTCCCACTTTTATTTCTGAGTAGTCTCCTACCTTGTGTTGGCTCAGGCATTTACCCAGTCACAAACGAACTGCACCAGGAAGTGAAACAGGTAAAAACCAAGCTTTTTTTCTTCCTGTGTTAGCAGGAAACACAAGAGTTGAAGAGAACAGTGAGGGACATAGGGAGTGGAATATTGTTTATTCAAGGAATAGAACAACTTTATTGTCAAAATAAAGCCTGATCTCTTGTCTTCTCAGGTATTTGTGTGTTGAATAACAGTACCCATGCAAAGGTCTACTTTTTTTTTTCCCTTTTATAGTGTGTACAGAGACTTCACAGAGTTATTTGATTTCCTTTATATTTTTTATACTGTATCTTTAATTTAATGCATTCTTGCGATAGTATGAAATATTTTATTTTGGTTAATGTGCACAATGTCAGGAAGACAGTATTTAATTGTTGCTGTTGCAAAAGGTGGTTAAATGCACTTCTTTTGTGGAAACTTTCCTGAAGCTGCTCTCTTACCTTTCCTGTGTTCAGGAGTACTGCAAAAGGAAACATTTGTAAGCCTTTTCCGAAGTTGCATGTTTTCATTATTCTGATAGTGCTTTTTAATATGCATGAAGTTATTCTCATCTGGAGTCAAACAGATACTCACCAGCAGTTATCAAATAAGCAGTTATACATTGGATGGGCTTTTTACGTATATTCTTCTCAGCAGAGATAGGATTATATTATTTCACAAAATCTTATCAACGTTCAGAAACAAATTGAAAAACAGTTCTCTTGAATCTTTATATGCAAGAACAGTACTCTGGTTTTCCCACCATCCCTCTTAGACAAAGATTTTCTGACAACTGCTTTTGTGCTTCCATGGGTCACTTTAACCCTCCTTTGATGAAACAGCCCAAAGTCCTTCCGGTGTGGCTTATTTGTAACTCTGCTTTGTAGAAACCAGGTAAATAATAGTCTAGACCTGGGGGATTTTGCTAATGAATACATAAAAAGTGTAATAAAAAGAAACAAAAGCAACAAAGAAAATCGGAAGTCTCTTACAGAGAGGAATAAAATAGAGGTAGGAAGACGGCTTGATGATTTAACAGGGAGCATTTTCAGTGTGCTTACTGCAGCAGGATGCTGTACTTGTTTTGATGTGGTCATTCGCTATAGTCTCAGGATGGCAATTGTTGCAGTAGTGAGGGAGACTGATTGCTCTTGTCTTGACCGAAACATCAGTGACTGAACTTGTTTTATGCTGCGTGAACTGTATGCTGGGGGAAAGTGCATTAGGATAGCATAAATCTCAAAACAAGGCAGGGAAAAAATATCACAACCCACCCAAACCCCAAAAAACAAATAAACCTCAAAAGTTGCAATTGTTTTATTTCTCATTCCAGAGTAATTAAAACGTCACATTTTCTTCTTATATGTTCTGAGTCCTTTCTGTGTTTACTTTACTCAGCAAAGTAAGTGGCATGTTGTGGAAGAACAGTGGTCCCAGAAGAGATAATCCCAAATCACAGTCATTTCTAGATTCTGAATTAAAAATCTTAGTATGTTTAGTACGCTGGGTAAACTACGCGCATTCATAATTCCATCTTTTATGTCTCAGGCTACAACAGCTAAAAGTATAATATTTTGAATACATGAATGAAATAATTTTGCATTCATTCATAAATTCTGACAAAATAAAACATTATTTATATGGGTCCTATAGGCTAATCAGAACTTCACAAACTGATGCTTCTTTTTGTGATTGTCCATCTGTTTTGCCTGTGAATATCACATTGAGATATTTAGGGTGCAAATTCACTTGTAAAATGAACCAGTGACTAAAAGAAATGATTAAGCATCCTTTGAACTTGCTAATGCAATTCCATTATATTAAGGATCAACACAATGTCAAGCTAGTGTCAGAACAATTTTTTATTACGTGCCATCTAATATGCAGGTGACTAGTGACAATCCGCAGCTTCCTGGCCATGACTTAACGGTCAGTAAAAAATGAAAAACCAGTCATGTACATTTACTGTATGTTTATTTCTTCTGCATACAGTAGGTCATGCAAAATTTCACTTTTAGGGTGGTCATGCATTGGAATAGGTTGTCCAGGGAGGTGATGAAGTCACTGTCCCGGTTGGGTTTAAGAGGTGTCTGATCTGGCACTGGGTGATATCATTTAGTTTTTTAGGGATTAGAGTGGTAGTGCTGGGTTGATTGTTGGACTTGATGATCTTAAAGGTCTCTTCCAGCCTTGATGATTCTCTGATTAAGTGATTTCACCTGACATTATCTAATATTTAATCATAATGAATGATAAGATGTAAACCGTACTTTTAATGGCAGCTTTATTTGGTTGTTTTCTGAGGCTTTTTCATAGTCAACTACTTTTCTATCCTCTACTAAAAAGCTTATTAATGAAGTTATATCTTGATTATGTGAACTCCATTCTTCTTCCTTTGCTAAGTAGACTTTTTGGATACTTCTGTAAGAGTCCATAAGTAAGTTGTTGGCAGCTTCACATCTCTCCATCAGCCTTTTCGGTATCCAGACTAGTGTCTTTGAATCTGCAGAAAAATTATCTACTGCATAGCACATACTCTTTCTTCCTGAAGCATATAACACAGGTTTTGACATCTTTCATGTGGATATATTGCACTGCTGCAGAAATTCTTTTCCCCATAGTAACTGACACTAGTCAGTAACTGACACTATGTCTTTGAAGAAAAGAAATCAAAACAATTCTGAACTGAAGCTTCCAACTTTTTAACAAAACTTCCCAATCCTGTGTAATTTACAGAATCTGAGCTTCAATCCCAAAATGCATGCATCTTTGCTTGTTTGTGGTTTGGTTATTTTTGAGGTGCGTGTTTTCCAGACAGTTAATTATGAAAAGGGAATTCTGTAAGAAGGTGGAATTAAAGTGCTACAGTGTTGAATGTAATTTAAAGCAGAGTTCAGCTCCTGTGGGAGAGAAATGAGAGATGATTATGACAGAAGCAAAGGCTAACAGTCCTTAGAGTATTATTTTTTTCATTTAGCTTTGAATTACAAATGAATCTACTAGCAAGACCTACCAGTTGTTAATGGATTTAAACTAGGTAGCTGAAAGTTAAATTGATACTGAAAATTTTGCTAACGATGAAGCTATAGCTTTGCTAGATGTGCTGGAAATTATTTTTATTACTGTGGTCTGTGGATCAGGCATATATAGACATAAATTGGAGTGTTACAGAAATGTTGCCATTCCATCTGGTTTTGGTGATTTTGAACACAGATTCCCCAAAACTGCAAAGCAGAGCAGCACATTGTATTATTCTGTTCTAGAAAGATTCCATAGAAATAAAGCTTAAATTGCTAAACTTGCAATTTCAAGTATGTGTTGCTGTTTAAAAGTGATGCAACTTGAATTAAATAAAAGCCTGATCTATTTAGTAGAAATTTTCCTCTTAGTTTGGGTGAAGCTTGCTGCTGATGCAGGAAAGGGGTAAAAAATGAACCTTGTGGTTTCAATAGCCTAGTTCAGTTTACACAGTGGAGTCCAGATTACTTTGCAACATATCCTGTATTACTGGTTTCTGATTTTCCTTTGGCTTCACCTGGAAACACAGGACATAGATTTAAACTGTAGTGGCTCGGAATTCATGGCAAGAGTATCTGTTGTGGTGCTCAGATTGAAAACCAGTTGATACAACCAACCGGGTCATTCAAGAGAATATATATATGTGTTTTCCATTAAAAAAAAAGATCTAGGAACAAACAGTGTGAACTGAAGTCTGCAACTAAACCTGAGAGAAATCAGAGTTCAGAGTAAGAAAGATGCTACTGGGGAGAACAGTATTCAGCCAGCTAAATAATTGGTATTTTTTTGGTACTAAATCAAATAGACAAAAATGAAGGTCCTGTATAAAATATCAGGTATATATATATATTTGCATTGAGCTAAGCAAAAATAAAAATGATATATCCTTTAGTATTATACTTTAACATATATCTGAAAAAAATTAAAGGAAAAGACTAGTGCTGCCAACATTGAATGTTGAAGTAGAAGAGCAAGGCATTCTTTGTATTCTGAAAAACTGAAAAATAGATACATGTAAAAGTCTATTTGTTGAAAAGGAGGATTTAGTTTACCTGGAAATTGGTTGAAAGAGCAAAATGGCATTATATAGGCATACCAAGGTTTTTGTTTCTTTTTTATGTAAAAAAGGTATTTGTCTAAAAATATGAAGGATTAAGGCAGTTTGAATAGAATTTTATTACTCTTTATGGGCAAATAGACATCAATACTAAGGAGAAGGACATCAGACATTCAAAAACTTATCAAGACAACTTCTAAAAAGAAGGGGTTAATATAATCCACAGGAGACCTGGCAGTAAGTGGAAGTGAATATATCAAGTACATAATAACAGGCTATCCTATTTCAAAAGAAAGATATAAATCATAATAAGAGACCTTTAAAGCTCCTGGTGCAGTCATAAAGATATACAGAGCAGAAAGAAATTTTGCAAAAGGTGAGAAAAGAACCACATGACTAATGAATAAAAGCATAAAATACTGAGAAGCTTTGAGAATACAGTAAGAAAAGCTATCACAGTTGCTGAATTACGATTACCAAAGGATATAAAAGACAATGATGGAGAGAGCTTGTAACTACATTACAAGTAAAGAGAAAACAAGAAAAATTGGTTCCTTAGTGAAAAGAAAATAACGGAGGGCGAAGGACAGAGACATCTGTGAAGTTGTAATAGAGACAGTTAGCTCTGAACCAAGGAAAAATAATGGACTAAGTGATGAAAAATTACTCAATAAAAAAATTTCATTCTTTTTAGTAACCAATTTTTTATTACAAACCACCAGAAAAAAGACTCAGTGTTGTCTGTAAAGATGTGGTGTACTTAGTTGGGAAAAGGCACACAAAGAATAGTTACTGGTTAGTCTCTGAAAGTTGTGTTGTGTTGTATCTTAAATGGATTAGATCTAGGCCCGGTAATGCTAAATACTTTTGCAATATCTCGGATAGTGGAAGAAGAATTATGCATAAATATCATTAATGGTTCATTCCACTGAACTGTGGAAGGTTACAGGCTTTTTAAAGCACAGCAATATACTTCAAAATAATGCTGATAAATCAAAATGAACTTGAACATGTGAAATTTACTTCAGAGAAGTACAAAGTGCTGCAGACTAGATAAAGAAGGCATAGGAGTAAATATCAAATAAAGAATAAATACCCAGTCAGAGGACTAATACTGATCAAATACATCAAGAAAACACAGAACAAATAAATATTCATAAGAAAAATTATTGAACAGTGTGTCCTTGTGTGCACATGCTTTTATGTGTGCAAGAGTAAATTGTTGTTATAGTATATGCTCTGCATTTATACAGGCACATGGCTTTCATAAGTTGCAGATAGGGTTAATAAAGATGCTGGAAAGGGTTGAATTCTTATTTATCTGAAAAAAATTGTGCACTGATGTTCATTTACAAATATAAATGATACTTGATATTTATCTAGTCTTTAAAACTGCATTAGCAGTTAACACAAATCTTTTCATGTTTCTTAATGAGGTATTTCCTAGTATATCTTGATAAAATAAATTAAAAAAAAAAAACATTTGAAACAGTCTTAAATCATCAGGTGGTGTTGTAGCTCAGTAGGCCCAACGTTTGTTCGGTGTGTCATGCTAGGATGGGTATTAAGGGTTGGGACTAAAGTATGCTGGCACAGTTGTGTAGCCTAAGCTTGCTTTCACCTGCCCATGTCTGGTTATCTTTCTAACAATTACATTCTCATGAGTCAATACTTTAAAGGTCAGTCTTAATTTATAGCATGTGAATTCGTGGCCAACTGTCTTTTATCAGTTATTAGATCTGAGTATTTGCAAACTTTTCAACTCATGTTTTTCAGGAGAGTCACTCAGGATGCTCAGATAACATTATCTCATTACCACTAATATCAGTAAAGACATCATATAAGAATTTAACAGATAATAGACTCTGATACAAGATATTTTAGAACTGATATTGTTGTCTTTTTACTGCATAATTTAGAATATATCACTTTCCAGTGAAATGTCATGAACAAAGGTTTCTTTTGGCAACTTCAGTTTCTGCAATAATATATTTTTTATATGATAAAGTAAATAAAAATCATTATTCTAAGGGATCCTTGCTTAATATCTGCTCCAGTCTGGAAAATCTGCATAATGAGCTAGCTATTCAGCTAGGGAACCAGAAATTCCTAGTGTGTAAGAGATTTCATTCTAAAACCACAGAATATTTGTAAATTTTCTAAACTTTATTTTTGTTCTCTAGCAAAGCTTTCATATGTATTAGTCAATATATTAAGCAATTCCATTAATTTTATTAAAAATAAATATTATAGTAAATATTTTGTGTTCCCTATAAAAGCCAGCATTATTAAGCAGGTCTACTTTGTTCATTTTTTGTGGCAGAGGGAGAGGCAAAGACATGAGGATTAAGAACAAATTATATTACCTTATATGACAATGAAAATATTACTTTTACTTTCTAAGGAACAAACATTTATTTAAAAAGTATTTTTATGTCTCTTTCAGCTTTAAATTGAAGACTTTTGAATCCAAGGAGTTTTTCAAGTAGCACAGATTGATATAGCAAAATCAATTTGAAATATTTCCAATTATCAATCACCTTTTGTTTTTTAATAATATTAATTATGCACAATTAAAAGTACACTATGGGTTTTGATAGTATTGTGGAGAATTTTATACATTCTTCTTATTTCATAATTTCTTGTTGTATCATAGTTTTAGACTTTTATTACTCTTAAATCTTCAGTACAGCCTCTGTTAATGGAGAGTGTGATGTCTTTTTTGTAAAAGTTAAATACCAAGTTTCGGATATACCGAAATAATACCATTTCAGATACATGGTGTTGTATCATGGAGAGGTGAAAATGCTGTGTCATGGCTTGTTCACTGGCTGATTTACTGGAAACAGCAGGTGGCTAGCAGTCAGACCCATGCAGTATTCCAAAGCGTGTTCTCATCTCTGAGAGCAGCATTTAGTTTTAGGAAAAAAAAAAATTATATAAATTGTGATTTTACACACACCTGTGTACTAAGAATTGACATAAATAATTTTTACACTTATACTTGCTTATGCTTCAGATTAAGAAACAAAAATTCCACGTATCGTTTTCTATAAGATTTGACACAAATGCTGCTTTTTAAAATTCTTTGTATAATATTTCTTTTTCTAAAAGATATTAAACACATTGAAAAATGATGTCCTTGTTTTTTCCGGATACCTTAGCATATGTAAATTCAATAATCAATAGTATATCAATAGTACATTTGGTAAATCCTTTTCAACATGATGTCTTGTAAGTCAGTAGAGTTTGGCCCAGGCTTTCTTTACACACACATCAGTTCATGTTTATCTACAGGGTTCAGTTCAGTGTCATACCAGCCTAGGTCTAGAACTGGAAGCAGTACAGCTCTAACAATAGGAATCCTTGTTCAGTGCAATTATTTGTGCTTTTGAGTGCATGAACATCTCTGAATGTTTTTTCCAGTTTGAAACACAGGAGTGTGTCAACTGCAGCAAGTTAGTTATGCGGCACAAAGGGGAAAGACTGTGGTGCTAATTCACGCGGTGTCTGATATCCACATTGTGTGCTCTCCAGTAGTTCAAACTGTAAAGCAGATGTGTGATGTTCAGAACTCAGATTTAATGAGGTGCTTGGTGCTAACTTGAATATCTCAGAGGTATTGGTCTTGACTGTCTAGGTATGCCAGTAACCTACAGAATACAAACAGAATAGAAGAGGTCGCTGGTTCTCAGTAAAGAACAGAAGAGAGACTTTGAGTTACTGGTCTCAGCGGTCAGTAATAAAGGCATTGTTTTTTAATGAGAAAAACAACTCTCCGAATTTTTAAGATTCAATATGTGTTTCATAGATACAGGGTTTAGGGCCAGAAAGAACTAGTGGATAATCTAGTGCCCCCTTCTGTAAATGACAGGCTTGTGCATTTCATTTGCTTTTCTGTGCTAATTTCAAAAAAATAAAATAACCAGTCTTCTCTTAAAAGTCCTGAGTGATAAAATAACCAACTCTTGCATTTTTGTTTGTTTGGTTTTTTTTTTTTTAATCTGCTCTGATAGTTACTTACCACTGTTGCAAAAATAGGGGAAAAATACGCTTTGTATGTGTTTATAGTTGACTTCAGCTGCTGGTATTTTCATGTCTTTGTCAGGTTAGAGAAAGAGATCTTCAGTGTTTTTTGCACTACTTTTCTGAGGACAGCTTGCCTCCCCATTGTCTTCACACAAGCTGCAGGGGAAACTTCTCCAACACCCAGCAACACCCAGGGCACCAGCTCTCTCCTCCTTCAGTGCCTTGGTGTCTGCAGAGCTGTTTTGCTCACATATTCTCACTCCTCTCTTCCAGCTGCGGTTGTGCAGTTTTTCCCTCTTCTAAATATGTTATCCCAGAGGTGTTACCGCTGTCACTGGTGGGCTCGTCCTTGGCCCGCAGTGGATCCATCTTGCAGCCAACTGGCATGTGTTCTGTTGGACATAGGGCAAGCTCCTAGCAGCTTCTCACAGAAGCCACCTCTGTAGCCACTCCTTCTACCAAAACCTTGCCGCTCAAACCCAACACAGTCCTCCAAGTTTCACGGTTTCTGTTACAAGAGCCTCCTTTGACAAGGTACCCAAAGGGAAACAATTTAGATTACTAAATCTCACCTAGTCGTATAAATAAAAACAGATCATGTGTTCTTAATTATTCACTTCAGAGTTTTTTTTATTAGGAACCATCAAAGTAGGAATTAGAGTCTAAAATCTTGTAAAATGTAAAAGTAATTTCTCTCAAAATAAGGTGTTCTGCATGCATGCTGATACTACTTGCCCAATCTCTTCTCCCTTTTTAATTCTTCTCTAATAGGGCTAAATGTGAGCTGTCCTGTCCCTTATTACTCAGATAATTTCAAAGCTTTGGTCCTTCTTCTTAAAGGCATTTTGTTACTTATATGTCTATGAAGTAAAAGTGAAGGTGTGTGATATCCACATTTAATTTTGTCACAACATCTTAAAAATTCTCCATACGAAAATGGAAGAAAGGTTTCACTAAATGCAGAGAACATCTGAATATGAATGTTACAAATACAGTAAAGAGAAGTATGATCATGTACTCAGAACAACAGTAAATTCATAATGTTGTTGAAAAGACATAAATTGTCATAGAAAGCAGTTTTAATGATTAGACCAGTTTAATCAATTAATCAGTTTAATCAGTTAATCAATTTGATCAATTAATTGGGAGATTTGAAGTCTATTTCTATCTAGGAGTAACAGGAGCAAGGTGGGGACAACTGAGAGCCAAGGGGGACTGTACGCAGCTCACATTTCCTATTCCCTCACCTATGATATGCAGTCCTCCAGAGGCTGAACACAGAGGTCACAGCCAGGGACTTAGAGTCAATTAACAGCCTCCAATGTGGTAAGTGGTAAATCAGGTCCGGGATGCCTCCAGGAGCACAGTCAAACAGAGATGACCAATGACAGAATTGGAGCAGTCTTAGGCTGAGCTGGAATGGGGTTCCTGGGTCCAAGGCAGAGGCTTAACAGAATCCCCAGGCAGGGCTATCAGTGTAAGAGGGTGCCCTTACAGCCCAGGCAGTTTCTGATTTTTTTTTAGATTGTTGTGGTGGAGAACAAAATATTGTCTACGTGTTGGATTTTTTTTTAAATTATTATTATTGTTGTTGTTCTTCTTCTTCTTGTTATTATTATTATTATTATTATTATATAAAGAATGGTACAGTTTCTTGGTATTTGTGAAACACTTTGAAATGAAAGTTGTATAAAATTATTGAGTAAGAAATTTATTATCTTACGGATATATTGAACAAGGGGGAAAAGTCACTACAGATAAATGTAATCAATTAAAAAAATTAAATGTCTGATGTGATAAATCCAGTTATATAGAAGAAAGTTCTTGCACAATATGTAACTGAGCAAAATATTCATCCACCTTCCATATAAGGTAGAAACTAAGGTGAATTGTTCTGTGAGTAATCTGCATGGATTTCTTGGCTACAATTATATTTAAATTATGCAGTAAAATGAGCCCTTTTCTGGCAGATTTCAGTATCTACCTTGATACATTTTCAAAGGGAAGAAATAGGAAGTGAAGTCTCAGAAAAAGATCACCTGTAGTTTGAACTGAACTCTTTAATGTTTATCCTCTTACTTTGTATTGATGAGTTGTTCTTTAAAGGCATTTCAGGACTGTCTTATTATCACCCTTAAAAGATGAAATAACATAACTGACTCAGACTTAAAATGACAGCATTTTGAATTTTTATTCTAATGTTAAGGAACAACTCTTTTAAGACATATTTGCATTTTGATGTAATATCTAAATATGAGTAACTAGAATGCCAGATACTCAGGAAAACTCAGATTGTAAAAGTACTTTTTCTTATAAGACCCATGGGGTTCTTAATTTTGCTGCGGAGTAGGAGTAATTTGACTTACATTTTAAACTTTATCTCCATCCAGAGCTGCATGCCAGTTTCCCTTCAAGCACTACAGAAAATACAATTAGAGTCTTTTACCAGCTTGACTGCTGCATACCTATATGAGCTTTTCATTTTAACTACTTTAGTTACATGAAACACTAAGGATTAGGGAAAGAAGTCAAATGAGAATTAGCTTTATGGAGAAGTACTCTTTGCTTCCTATTTCTAGTGCCTCCAAATTTCTTTAGTGTGAATCTGATCATACTGATCACAACTGCTAAGTCAGCAAATACGACTTTTGCCTTATTACTTGGAAGTGGCCACAGGCCTTATATGGCCGTGTATTGATCTGACCCCTGGATTCTCTTAGGACTCTTCTGAAGTGTCTTGACCTGAGCTGCTTTTATCTTTTCTTTGTCTACTGGTCAAGTGACTATATGACTGTCATGTATGCCAAAGGTTTGGCAACCCTAACTGGTTGCTGTGCAACACATGTTGGGCATCTGTGTTAATTGAGTCTTGAGAAAGCTGGGAACCAATGAGGAAAAAAAAGATTCTGTTTAGGAAGCATCAGATAGCCCAAGGATGATTCAAGACTGAGGAAGGAGAGTTGCATCATGATAATCTCAGGATACTGGTCATAGAATCGTAGAATGATGTGGGTTGGAAGGACCCTAAAGATGATCTAGTTCCAGCTCCTCTGCTGTAGGCAAGGATACCATCCACTAGACCAGGATACTTGGAGCCCCATCCAGCCTGGCTGTACACCCTCGCGGGGGTGGGGTATCCATAGCTTCTGGCAACATGGTTCAGTGCCTCACCATCCTTACAGTAAAAAATTTCTTCCTAATATCTTATCTAAACCCTCTCTCTCTTAGTTTAATGCCACTTTCCTTGTCCTATCACTACATGTCCTTGTAAAAGTTCCTTTCAAGCTTTTTTGTATGCTCCACTCAGGTACTGAAAGTCCACAGTTAAGTCACCCGTGAGTCTTTCCTTCTCCAGGCTGAGAAATCCCAATTCTCTCAGCCGTTCCTCATCGCTGTAATCATTTTCATGGCGCCCCTCTGTACTCCAACAGGTCAATGTCCTTCTTGTGCTGAGCACTCCAGAGCTGGATGCAGTGTTCTGAGTGGGGCCTCACCAAAGCATAATGAATGCACAGGGGCAGAATGACTCACAATAAAATTTTTTCACTTCTATTTGGGAAAGAATGAAGTGCTCATCTTAGGATGCAGAGGGACACTGAAAATTTGAACATAACACCAGAGAAAAGGGATAGATACTATAAAAATTTCTTTAATTAAAGAAGTTACTGGTAGTGTTAATGAGGCTTTTCAATATTTAGACTGTTAGTCTGTTAAAGCATTAATTGAACTAACAATAATTTTGACATGGGGCTACTCTTTTCTGTCCCAACAAGATTTTGTGTGTAACAAATACTATTACAGAACGTCAAATTGTAGTGCAAGTGTAATATTTTTGAGTTTTTAGTTTGGTTCATTTATTAACACTTACCAGAAAGACTCAAGAACAAGCTTCCTTCCCCTATTCAGGCAATACTTGTAACTATAACAATTTGTTATATAGAATTAAAAAGAAAACAACTGGTTCAGAAATTAAATACGGCAACATTTTAAGAGAGGTAAACTGTATAAACCTCTCACAAGTAATGGTCCCAGTTTTTCAGTTTGACTGTTACCCAAAGGTGTATTGGTCACATAAAAGTTGTATTCGATTTAGTTTTATTTAGATTAGCTGTAAAAGTAGGGGGAAGAAATGTGCAGGATTCATGGAAAATTCTCAGATAGTTGCTTTCATCTTTATAACTGTCCAGGGTACTCCACTCTCCAGCCAAGGCCCTCAGGTTTGGGATTCTTGAAAGAGACAATTTACGTTAGTATGTGCAGGAAGAAAATCCTAGGACACCTCTTGGTGTCCATCTTATCATAGTTTCTGGGCCAGCAGGATCAGAGCCTTTGTGAGAGGCCTAAACTGCACAGCCTGCACCAGCTGGGCCTGTATCTTCTCAGTGGTGCCTCCAGACCCGTCTGCCTGTGCTCTTTGTTGACTGCCCTGAGCTTGGTCTCGCCGATTGCACCCAGGGGCTGTGTGTGCAACTTGCCACAGCTTGTGTGGTGGAAAGACCCATGCGCTAACCACCATGTGCAGCCCAGGTGAAGTTAATATGTATTTGTATTGTTTCTGTGATCTGCTCAGGGAAATTGAGTTGTAAGTGCGAGATCACTTTGTGTATAAGGTATTTGCATCACATTTATGAAAAATGACTCCTTCTAAGACCCTGAAATCTATATGAAAATCAGCAGCTTATGCTAGGCCTGCAGGCAATCAGGGCACACCACTGTCCATCAGTGTTATTTGCTTATGTCACAAGGACAAGATTACGTGTATCACAGGCTAACAGTTGTATGTTTAGAAGGCTCCTTTCCTCATAATTTATTGTTCTGTCAAGTCAAGAGATTAATTGGAAAACTTTGAGGTAGGAACATCTGGCTTTATAGGGTGCAATCAACTTCTGAATTTAAAAAGTATTTCTTAATCTTGGCACTTTTCAACGTTTCATATCCACGGTACTATAAACTTTCATTAATCATCACTTGGACCTTTATTCAGTCGTTAATGATCATACCAGGCTTCTCATAGAGTTGCTTTGTATGATAGTAACTTTACTCCAAAATTGAACTTTTTCCAGCATTGCAAAGGCAAGACAAAGCATTCATATATTTCAATGCTGACGTTTTTAAAACAAAGGCCTTTTTTTTGGTCTTTCAGACATCGTAATGTACTTGACAAAAAGAGTCAAAGGGTGAATTATTTTTATCCATCTAGATGAATAACTCTAAAATTAATCAATAGATTATTAAAGTACTTTAGAGAACAAGTATTTTTTTCAAGGATAAATAATGTAGAACTTTTTTTTCCTCCTCCTCCCAAACACTCGCTTATTTAAGTTTTCATTTTTTTGTTTTATAAATCAGAAATAAGTGATTGCAGTGAAGTTTCAAACTAAACCCTTAGTTTAATTCTAAATAGCTCATGAGCCTAAATTTGAAGAGTGGTAATTTACTGTTCTAAAAATAAAAAAACAGCTTTTTGTCATTCATTTGGCTGCAATTCTGAGATATGGAAAAAAACAATTAATATAATTTCAAACTTGTGAATGTCCTCATTCTAAGATACATAAAATGCTCAGTCCTGCTATAAATATTAGAGACTAACCATAGGAATTAGGTCTTTTACTAACTTCGTAACCACTGAAAACTTGGGTTCTATATTACCCTCAAGCTGCTAGTAGAGTGCTAGATTTTAGACTCTCTTCTTTTGGGCATTTTTCCGTTACTTTTCTAATGAATACTTACCATTGAGAAGGAGCTTGCTTTAGGAAGAGACTTTTTCTTCTTTCCTCTTTAAAGGCTGACTTATGACCAGTTAATTTCTCCTTGGAATGATGTGTTCTGTTGTTCCTCATGACTGGACATTGAACTATGGCAATGCAGAAGAATAACTTAATCCTCCTCTTCTTTTGTTTTCTTTATGTGTATGCTTGTTTTATTTCCAAGTTAATCTTTCTCTTCCTGTGTTCTTTCTTGTTTTCATCATGTGAAGTCTCGTCTGGGAAACTGCTTATTTTGATATTGTAATTACCTTTCAAATTAGTCTCTTTTCTAAAGCTGGTCTGCTTTCTCACAAGATGGACAATTCCTTAATCATCCAGGGAATTAATGACTTGAGTGTACTGACTACACACACAAGAGCAGCGTTGATGCAACCCACCTGCAGTTTGAGTTTCACACGTACAATTAAATGAAAAATACATCTTACATAAAAGTTCTATAGCTTCTGTCACAGAGATGTCTCATTTAGCCTTTTTCTGTAATGCAGATACACCAATATTACACATGTTAATACTGCGTAAATGTAAGCCACAATTAAAGTTCTAGGGATACCACAGCTCTTAAAATATTTACTTTATATTGGAAATACTTCACAGAAGCAAAATTTACAGGAAATTATCCATTTTGTTGACCTTTGTTGTTATGCAAAGACAACTGAAAATGCCTATTAGCATTTAATATTTACTTGGTATCTTCAAAAATATTTAAATCCTGAGTTCTCGGTTTAGACAGCAATAGATTTTGTAAGAAATATAAGAAGTTGGTGCAGCTTTTTTTGCTTTTTGACAATATAGGTCAGAGCAGTGTCCTTGCTCTGAAATGATTTAATGTAATTTGGATAGAACATTTCCAGGAAAAAAAAAAGGCCAGTAACCAAAGCTGTCATGCAACAGACATTCACATCTATAATGATTGCCATTAAGACCCATTAATCTCATCAGTGAAATAGGAAACATAAAAAATATTGATACGCCTAGTCATGCAAAATACTCTTTTAGTACTTGACCAGAGGATTGAGTTAGGTTAATGTCTGAACTTCAATGTTAACGTCATATGAACTGGGTTGATGGAACAGGAGGGATATGTTAACTTAATCATTAAATCCTTCAGGATCTTTCAAATCAAGTAATGTATTAAATATTGAGTTGGCATCAGCTTTGCTTCTCTAGTGTGCAACTAAGAAGCACACAGATCCTGATTTATTAAATGAGAGACCTGATTTTTAATCTTGTCCCCTTAAATCTGCATTGTTGGGTGTATCCTTTGCAAAAGATGTTTATTATGAAGTTTGCTACATGAGTTGTTGCTTTATGGGATCAAGGTAGTCATAGAGAACAAAGAAAAGGATCCTAGAAATCTTTGCTCTACAACTTCCTGAAAGCTGGTTGTGGTCAGGTGGGGGTTGGTCTCTTTCTCCAGGCAGCAACTGACAGAACGAGAGGACACAGTCTGAAGCTGCGCCGAGGGAAATAGAGGTTGGATATAGGGAAAAAGTTTTTCACAGAAAGGGTGGTAAAGTACTGGAATTGTCTGCCTGGGGAGGTGGTGGAATCTCCATCCATAGATGTGTTTAAAAAAAGTTTGGATGTGGCACTCGGTGCAATGGTTTAATTGAGGTGTTAGGGCATGTGTTGGACTCAATGATCTTAAAGGGCTCTTCCAACCTAGTGATTCTGTGATTCTGTGATTCTGTGATTCTGTGAGTTTGTGTTGTACACAAGTGTAGGAGACACAATAATCTCTAAGTGGTTGAAACTTCTAATTTGTGTTTAATACAAGTACTGCCCAATTTAAGCAAAATTTAACCAAACCAGGTAGGTAATTGATCAGATACTGTTCTATTGGTTATCTCTTTCCTCTCCTTTCAAGGGACAGGTGGCTACTCTCTTTTGTAGTGTATTATGCTGTGTAAGTGTTAAGCGCCAACAGCACGTATATGAACAGGCATAGACCTTATCAAAATGTGTGATAATTTGCCCTTTTTTAATCAAAGCTTTCTATACAGTAGTTTTATTTCAACATGCAAATAATACCAATAAGAAAGAATCCACACAGCTGCAGTTTACATCAAAACAAGCACTTAGGATTTTGTAGTGCATATACATGAGTAATGAGATCTGTGTATGCACTTAGTCCTGCTAAGATGTAAGTCTTTGTTAGCCTAAGGTTTTGGTAGAATTAGAGTGGGTTTCAGCACTGCTTACAGGTGTAGTATCAACATTTTTTTTTTTTTATTAATTACATTTCTGTGAATCTCCTAGCATATGAGGAAATGTGGAAACTATATGCTTAATTAAAAATTTTGGGAAAAACTTTGCTGTATATTTTTTAAAAAGCAAAACTTTTTTTCTGTTTGGAATATTTTTGGACATATCGAATGCCTAACTTAAGGTCTGCATTACATCATAATAATCAGGGTATTGATGGTTGTGACAATCAGTGACAGTATATTTGAAAGAACTGTAGTTTTAGATGATTTTTAGAAATTAAAGCTAGTTTGGTACATGAACAAAACAGGAATGTTTAAACTACTTGTCGAGATTATAGCTATCTGACAGTGTACACTTCAAATATTAAAGTAAATGTGTATTGTTCCTTCTCTGGAAGAAACAGCGGATGTGCACTAGGCTGTTAAAAAAAGAAAATACACCAATAGCAGCCTGAATTCCACTTTGCAACATAAGGTGGGAATTATGTGTTGGAATTTTGAGGGCAAATAAAATACTAATTGACTTCACTGGATCAGAATTAGCCTAAAGCAGGTGATTTTTTTTTTTAATTACTTCCTAAATAGCGTATAAAGGAAAAGAATGGAGGCATGCTGTTGTAATGAAGTGCAAGAAGAATGAAATTTTGATTCCCAAAAATGTTAGCCCCTTATTCTTCTGTATGCTATGGTTTACACACAAAGCAAATAAAGTGCAAAAATGAGAACTTCACTGGCATATCTACTTGAACAGTCTTAAACTTCTACTAATCCTTTGTTTAGCAATAATGGTGCATTTTTTCAGTAAGCACTTCTTTTTTCAAATACATTTTGCAGTAGATAACAGTCAGTGCTGTTGACTACATATAGTGGTAAGATACTTTAAATCTCTAGTTCACAGCCAAGATTCTCCATGAACATTTCTAAGAGTTTATGAAAGACAGCTGCAGAAGGGAAGCCTACTCTCTGTTGACTGAAATTTGCTATGCAGGATTCTGTGCAGCTTGAGAGGGAGCTACAACTTCTGAATTCTAAAAGAACATGAGACAGCTGTGTTTCCTTTATGGGAGATATGGTGTTTTACTTTGAATTTTAGGAAAACATTGTAGACGATGCAGCATAACTATGCTTGGAGTAGTCACTGACACAGAAGTGGGTTGGGCTGCCAATGTATTATTGTAATGGTGAAAAGCTTTATGATATGCTGAGAAGATAAACTGACATGAGAAAAGGGGCAGTTATATCAACAGAACAAATTTTGTCAGTTTGCAAATCTGCTTTCTGGGAAGAATCCCATAGAATCAATGAACTGTAAAAATCAGATTGTAGGAACTGTGAATCTAGAGGTTAGCATAGATGTAAGGATAGATGTATTAATAAATACCTGATTTGATAGGTAAACTAGATTTTTAGCTATTTTAGAAACAAAATTAGTCTTTTACTGTGAACATATTTAAAAGTCTAGGGTGATATTTTCTCATGCCTTGGACAATAAACTTGCAATGTATTTTTCACATAGTTTTGTGATTATTAAAGAGAAACCTTCTTATAGGCAGAATACATGAGTCAAAATATGTGTTAGGAAATGTGTTTTACAGCCTTATTTTATTTCAATTGTTTAGTAAGACCTCTTCCAATAACAGATTTATTCTAAAATATGCAAGCAGAGAAAGGTTGTTGCCTCTATCTCTATATTGCCTAACAATTATTTATAGAGTGAGAATTTAAATACAAAAACTATTTCCTCTTGCATAGTTAGGTAATATTGTTATACAGAGAAATAGCTGTACCAAGAAGGATACCTAAACCTCTACCTTCCAAAAAATAAGCCTCAAATTATACTTCTTCCATTTGTAACAAGAAATTTGTAGCAACTAAAGTCACATTATGACTGTTAAAAAGCATGTTTCATTCTAAAATTCACAATGGAACTGCAGAAATATTTGATGTTTTCTAATTGAAAAGTGTAGGCTTCTGCCTCTTACACTTTATACATATTCTAGTGCAGTTCTGACTTTAATTGGTACAGAGCAATGTGCATTCACCGCATCCTGTTGCAATCTAATAGCCCTATCTTTTTTGTTTGTTTGTTCGCTTGGGTTTTTTAACTTCATCATCCAGATTTCTTGGATCTAGGATTTGAAGTCAGTTTCATAAGCTTAAAAAACTTAGATTCTATGTGTTGTTCAGCTGAAATGAATTGCATGAGCTAATGTGTTTCCACAGTATAAAAACATTCTTTTGCAAGTATTTGAAGGAGTTTTAATAGCCTGTGGTGTCAGTCAAGTCTTTTGTCATTTATATAAGTGCCTGAGGGAACAAGGGTGCTAGTACAGTTTCGGAAATTTGGAAAGTTGTCTTAAACATGTTTTGTTTTGAGGTAGAGTGGGTGGGAAAAGATTAAAAGAACACTACATCTAAACTGTTAGTATTTCGAAAGACTTCCTCAAAGAATAATACCTATACAAACTTATTAGTTGTTTATTTACGTAAGGTTTGGGGTTTTATTCCACTTTATAAAATCACTTCAGTATTACTTGATTTATCATGAATAGAGTTTTTCTCAGAATAAAATAAGAATCCTCGATGTCTGAACATAAAATGGCATACTTGTTGGCTAGTATTTTGTTTTAACTACAGGAAGAGTTCTGTTTATAACTAAATGGAAGGACATAGGTAAGTATGTTGACATTCTAAAGATGTGACTTATCTTTCTGATTTTGGTGAGAAATATGTCTTGAATTACTGGCTTGATGGAAGAATTTTCTATCTAAACTTTATTCACCTTCTTTATAATATGACATCTCATCTAAAAATCAAATAACAAAAGAAAACCCCCCCAAAAAACCCCAAACATGAAAGAACTTAAATTCAGACTTTCCTAATGAGCCAGTCAAGATGGAAGACTACTATAATTGGAGCAATATCCTGATTCTAAAACACGAACAGAAGACCAAAACAATAAAAAAATCCAGGTAATTTTGTATACTGGGTCTAATGGCTTGTAGTTAATTTTTTTCATAGAAGCCCATAAGGTGCTGTAGTTTGGATTTGTGACTAAACCAGAGTTGACAGCACAAAAATGTATTGGCTACTTCTGAGCTGTGCTTGCACAGCATCAAGGCTTTCTTTACCCCCTCCTCTGTCCCCATAGTGAGTAGACCAGGTGTAGGCAGGATGCTGGGAAGGGAAAGAAAGCTAAACAGACCCAAACTGGCCAAAAGGATATTTCATACCATATAACTTCATGGTAAGCAATAAAAAAATTAGCGAGGCTGAGAGACAGCTGCTAATTGGAGACCATTTTGATTGATATATTTGTGGAATATGGTGAATGATTGCTTTTGTATAATTTCTTTTCTTCTCAACTCTTCACTTAGTAATCTGTCTTTTGAATAGTCTTTCTTGTTTTTGCTCTTCCTGTTCTCTCCCCTTGCTATTGTTTGGGGCAGGGGAGGGAGGGAGTGAGCAGCTGTGTGGTGCTTGGCTGCTAGCTGGGGTCAATCCACTAGAATTCTCTACTCTTCTTGTACATAACTAATTTTTAAATGCACTCAAGTGGTGGAATATTCCTTTTTTCTTTATACCCCAAACATAAAAAAATTACTTACTCTTGAAAAGTAGATGTCTGTTTTATCTTTTGAGATACTGGTTTGCATAACCTAAGCTCTCTTCTTCCGTATCTTGAATGTGAAAGTCACAAGGTACAAACCTTTCCATGGTGCCCAGAGCAATGTTCTATTTAGCCCATTATCTGACCTGTGTAGACACAAATTCTTTCTAGCCTGAGTGCTGTGTACTTCCATCTTTACAGTGCTGTGCCTGACCAATAACATGGTTGTATAGTTTGTGGCTTAGCATTGGTTTGTATCCCGTCGGTCGGGCATAGTGTACAATTTTGTCTGTTCATGCTTGTTAAAATGCTACTAACCGATAAGTAAAAAGTCCCGCAGAGGGCATGTCAATGAATGCTAGTTTGAATATAAAAGTTTTCCTGAGAATTTTGAAATCTTTTATTAATATTTTTTATTTATTTGTTTTAATTCAGGCTCTCTGGAATGAATATACCTCCTCCAGTTATAAGCAACAAAAACTGGCTCAGACTGCATTTTGTAACAGACAGCAATCACCGATACCGTGGATTTAGTGCGCACTACCAAGGTACATTTAAAGAAATAAATTTTAATTGTGGTTGTATTTTTTAGGAAAAATAGTGCCTGAAGTTGTAGGAAATGGGAAGGGCCACTTGAAAAAAAAATCTCATAAAAGTATAGTTTGTTTTTCAACCTGCTATATCAAATTACAGCGTGTTAGAATATGGGCAGTGTATTATCTAGTGTATCTAAATTCAGTTACCAAAAAAAATTATAGGAGATACTTGCTTTACTTTAACCTGTGCAAGTACTTAGCTTTTAAAATGGTCTTAATATTCTGAAAAATACTGTGGAACAGTAACAGAAATAATGTCTTCATCATTAAATTATGAAATTGACTCTATAGTTGTATAAGTCATGTTTATAAAGCAGTGAGTAAGCTTCTCTTTACCAAAGTAACATTTAATCACTATTACTTTTTACTATGTTTTGGAATGCTTTGTGTTATTAAAGATTTAATTAACCAGAGAGATTCTTACCCACTGTTTTTATGAAGAAGTATTTATTTTGAGTGAGAGTGAAAGCATCTGAAGCATAATTTTGAGAATGTCACTGTTTGGAACAAGGTTATTCTAATGATGAAGTGCTAATGAAAACTGAATGTCATTAGTGTATGGTAATACTGTAAATAATATTTTTCAATATCCACAGTGTATCAATGGATCTTCAGGGAACATTAGACACTTTTTGTGTTTTTGTGCTTTTTCCATTTATCTGATGAAAAAACTAATCATGGCATTCCTATCAAGATTTAGTTCAGGAATTTATTTTACAGTTTCTTATAGAAAATCTAGCATAGGAAGAGATTAGTTACATAAAGTTTTGCAGAATCTGATAAAATTAGTCAAGTAACGTAAAAATTGCAATTAACAAAAACCTCTTACTAATGTTTTTAATTTGATCTTTGATAATAGCAAATTTTACAACTGTCTGTGAGTGCCTCAGATAGCATATTCTATATAAGAACAGAAAAAATTGATTACTATTTTCAGCAAGTATTGTATATCTTTATTTGGACTTCCTGAGTTCATAGATGTTCTGGAATGTGTATTCTGAATGAATTTATATGAAAGAAGCTTTCTTAATGTAGCTTCAGGGCTGTTATAATGGTTTGTGAAAAGCACTTACTCATTTTTTTGCATGATATCTTTCATACCACATATAATAAACCACACTCTTTATTAGGAAGTCGCTAGCTTGTGGGACTGTAAAAAGATAGAAAGTAGGAATTCTCTCTATTAAATCTACCCCACAATTGAGAAACTATGTGATAACTATTTTGGTGGTTTAAGGGAAGTGGTTTGGATTATTGAGCTGTTTATTTTGAGCTAGTGAGAAAAGAAGAACAAACCATGTCTCATGGTACACATACATGCATTCCTGCAAAAAATGTGAGGTAATAGCTAGTGAAAGATAACAGGCTTATGTTTACTTTCAAAAATGTGTTTTATGCAAGACACGTAAAACGCGTGAGTTGGTAGGTGTGGGAGATTTGAATATGCTGTGTGTCTTCTATTTCTCTTTACTGCCTGAGAATTTAGTGATTAAATAATGGCGTTTTTACTATTTTGATTTGCTCATTTAATTTTTTATGATATATTGCTGAATGTATGTTAAAGTGTGCTAAATACTAAGTTGTCAAATGCTGCAGCAGCCCACCATACTTAAAATAAAGAAAATGTTTTTTTCAACTCTAGAATAAATGTAGGCAGTAAAAAATTTCAGCATGCAAAGGAATTAAATGTGCATACTCAAGGCTATATGATCAATAAAAAATAACCTTGATAGTAGAAAATAGAAAAACACATGTTCAGATAATACGAGATGAGTAGTTGCTGGTAGGTTAATGGTAGACTAATGGACAGAGTGTGAGAAAATTAAATAAATATCATAGAATCATAGAATGGTTTAGGCTGGAAGGGACCTGAAAGATCATGTAGTTCCAACCCCTGTGTCATGAGCAGGGAAACTTCCACTAGACCAGGTTGCTCAGACCCTGCCATGAACACTTCTGGGGATGAGATATGTTGAAAAAACTTTCCTACATTTAGAAAATAGACAAAAATTAATAGCACAAAACATTTCAGGTTTTTTGGGAAGTGTAACCTTAAATTTTTCAGTTAGAGATAACTTTAAACTTTTTTGTAAAGATGATTTTCAAGCTTGAATTTCACTGATGTTCTGACATGAGTTTTCTGAAAACCAGATAACTAATAAAAATTTTAATAGTATTGCAGAAAGCCATGTTGTAAAAGTACTTGTTTTTCTTTTCGAGGGTTTATTTCCGCATTACTTTTGAGAGGGAATGTGTTAATTCTTTCAGTAGCTTGTATTATCGGAGTGCTACACAGTAATAACTGTGTTAAAACCTCAGTCCTTCCGCTGCTTAATTAGTGTAGATTGACTGTAACTTCTTTCTGAGTTCCCTCTTGAAACATAAAATTTGCTACATAGTACCACTATAACCAGAATTACTAATTTCTTAGTACTTCCTCTAGTTTAACTTACTTAGCCTATTGTTACATATTTTGAAGGACCTGGACTTCAAATTCTGGACTTCACAACACTGCATAATTTTACGCTGTCACTGAGTGGCACTTCAGTACCCTTTTCAGCTAATCATTCCCTTGCCTTACTGATTTTGTTTGCACAAGTGCACATTTTGTTAGTTTATTTGGGTCGTGATTTAACTCTAAGTAGCAATGAAGCCATCTCACCAGCACTCACTCACTCCATCCTCACAGTACAACAGGACACAAAATAGAAAGAACAAGAATGAAAAGTTTCATGGTTGAAATGAAGATGCAGAAAATCATTAATCAACTACCATCCTGGGCAAAATGGCCTTATTACAAAACATCTAATGACTGTTTTGGGTGTTAGAAAACAAAGACAAATAGCAAAGCAATTATGGAAAACACCCTTACTCTCCTCTTTTGAAAGCTTAACTTCATTCCAAGCACTTCCACTTCCTCTACTCCACCACAGATTACCCTTTGTCTCTTTGGTGATGTGATAGCCAGTGCAGGAGGTTCAGGTCAAAGTATAGGAGTTAATTTCTGCTATTCCTCATTTCTCATTCTTCTCTTCTGCCATTTCTTCTCTCTCACGCATTTCTTCTGCCTTGATGTGCATTGACCATGGGCCATAGTCTCTTAGGGGAAGAACCTGCTCCAGTGTGGGTTATCCATGGACTGCAGTTCCTTTGAGGGTATTACTAGCTCTGTCATGGAGCACTCCTGCTCTGACCTTGTTCCTTTCCCTCAGTGTTTATTGCCTTATCTTAAATACATCTTCATAGAGATGTCACGAATTCTACTGATAGACTCGGTTGCGTCCTGTGGTGGGTCCATAGTGGAGCCAGATGTGGCCGGTTGTGACCAGCATGGGACAGCTCAATGCCTCCTGAAGGCAGAGGTCATGTGTTCAGCCCTACACCCCTCTGCTACCAAATCCCTGGCATTTATACTAATTACAGTCTTATTCCCTTCTGTTCTCTTAAGTTTATGAAAACTGTTTTTCAAGATTCTTTTTCATAAGGCAGCCTCACATTACTGAGCTTCAGTGTAACACTTAAAGCTTTGTGGCCTAGACATTTGAAAAGAAGACTAAAAGTAATGCACTGCAAAGTCAATATACAATTGCCTGTGGAAAAAATCCCCACGGCAACAAAAAATAGAAAACCTAGGGTGTTACATAATTTTTTGTAAACACACTTTAAATGTAATGAAACATATTTTCCTAATTTTCTGTTTCAGACCTTGCAAACAGGCAAGGGCCTTTAAGGCCTTTAATTTTTTTTTTTTAAATTGACTTATACAGAAAAAATGAAATCTGATGAGGTCCACGAAACTGTGGGAAGCTCTCAGCTTCATCGAGGTACATAGTCATGTGAGTTATGTGCATTACTTTCTTTTAATAGGCAATTTTATTCATAAAAGGTATTCATTTATACAATATTTAAAAGACATTGGTAAACAATAACCAATGTTATTAAAAGAGAAATTCCAATAAGAAATTTCAATTAGCAGAGAATGAAATTGTTTCCCTAACTAGGTTGTGGTGTCATAACCCACTTATTCTTGCTTGTCTGGTCATCTATGTTTCAGCACTTCTTTCTATTCACTGGGAGTTCCTTGTTTTGATGTTTTCTCTTCTTGTTGCTTTGTTAAAACTCCCTTTGAGTCAGAAACTGTTGGCTGAAGTAGAACAAAAGCTTCTTTGCATCTTCTTGAAGCAGCTGCTTCAATGTTTCTTGGCACCAGTAATCCCCTTTTGCTGTTTCTAAAATTAGTTGCACTTCTTTACTTCCGTGTGCAGTTCCTTTTGGTGACTACTTTCTTTTGGTTACTTTTTGCACTCCATCATTTATGTATGAATCCATAATATAATCTAAGTGGACAGAAGGGATTAAGTTAGCTTCACAGCATCTGGTCTTACTGACTGGCATGCACAAACTTGAATCTTCTTTATATCAAGCATACCCAGATTCAGAAAAGGCTTAAAAACAAAAAATTCTTTGTTTTCTGATAGGTAGACATTACTTTAAGCATCTATAACTTTGCTATCTTTTTACATCCAGCATCCTTTTCCTCTCACTCTCTACCTTCCTCCTCCCTTAAAGTTCTGGGAGGTTTCAGCAGTAGTCCTACAATTGCTATTCATTTCACTTGTGAAATCCGTTTCTTAACTGATTTAGTTTCCTTCCCTTGTTTGTTTACCTCTGTTTAAGCCATGCGCAAACTCATGCTTCCACTTTGAGAAAAATAGTATCAAATATGTAAATAGAGTGCATAAACACATTTGCCATCCATTAAGAATCTTTGCTTATAGGAAAATACAGACGAAGCAATGAAATATATCCATGAGCATTTCAGAATAGAATAAAATTTAGTTGTCCTGCTCATATGCAGGTGGTTACTTTCCTTCATACTTGACAGCCAACTATGTGAAACTGAGGTTGGATAAATGTGAGCACCTTGAATGTGGGATGAAATATGAAGAAAAAGATGTTGAGAAGTTTCTTCTTGCTCTGCTTGATTTTTCTATTGTTACTTTCTGTCATTTTGCTTATGAATAGAAATGTATCTTCATTCATAAATTATTTATGGAGTTAGCTTTTTTAAAATTTTTTTGTTGGGTTTGCTTTCAGAAAGAATGTAAAGCAATTGCCAATCAGGTAAAGAACAATAGTACTAAGCTGCCTTACAACATCATGGCTAGAGTTTCCAGAAGGGGAAAATTGTCTTTATCACTTTTTTCACAACATTTGGCAATTTAATCAGATTCTGTCATTCATTCCTTATCTCAAAAGCTATTGCAACAAACAGTACACTGTACTACTGCTGAAAGACTTAGCAGTTGTAACAGAGACATACGCAAGATTTTTGTTTAGACACCTATAGGTAACTTCATACTCAGTAAAGCTGGAGAGCTGTGAAGCACTGTACTTGTATATATGTGCACTGATGCATCACTGAAATCACCCAAGGTACCCAAGATATTTCTGTGGCCGTGGCAGAAGCACAGAAGCTCTTTGGGCAGACAAATCAAGGTGTTACCAAGACGTATGTTATGAAGTTACAAAATTTCTCCAACTCAAATTACGTATGGGTAACTGAGCCTTCCCCATATCTGGCTAATCCTGCCGCTTCGAGTTGCAGAGTGACTCAGCTGACCGCATGGTAGGTGTTGGGTAGAGGTGCTCTAGAGCAGAAGAGACATCTGCATGGTGTTGGCAAGTTAGAACTTACCGATCCTGTGGTGTGTTTAGCATGTCAGACACCTAAACACTACGCAGAGGTTTGCTCCCAGCGAGACAGTGGAGAGAGTCAGAAAAAAGGTAAAACTCATGAATTGAGATAAAGCCAATTTAACAGGATAGAAAAGGATGGGAAAGTTATAATAATGATAAAAGAATATACAAAACTAGTAATGCACAAAGCAGCTCACCACCTGCTAACCAATTTCCTTCCAGTCCCTGAGCAGCAGTTGCCACCTCCCAGACAAGTTCCCTCATCCGCTGTTCAGCATGATGTCATATGGTATGGAATATTCCTTTGGCCAGTTGGGGTCAGCTCTCCCAGCTGTGTTCCTTTTCAGCTTCTTGTGCACCCTCAGCCTCCTTGCTGGCAGAGCAGCATGAGAAGCTGAAAAGTCCTTGTCTCATGGTGAGCACTGCTCAGCAAGAACAAAAACATCAGTGTGTTATTCTCATCCTAAATCAAAAATAGGGGAATACAACAGCAATGAGGAAGAAAATTCACTCTATCCTAGCAAAAACCAGGACACCGTGCCACTCTGGCATAGAAACTGGAAGACCTGGGAGAACAAATAGCATATAGGCAGCTGTTACATCCTGTCTTAGATGTGTGCTTTAAAATTACTTATAACACTACGTTCCACTGACTACAATGACTAGATTTCCATTTATTGTAATAGTTTGTATGCCTAGTGCAACTACAGACACACTGATGTAGGTGTTTAATCTCAGTTTGCATTTACTACTCACTTACTGAAATGGCTTTTTAATACCAGAACATTCCTGGGCTTGAGATTCCTTAGGAGAAAGAAAGGTACTGCATCACTTGAGTCACATTTGTAGAAGTCTGCCACTTAGACAAGTGCTGCATCTTCTGCTTAGGCCAGTGCAAAGCAGCTTCTGCTTTCATTGATAATATATTTGACAGATAACAGATTTTTCTTTTTTTTT
>VZTF01004514.1:34869-200872 GCA_013397755.1 Cnemophilus loriae | reverse complement strand
TTTTTTTTTTTTTTAAGATAGATACTTAGTTATCAGAATTGGGAATCTGTGACTTTTAAGACCTTGAACTTCTTTTGTCAAAACAGCCCAGATGGCTACCTGATTTTGCGATGGATGGAAGAGAAAGGAATCCTCTCTTCATAGACTGAAATTAACAGAGCTTCTCAGAAATATTTTTTTTTTATCCCCAGGCATAACAAGAGCTTAAATTGCATACATTGTCACATAAAAAAATATTTTTAGTGGATTTTTGTACTCCTGGGTCTTTCAGCTCCGCTTCATCTCATACTGAGATATACTTTCTAAACAGATTATTTTTCACCTTTGCACCCTTGAGATATCTTTTATTCACAACTATACACCCACACAATTACTGTGCACAGAATGGCATTGATTTTATGTAGTCAAGTTGTAGAGGAGAAAAAATGTTGCATTTTGTTGACCTTCTCCAAATTTAAAGAACTTATTTTTAGAATTCTCTCAGTGGTAGGTTTTAATAACACCACTATTGGCAGTTAGTTCTGACACTGTGTACGGATCCAGAGAGATCTAATTTTAAAATTTTAATTCAATTTTTTTTTACTTCTAGTAAGATCATATTTCATTTTAAAAAGTCAATAGAACTAACGTTAAATATTAAGACATGGTAGTCTGTGCTAATGTTTAAGTTGATAGATTGTAATTTACTTCTAAGTAAATAATCATTAAGTGATGCAGTAAGGAGTCATCATTTCTATTTTTAATGATTTAACAGATGCATCTTCTTAATTTCATATTTACCATAAAGAAAAACCCTCTGATATTTTTGGGGCATTCAAGAATTTTAGTATCTTTCTGTTTCATTTACTATTCTACATACTCCTCTTTATCATTTACAAAAGAGCAAATGATAATACTTTAAGTACTACTGACTGCAAGTAATTCCATCTCCTCTGCAGAAGACAAGAAAAAAGTACTGAATTACTCTTTATTTCAGTTTAGGTAATGCTTAGAAAGCATTTTCTTTACTTGGGTCACTTTTGTTGAAAGCCCAGGAATTTATAAATTGAAATTAAATACAAGATTTCAAACAACTATAAAAAACTAGAAAAATGTTATATTTAAACTATAAAATCCATAGGTAATATGAAGAGTCCTGGTTTCTGGAAGGGAAAAGAATTATTTAAACCTCAGTGTGATTTTAATGATCCTATTTATATATACACACATATATATATATATATATATATATATATATACACACACACATATATGTATATATGTAAGTATATATACACACATATATACCTATATCAATATATGAATAAATATTTTAAATATATGTATATGTAAATATATATAATAGTTATATTTATATTTTTACCTATATTAATGCATATCTGTAAATACATGCATATAAATGTATTTAATAAATCTATTAAAAATATTTCATCTAAGAAAACCCACTAAAATTCAAGGAAAATTAACTACGAAAATAAATTTTCTATGGCAGTTGAAAACTTTTATTAATAGTATATAAACTCTAGAGTGAATAGGTCCTTCAAAATACTTTATTTTGATAAGGTCAAAACATTAATACATTAACCTATATATCTGTATGCTTCATAGCCACCAAACAATGTAATATATTGCACTGACGATCTGTTCATATCAGGATGATAAAACAACTAAAAGAAAAACCGGTAATAAAACACTTGTTTACACTCAGAATATTTAGTAGTATTGCGATTAAAAGTTGGAACATTTTGTTTCCTCTTGGAAAATTGTTGACATGCAAATGTTCTCATGATATGCTTGGGCTTTTTTGTTAAGTGACTTATATTTTTCTGCTGTGAAAATTATTTCACACTAATTGAATGCAATAAGCCATTCAAGTTAGTTTATTAATAGTTTTGACCATTATAAAATTTACTGTACATTAAAGGAAACAAACCCAATATGGTCTAACTTTAGAAAGTAGATTTTAAATGCTAAAATTAATAGTGTCACTGACATCAGATGCATCGGATTTATTTCTGCTGGAAAATTTACTCCCATTTCCTTCTCTCCCTCTTCCCTCACTCAGCATTTCCAACATTTTTTTAGTTCTAGGAGGTAATTTTACATTTTGGAGGGGTGATTTCCTACCATTAGGAGACACACACACAAGGAAAGAAATCATTTTGATAAGAAAACAACAGGCAGATGAAGAGAACTAGATAATGAAGTAACTGAACATGGGATTTTTTGTCTACCCTCACACTCAGATTTTCCCATGTACTTTCTAATCACAGAATGACAGAATCACAGAATGAACTAGGTTGGAAAAGACCTTTTGAGATCAAGTCCAACCTATGACCTAACAACTTCTTGTCAACTAAACCATGGCACTGACTGCCATGTCCAGTCATTATTTAAACACATCCAGGGACATCCAGGTGACTCCACCACCTCCTCGGGCAGACGATTCCATTGCCCAATCACTCTTTCAGTGAAGAATATTTTTCTAACGTCTGACCTAAACTTCCTTTGGTGCAGTTTAAGACTGTGTCTTCTCGTTCTGTCAGTTGCTGCCTGGAGAAAGAGACCAACCCCCACCTGACTACAACCACCTTTCAGGAAGTTGTAGAGGGTGATAAGGTCACCTCTGAGTCTCCTTTTCTCCAGGCTAAACAACCCCAGCTCCCTCAGTCGCTCCTAATAGGGCTTGTGTTCCAAGCCCTTCACCAGCCTCCTTGCCCTCCTCTGGACACATTCAAGCCTCTCAACATCCTTCCTAAACTGAGGGGCCCGGAAGTGGACACAGCACTCACGGTGCGGCCTCACCAGTGCTGAGTACAGGGAGAGAATGACTTCCCTGGTCCTGCTGGCCACACCATTCCTGATACAGGCCAGGATGCCTTTGGCCTTCTTGGCCACCAGGGCACACTGCTGGCTCATGTTCAGTCGGCTGTCGACCAGTACCCCCAGGTCCCTTTCTACCTGGGCACTGTCCAGCCACTCTGTCCCCAGCCTGTAGTGCTGCAGGGGGTTGTTGTGGCCAAAGTGGACTCAGCACTTGGACTTGTTAAACTTCATGTTGTTGGACTCGTCCCATCTATCCAGCCTGTCCAGGTCCCTTTGCAGAGCTCTCCTACCCTCCAACAGATCGACACATGCTCCCAGCCTGGTGTCATCTGCAAATTTACTGATTGTGGACTCGATCTCCTCATCCAGATCATCAGTGAATATATTAAGCAGGATTGGCCCCAGCACTGACCCCTGGGGGACACCGCTAGTGACTGGCCTCCAGCTGGAGGCAGCACCGTTCACCACCACTCTCTGGGCCTGGCCATCCAGCTGGTTCCTAACCCAGCAAAGAGTGCTCCTGTCCAAGCCATGGGCAGCCAGCTTTTCCAGGAGTATGCTGTGGGAGATGGTGTCAAAGGCTTTACTGAGGTCCAGGTAGACAACACCCGCAGCCTTTCCTGCATCCGTCAGGCAGGTCACTTGGTCATGAAAGGAGATCAGGTTGGTCAAGCACGCTCTATCAAACTGCATAAATTATTATGCAGAAATATCTTTTCTTACTATCTCTCTTTCTTCTCTTTAGCCTAAGTTGGGAATTGTTTGTTATTCAGTTATTGAGAATACTTGCATTTGTGAGAGAAAGCATATGGTCATGTCCTTGAGGTTATAAAAGTGGAGTAGTTATTTAGTTTTAATTTTAATCTTAATTTTATGAACTGGCTAGGTATATGTTGAGGCATAAAATATGTGAAATATAGCTCTTACGTTCTTTAAATGTTTCTCCCTGGTCTATTATTTGTAAAAACTAATCACACCATATTCATGAAGACTGAATAATATGCTGATTAACCTCTTGCCTAAAGATAGGAAAGTTACTCTTTTTCCAACAGAAAAAATAAATCTGAAGTTCTGCTTTGGAATATGAATATGGAAGTGACCCGTGCAAGATATTATGTCAGAAGTTATTTCTTAGTGTTAAATGAGATGCTGCAGTTTTTACTCATTCCCAGTATAGATAAGGTTCAGGACATTTGGCATTACTCTTCAGAATTAAATCTAAGATTATCTAATTCAAGAAGTAAAAGTACTTTTTGCAAAGTATACCCCAGTAAATAAGAAGTCAAGTCTATTTAATGAAAATTAATCTTTTAATGAACACTATTTCAAGTAAGAAATGAAATTTTCTGAACTACTTCTTTAATTCCCTGTTACACTTTCTCCACTTTATTTCCAGTCAGTGGATCTCTTTATACTTTAAAATATTGGCTGCTTTATTTGTGTTCTGTATCAGTAGCAGTATGAGAAAGCTGAAAGAATTATTTTTTTTTTTCCCCATTCACAAGCACCAGAAATTATTAAACATACATCTCTGTTGAACAAAGTATTTTCACTTAAATGCAGCTGAGACAATAAACTTTGCATACTAGTGAATATTATTCTATGGAATTTGTTAATGTGTGAAATCACTAAGTAGTACCAAAGAGATTCTGTTATGTAATTTCTTTAGATTTTCATTATGTGAAATTTCAGTACCATTCATATTTTATAGAAAACAGTGGAAGTCCCCTGAGAACCATGGTGGTCAAATCTTATAAGTCTGTCTGAAAGTTGTCAGAAGAAACGTAGAATAGCGGTGTGAATACTAAAGTGTTTCTAGCATTGATATTTCTTGTATTGTGTGTTTATTTCTAATGTACTTAATTGCTTTGTTTGATAGATGTCAAAATGTATATTTTTTTTTTGTCTGGATCCTGGGTCAATATGAACATTGTTATATCTTTTCAGAAAATGAAATTCCCTGAATATGTAGAAGAAAGACAGAGAGCCAAGTAAAGTGGTTAGAGGGGAGAGTGAGAGATTGTGAGAGAAAGATTAAGGTGACAAGATTTGCATTAATAAGGAGATTGAACCTGAAGAGATGAATAAGTATGACTTCTTGTATGATACATACATTCCTGGTTGGAATCTAGTCTGTAACTCTAGTTAGATTGAACAGTCAGCCAGAACAAATATCTTTTCCGGGCTGAACAGTCTGAATTGTCTCAGCTTTTCTTCACAGGAGAGGTGCTCCATCCATCTGATCACCTTCATGGCCCTCCTCTGAACCTTCTGTAACAAGCCTATGGTCTTCCTCTGTTGGGGCCCCCAGATCTGGATATAGCACTCCAGATGGGATCTCACAAGGGTAGAGTAGAGGGGCAAATATTCCCTCTCTTGCCCTGCTGCTTTTGATGCAGCCCTGGATACAACTGGCCTTCAGGGCTGCAAGTGCACGTTTCTGGGTCATGACCAGCCTCTTATCCACCAGCATCTCCAGGTCCTTGGCAGGGCTGCTCTCAATCTATTCATCTCCCAGGCTGTATTGATCCCAGGGGTTGCCCTGAGCCAGGTATAGCACCTTGTACTTGGCCTTGTTCAATTTAATGAGGTTCTCAGTGGCTATTTCTCAGGCTTGTCCAGGTCTCTATGAATGGCATCTCATCCCTCTGACATGTCAACCACGGCACTTGGCTTCTTGCAGTCTTCAAACTGGCTGAGGGTACACTCAAGGCCTCAGTTTATATCATTGATGAAGATACTAGATAATACTGATCCCAATATGGACCCCTGAGGGAAACCACTTTTCCACAATGTCTGTTAGAACTCTAAACTGTTGACCATTACCCTCTGGACACAACTATCCAAGCATTCGTCATCCATTGAACAGTTCAGCAATAGAATCCATTTCTCTTCACTTTAGACAGAAGGATGTTGTGGGGGACCACATCCAAAGCTTTGCAGAAGTTCAAGTAGGTTACACATATGGCCCTTTGTTGATTGATGTAGTTGGTCCATCACAGAAGGCCACTAGATTGATTAGAGAGGACTTGTCATACGGCCGTTTGTTGATTGATGTAGTTGGTCCATCATAGAAGGCCACTAGGTTGATTAGAGAGGACTTGCCCTTGGTGAAGCTGTGCTACTGTTCTGAATCACCTCCCTGTCCTCCATGTGCCTTAGCACAGCTTCAAGGAGGATTCTGTTCCATGGTTTTCTCAGGCACAGAGGTGATTCTGACAAGTTGGTGGTTCTCAGGATCCTCCTTTCTACTCTTTTTAAACATAGGTAAAATGTTTCCCCTTTTCCAGTCCCCTGGGACTTTGCCTGGCTGCCATGACTTTTCAAGCATCGTGAACAGTGGCTTGGAAACTACATCAGCAAATTCCCTCAGGACTCTGGAATGCAACTCATCAGGTCCCATAGACTAATGTATGTTCAGGTGGTCATGAACCTGAACTTCTCTGACAGCGGAAAGGACTTTGGTCTTCCAGTCCCTGTCTTGAAGCCCATCCACTCAAGAGGTGTGAGAAGAGGATTTGCCAGTGAAGACTGAAGTAAAAAAGTTTGGAAATAAAATTATGAGATCTGTTGATCATTACTATTGGCAGTAGCACCGGCAAGCTCTTATGCTCTAATTTAGTCAGTATACTAAGAGCACTCCGTAGTCCTCAGGTCCATACTTAGAATGCTTAAAAAAGCACACCTTAGTGCTTTTTAACATAAATAATAAGGAAAGAGTAGAGGACAGAACAGAAAACATGCTGCTGTATAAATCAACCTTCACCTTGACTCCAGTTGTTGCTCTGGCCTCTCTGCATTTCTGAAGAATATAGCAAAGCTGAAGAAAGTTCAGAGAAAGCAAAGATATCAAACACATGGGTAAGTTTCTGATTGAAAAGTGATTGATCTGTGTAGGACCTTGCAGCTTGGAAAATGAATATATCTGTGGGAGGAGGGAAGATATGCAGACCATAAAGTTATGAATCACCGGGATACTGGAAATATTTATTAGACCTCTTGTGGATGTCAGAATTGAGGCACATACTTCATAGTGACTTACCCAAAGTTACCGGAAAGTTACCTGTGGAATAGGGCACCAGGTATTTTGAGCCCTAATCCAGGGCAGCTGGAAACTAGGTAACACCATTCTACTTTCACAAAGCTGGCAGAATTGGTTAGATAATGCTGGTTTAATTTATAGTACTGCCTTGGTACACTATGTTATATAAAAATATTTGTGAAGAGAATCCTCGACTTGAAGGACATATATTCAAATTAAATCAGGCTGACTCAAATTCAAAAGGGAAGAGGGATATTGACTTTATGAAAGTAAAACAAATAGCTGCTTTTTCTATTTTTCTTCACCTGTGACTCCTTTTCCTTCTCTTCTTAGTTAATAGTAAACTTGGGATTAAAAGCCATACCTTTTAATTCCTAATATATATGTCTAGTGTATTAGTGTAACAGACAGATAGCATACACAGATTTTTAATTGGAGATATAAGAAGAAAGGATTCTTCATTGGTATACATCATGTTGGATAGTTTGGCTTTTCATGAAAGATATATAAGAATTACATGTTTAAATAATATTTTTCCCTAGGAAGTTCTCAAACCTATATAATTTAAACAAATTAATGATAAAAATATTATAGTTTTGAAAGAAATTTCAATTATAATAAATTGACCTTCTGTTTGTTGAAGCCATTTGAGCACACTCTTTTGATACTTAGAGCACACCAGTCAGTAGCACTTAAGCTAAGAATCATTCAAATTCCCAATGACCCTAGTGGGAAATTATGAATATTAACCAACCTTAAAGAAATTGACAGAATCACAGAACGGATATCATAGAATCATGGAGTCATAGAATGGTTTGGGTGTGAAGGGACCTTAAAGCTCATCTTGTTCCAAACCCCTGTCATGGGCAGGGACAGCGTTCACTGGACCAGGTTGCTCTGACCCCCATCCAGATTGGCGTTGGTAATGTTGGAAGGAACCACGGTGGAGTCATCTGGCCCAACTCCTTGCACAAGCAGGATCATCCTAGAGCACATCGCAGAAGACTGTGTCCAGATGGTTCTTGAATATCATATATTCATCCTTATACTGCTTGTGAAGGCTATCACAATCATTTTTGAGTTTGTAAATAATATTTATGTGTCCCATAGTCTTTGTACAGAGGCAAAATGTCTCTTTTTGTACTCAATTTGTACTCACTTTTTCTAGAATTAATGTGATGTGGGGTTTTTTTGCTTTTTTGTTTGTTGTTGGAGGGTTTTTATTTATTATTTCCTGGAGAAACAAATTTGCTGCTGAAAACTCTCATTCACTGCTATCCAGCAACTTTTTCTTACATGTGAAAAAAGTTGCTTTGGAACTCCGTAGACTCTCTCAGAAACTCTTGCCACTGTAGAGATGGTCATACCATTTAATTTAGGTGAAGTAAATATCAAGCAATGACTGTAAAAGTGCTGATAGTTCTGAAAGTGGCCAAATTTTAAGATGTTTTTCAACCTCAGCCATTCTGATGAAGTCTGAAATGTTCGAATATGGTGAGCAACTGGCCATCTCAAAATTTGACATTTTTAATTTCTATCAGCCAAGAAGTGTACGAAGTATCCAAATGCTGTCATTTCTGAAAAATCACAGAATTGTTAGGGTTGGAAGGGCCCTCTGGAGATCATCCAGTCCAACCCTTCTGCCAAAGCAAGGTCACTTAGAGCAGGTTACACAGACGCACGTCCAGGTGGGTTTTGTGCGTCTCCAGAGAGGGAGGCTCCATGACCTCCCTGGGCAGCCTGTTCCAGTGCTCTGCCACCCTCAACATAAATAAGTTCTTCCTGATATTGAGGTGAAACGTCTTGTGTTTAAGTTTATGGCTACTGGCCCTTGTCCTGTCACTGGGCACCGTCTTCTTGACACCTGCCTTTGAGATGTTTATATGTGTTGATAAGATTCCCTCTCAGTCTTCTCTAAACTAAACAGTTCCAGCTCCTGCAGTCTCTCCTCACGAGAGAAATGCTCCAGACCACTCATCATCTCTTTTGCCCTCCACTGCATCCTCTTCAGTAGCTCCTTGTCTTTCTTGTGCTGAGGAGCCCAGAACTGGACACCTCACTCCAAAGGTAGCTGCACTAGGGCCGAGTAGAGGAGGAGGATCACCTCTCTTGAACTGCTGATCACACTCTTCCTGTTGAATGGCAGCACAGCCTTCAGGTGTACCAGTCACTCCTCTCAGTTTCCTATCATCAGCAAACTTCCTGAGGGTACATTCCATCCCTTCGTCCAGGTCATTGATAAACAGGTTGAATAAGACTGGACCCAGTATTGATCCCTGGGGATCATCACTGAGTACAGGCCTCCAACTGGATTCTACTCTGCTGATCACGACCCTCTGAGCTCTGCCATTCAGCCTGTTCTTGATCCACCTCACTGCCCATTCATCTAACACACATCTCCTGAGTTTACCTACTAGGATGTTATGTAAGACAGTGTCACATTACCATGTTTTTAGATGTGCCAATATATCTTTTCCCTGTAGAAGTTGTCTTTGTGAGCATTTCTCTGTGCAACATAAAGGTGAAGAAAGACACTTGCAGTAAGCGAGCTATTTTGGATATTAGGAATCATTTTGGCTATTGAACAAGAACACTATCATTGTTATTATTGTATTGCGGTGCAAAATTGCCTGAAATGTTCACTAAGGCAATGCATATGTAATTCTTCCTGAAATGATTTTGAAATTTATTTTAGTGTGTAAGCATTTACCTTAGGTCATCTTGAAATTGTTGTCTAATGGATCACTGGGGTCATCTCACAGGGAAGATTTTCCTCAGGCAAAGCTCTTGTTTTGCACTGGATGCCACTTCATAGCTTAAAAGTTCACTTACTGCCCACTTGATGCTGTCAGCATGCAATGTTCTGCAGGAATAGCTTTATCTCTGTAAACTCTAAGTGGATTTTGAATCAGTTTTTATACTGAAGAAACCTTTTTCCTTGCCAGAGAATTTTTTTCGTCTCACTTAGGACCTGACCTTTCTTTAAAAGTATTATTTTTCAGCCTGTCCTGACCTTTTAGATAAAACCAAAAAATAAAAGACGGTACGGTTTCATTTATAAATCATGCAACTTTGCTTTGCTTTATAATTAACATTTATTCTCCTTAGAGATTAGCTTTATTTATTCTGACTGAGAAATAAGGGGAAAATAGCACTTATTGTTAAACATAATGTTTTGCTTTATTTATAGGGATTGTACTTTTCACAGTGAATAAGAGACAAGCACAGGCCAACAGCTCGCTGAAGCCTGGCGAGCTCGGGGATCAGGGTTGAGGCCAGCAATGCTGGGCTTTTCAGCCAGCGCAGGTCCTCCTGCACCAGGGAGCATAGCACGCTTTGGGGGCATCTGGAGGCTGACCAAACCCTGGGCACTGGGCATCTCCATGGAAAAGAGGACAGGCCAAGGCCAGGCAGGGACATTAGCCCCATGGCTAGGTAGAGCAGGAATGTGGGAAGAGGGAGACAAGCACTGCTGTGGCATCGCTGGGGCAGGGACTCACAGCTTCAGCCTTGGGACTCTGGACCCATAGGCATGGGTGGGGGGAGGCCCTCGGAAGGCTGGGCAGTCCTGTTTAGGCACGTTAGAGCCCTCAGAGTCCTGGCAGTCATTGGAGAGTACTTCAGTGGTGTAAAATACGTAGAAAAATAGTGTGTGTTTGGTATACAAAACTTCAGACCAAAAGTTAGTTGGATTGTAATGCACTTATGTAATATAATGTTAGCCACAGAATCTTGTTATTGACGAAGGGAACACAATTTATTGTTATTCTAATTAGTGTTTTAATGGTCGGATAGTCTAAATTATCTAGTATAGGAAAGCATCAATAATAATAATACTTATAAAAGTTAAGAACTGCCTTTCTACTCTCTCCTGTATTTCTTTTGTCTTATTTTCACCCTTTCCTCTGTGCCTCTGGGTGGTAATTACAAGTAGTTGAGAGCATCTAAGGATCTGTTAGGAGGAGTTTGACACTCCTGGACATGAAGAAGTGAGCTTCCTCTTCAGTCTTGCGGTTCAGTTATTCAATTTGTGTATATCTTAACACAGTCTGCTTCCGTCTCATTGTTCTTTACTAAAATCTGAAAGTTGCACATTAGCTTCACTCAGCCTCACTAAGTATGTTGCTTGCTATGCAGGGCCAATGTAACTTTATCAGATCATTACTGTATGCAGTATTATCAGAGCACGACATTCCTGAAGTGCCGTCAAGTCAAGAAATACTCACTTGACACCTATGAATTATCAAAAATAGTGAAAACAACCTCAAGCCAAGGCAAGCCTACGTGGTGTCAACATAAATTCTGTGGCCTTGTGTTACTAATGGCAAAATTGTACTTAATAGGCTGCAGTCTCTGTTAATTTTGCAAGACACAGGTAAGGTAAACAATGAAAAAGAGATGCTAAAGTATTAAGATTTGTATTCAAGATACATTTTCTGCAACTTTGTCTTTACCATGTGCCAAGTAAATGAACGAACTCTCTAAGAACTTTACATTATTTCTAACAAGTCCTAATCTGTTTAAAAACATATAATAATTTTAAAAATATGTTAAATATATTAGGTATTAAAATAATCTTCCCTGTAGGGAAGATTGCTATATTGGATAATTTATTATCTTAAATTAGTTTAGCAATCTTAAGTAATAAGTTTAAGTCAAATAGCTTCTTGATGCCTAATACTGGGCATTTAGCCTGCTTAGGGCAAATATTAGTTAGACACTCAAGAGCAATGGTACAAACATCTTCTGCTATTAAGAATAAGTGAAAGGGATTATTACTGGGTTTAAGAGTCATTGTTTTCCCACGTATCTGAACTTCATTGAAATTATTTAAAAAAAGGAATGTCAGAGTCATATCAATATATAGTTCAACCTTCAGCAAGTGTTGTTCTATTTGAAACTGTATATTTGATTTATAAATGCCACTTTGCTTGCTTATAACACTGAACAGATATTAGGCAACTAACATTAATATTACTCTGGGAGTAAAAGGAAAGTGAGAATTTAATTTTGTTGAAAAGAAAGGAGAGCACTACAATATGATTGCGTATCCATGGTGACACAAGATACAGAATTAGAAGACAGAATCTTTAAATTTTAAATTTATCTTTTTGTTAAATGGTTGCTATAAAAATTTTAATGTACGTAGTCTGTATAGTAATTATTCTTTCAGATTTGCTTATTTGATGTTATCCTATCCTTGAAAAGGGGAACTAACACTCTTGCACTATGATTCACAAAACCAAATTAGAAAGAAAATAAATATGCAAGACAGTGCTGGCAAAGCTTTTTACTTGACAAATACAGTAAAGGTACTCTTTTCTAAGGCCAATAGATGTGAATACTTTCCATTCCCAGCATTATATTGTTCATTTCATAGATTCCTATAATATTGTTGAGAGTCTTGGAGAATTTTTAAGTTGTATTCTTTGGGGGTTTTTTGTATGATTATGTTTGATTACACAGACACTGATGCCTATCTATTTTGAAAAGAAAGCAAAATATGACTATATGAAAATAAATATTTTGTATTTCAAATCACTGCTTTCTCTTTTATTTATATTCATTTGTGTTAAGTTTTGGGTTTGGTTTTTTTTCCTTTTCTTAAAAGTAATAGGCTTTTCAAAAAGTACTTTCTCACTTTAAGTAAAACAACTGAAAGAACATTAGCCATACGTGGGCCTATGTTGGTCATTTTAATATTTTTTTCAGTTAAAGAAATGTATATTGCTGCAATAAAACCTGTTATTTGGACAGATATATGTAAAAAAAAACAAAACAAGGTAGCTCTCTGTCTATGTCCTGATTTTAGTAGAAAGGAAATAAATTGTGTTAGGAACGTTTGGCATTTTGTCTGAAGTTTCAGATTTCCAAATATAATCAGTTTGATAAAATTAAGATACATAAATTTACCATATTTTCAGTATCTACTTAAAAATGTAAAGTGATCTGAAGTTCACTGAGAGAGGCATATGAAAGATCATAGAGACATGCATTGGTGTATACTGAAATATGACATATCTCCTGCATCACTGAAAATTTCTGGTTGATGCTTAATTGTCACTTTCAGACTATTTTGGTATATGTCTTACTGCAGCAATTTATTTGCGTTTAAAACTTTACACAAAAAATAGAGAAAAAGAGAAGAAAGAGATAAGAATAACAAGGTTGAAAAAAAGAGAGCAGAAAAAAAGGCAAGTTTAAAAAAATCTTAAGACAATACAGTGATGCAAAAAGGTAAAGTCTGGTACCAAAAGGAAATAAGAATGAAATTCTGAATCAACTCGCACAATTGTGGACAGCATAAAAGCAAAAGGAACCAAAAGAATTTTTTTAAACTTCTGGCTAGACAGCTTTAGATGTTTTTGCTGTTTGTATAAGTCCAGGAATCATTGTCTGTTTCATCTAAAGTCTAGAAATTTGTTTTGAACCATATCTTTTTCAGTCATATATTTCTTTAAAACCACAGTTTTATTTCTTTTCTGAATAGCTGGGAGCTGAAAATAGGTTTTGTCAGAAGAATGTTTAATGTCAGCCATTAATACTGATTTTATGTTCTAAAATGTACATTTATGTATCTGGTTCCTTTCTTTTTTATTACAATTTGGTCCTAAGAACACGTAAAGATACTAGAAATTTATGAAGAATAAAAAAAGTGATTTTTAAAAATAATAAGTCTGGAATGACATGTTAAAGGAGTCAAATAAGCTGCTATATCTACACAAACTTGCAAATTCCTTAAACAGATCCAGAATATATTCTTCTAATTAGGTTTCTAACTTTATTGGAAAGTTTTTGCAAGCATCAGATATTTAATGACAGAGAACATCAAAGAGAACAGTTAATTAAGAGAGGGGAAAAAAAAGCATCTTCTTAATAGGATGCACAGGTCACTCCAAAATTAGTTAAGTATAGGAAGGCTTTAAGTAAGGAAGCTAAATAAGCCTTTACTAAAAGTCCTTGAACATCTGAAAGAAGAATTAAGATGGAATATAGTTATTCCTCTTCTTAAAAATTCTATATATAATTGTAACTCCCTCTTTTTCTCTTTAATGAGGTATGCATTTATTTTTTTGCTTAAAACTGTCTATACTTCTTTCTCAATTGCCCATTTCAAAATGATAGTCTGGCTTCTTGCTAATAAGATACACAGAAAAAGTCCCAGGCTGACGTCATGTCAGTCACCTCATTAACACCTTCCTGTAGTCTGAGTCCCTTTTAGGGTCATCTGCATTAAGGATCTTTAGCCTTGTTTGGGAAGTCTGTGGCTGGATCATATGTGTCACAAGAACTAATAAAGTTGTGTACCTTTATTCATCCCGAATAAATAAGATAGTGAATATTCGTATTTGCTTTCACATTTTGAACTCAACACGGTTCTTAGGAATTAATCAGCAAAACAAATTCTGATGAATTGGAATAGCGGTTGGACGGTAGCCTTAGATCCCATTTGGTCTTATGAACAATTTGCTTGTTTTTATCTGTTCTTCCACCACTGAAATTAAAAAAATTAAGTTTAGAAAATAGTCATAAGTGGGCCAGACTTTCTACCTAGAGTCTAGTAACAAGTGGAGTACTACAAGTGTCTGTTCTGGTACAAGTTCTCTTCAGTGTGTTTATCAAGGAGCTTCAATCAATGACAGAGAGCAGTCTCATTGGATTTGCAGATTACACCAAAATGTCAGTCATTATAGTCAAGGACCAATGTCAGTATAGTTGAGGACAGGGTTGCCGTGGGGACACAGACAAGCTGGAGGAATGAGCCAACAGGAATCCTATGAAACTCAACGAGAGTCGGTGTAAAGTCCTGTAGCTGGGTAGAAAGAACCTGGCAACAGGACTGTCTGATAGCAAAGAGCTCTGCTGAGTAGACCCTGTGTGTTGTGGCAGACAGCAACCTGAGCATGACAGCAGTGTGCCCTGGAAGGAAAGAAGGCCAACAGCATCCTGAGTTATATTAATAAGAATGTGGTCAGTAGATTTAAAGGGAAGGATTTTTGTCCTTGTCTCAACGCTTCTGTGACCGTAGCTGAAATACTGCATCAAAATTTGGGCTTCCTGACAGGGATAATGAGTTTTTCACTGAAGCAAGTTCAGTGGAGGTTCACCAAGATGGTTGGGGGCTGGAGGACTTACCCTGTGAGGGAAGGTTGAGGAAGCTGAGCTTTTTTAACCTGGAGAAGAGGGGACGACTTACAGGAAAGCTTTCCCAAGTCATAGTCCTCTAAAAGGAAAAATAAAAAGATCATTTTCAACAAGCATTTTCACTCTGTTAGATACCATTTTCTGCCTTATTTTTGTTTTTGGTGAATGCTTCTGAGAGTGGACAAACGTATTTATTATGTCCCAAGATTATTCCCACAGGAATCACTCATAAAAAGTTAATCCATTAGATTAATTGTTAATTGAACTTCCACTATGAGTTTATCTGGGGTAAATCTCCTTTGGTATCATGTTTACAACAGGAACCCTGTGTGTACTTGTAGCATATTGCATATGCAAAGTGTGTGCATCTAGCACAGATTCATAACCTATTTTTGGAGCTTTGTTTCAGGCAAATGTCAAAGTCTCTTGCCTCTTTTCTTTACTAAAAATGGTCCTGGAATCAAGAACAACTTCCACTCCTTATAAATAGAAAGGCTTATGGGTCTCCCATATGTTTGCATTATCCTAAGTTTTAACAGTTGCAGCACTTTTGAGTAGTGTCTTCTTAAGACTAGTTTTCTGAACTGAATTTCTCTGTAGATCATCAGCTTGATCTCTTTTCACTTCTACATAGCTACAAGGTTTTATGTGTAAATACCGCTTTGCGTCTTTCCTTGTGTAAGCAGGCAAATTTGACACATGAAGGGTCCTCAGTTTTGCTGATTTTCATCTGTTCTCCTTCCAAAGAGACTCGCTTAGAGAAATGCTGGTTCAGTCTAGTAGATCTCAGACTGTTTGAGTGGGTTGGTCAGGTTCTCTTTTTTTTGTGAACCCATGCCCTAAACAACAACTACTCTTTCTTAACCCCTTGTCCTTACTGCTTCCTTATATGATTCAGCTAGGCAGTTCCTTAAGCTTCACTTCTTCTCAGTGGCTGATAGTGAATTCAAAATGATGCTCTGCCTCCGAGTTGAAAGCAGTTGACTGCAAAATTTTGGTTTAAGCTTTTCCCAAAAAGCAGAGATCAGTCCTTCTTTCTTCCTTCTTGTGCTATTTATCATTAAAAGTTTTTCTTTCTTTTATTTTTCTTCTTTTTTTTTAACCAGAGTATTAAAGTAAAATAATATAGGAGTATTTCTTTATCACATAGAAAAATACAATTTTTAAAATAATCTTTGACGAACTGAAATGTTAGGTATGATTGCAGAAGACTGAATATGTTAAAATGCCCATGCAACAAAGGTGTTTCAATTGGTCCAAGGATGTTTTCATAAAATAAAACCACCAAAATTCATACTCTTGCAAATTAAAAATGATATTTAAGGAAATATTGGTGGATTTATTCTATGTGGTAGCTGATACTTACAAGATTGTTTATACATAACATTAATTTTCTCTCAAAATCCTCCATGTAAATCAAGCCATGCTGTTTAACTTTACTGATTTTCTGCATGAGTTCTTCAGTGTAAATGGATGTGGAAGCCTAACACAGGCTAGGCGTTCTGTTTGAAAATTGCCTCTGTATTAAAGCAGTACTTTTCAATGTGTAAGCGTTGTAGCTTAAAGTAAGTTTAATTTTTCTTGCTTTTTTCTTTTGAGATGGACTTTCTTTTAAGTTGTTCTCATTTAAAATGCTGTGCCTGTTTAAATAGATAGGATAGACCATGCCATTCAATTGAGATTCTGAATATAGTTTTGCTTTGACCTTGATATTGGAAGCAGGTGAACGCCTGTTCTTGTATATTTGCTTGCATGATAAAGATGTGTTCATAGAGATTTTGTTTTAATATTAGTGGTTATGTAACATACATTAAGTTTTCTTTGTTTTAAACAACATTTTTCTGTTCCAAAATATCTCTTGGCCATGCATTTGTATTTTATATGTTTTAAATTTGATACCAATCTGTCAAAATTTATTGTATACTGAATCTGAAGTAGTCTAGACTTTTGATATTATGCATCATTGTGACAATTTTCTTCTTTTATTATGAAATAAAGAATAAAACGTGTAGATCTATTTTAGTTACTTATACTGCTGTCATCATAGGGCAGTAGGTAGTTTTTGGTTTGGTGTCTGACACATAAACCTGGAGGCTTACATGATGCTTCTAAGGATTTTAGTTTTGCAGGGGAAACCACCACTATGATTTAGATGTGCCGTTCTACACAACAGATGTTAAGACGTTAAATGTCAGATAGCAAAAATAATATGTACCCACATCAGCTTTATTTGTTGTCTTTATAAAGCTAACATATCCTGTTATGTTAGTATTTTTACTAGTATGATAAAATAAACCATTTTTTAGCTTAAAATTTCTGCAGTAAACAAAAGTGAGTCTATTAGAAAGACTGAGTAGTTTTGATATGAGGATCTCTTCTGTTTATACAGAAAGTTTGAGAATTCTGTCAAGAGATCTGATATACCTTGTGGATTAAACATACTAGATAATGCTTAGTTCCTCTGAGAGTCTTGCTTCCATTTTCTAGCAGGCAGGTTTTTCTAAAAGTGTGAAAACTCTTGTTGCTTTCCATCGTGACATCACCCACTACATTTAAAGGACAAGTCTTAAGGTATGAGAGGAGAGCTCAGAACCAAAAAGAGAAGTGTGGAATATTATTGTATGAATGACTGTTCAAGGGCCCCTAATCATTATTATGGAATAAAAAAGCCATGTTTTAAAGATACTAGTAGAACATAGTGCTGTTCATGGTACATTAGCTGTGTTTATGCTATTTTTTTATGGTGAATTTTGTTATGCATTGCCAAGTCATTTATTCATTCCAATCGAGATGGAGTTTCTACTGTGCTAAGATGTTCTAAATGCTCACAGGTGAGAGACTTGGCATCCAAACATTTGCAGACAAATGTGGGGGATGGGAAGGATGAAAATGTTAATAAAATATTAAAAATTTGGCTATATATTTTAAATACTAGAGAACTTAAAAATGCTAACAATGTTTTCGCAAGCAGTGCGTGGACAATTTTTTAGCTTATCAAACATTTTGTGTGTGAGGGTTTTTAGTAAAATAATCTGGTCTATTACATAAATCAGAGAGCAAAAGAGAATTACATATGAAGCCTTTTTACAATTTTAAGTATAAATAATAATGCTGACAAGTTCTGTTTAAATGTGTACCTTTTATTATACATCTACACTTGGCCTCTTGTAAAGTCTAAACGGGCTTTTAGAGCCCTGTCAAACTTTGATGAAAAGAATGAGCATATCTGACAGCCTTATTAGCAGCTGGAGTAGGGCAGCTTTTTCTGCTACTTAGGTTACTATGTAATGCTGCCATTTCCCTCCTTGACAGGATGGTTACCACTTTTCTAAGTATGGAGGGCCTGTTAATGACATAGCTGTATATCTTGCTCCAGCCATGCTGATTTCAGGACTGAATGTGCAGGAGTGGAAATTATATGTTTTGATGACTGGTAAAAAAGTTTAAGTTTTGAGGACATTTAAAACCTAACGTGTATTATCACCATTATTACAAAATGTTCACTAGAATTAAACAATGTTCTGATTGCTTCAATTTTTTAAATAAAGCCTATTGACTTTCCTCTTTTCATGTCAGTTGTCTTTACTATGTTAAACAGAGGGAAATTAATTCTTTTAGATTGATCGAGAAAACACAATTCAAAAGAAAAAGTTAGCATCCAGTACTACTGTGTGTCCCACAGGTTCTTCTACTTTCTTCAAAACTGCCTCCCCTGGTGAGTTAGAGGAGCATATTGCGGCCACTACTGGTGCCATTACAGTTGCTAGCACATCTGCTGATGTTGCTGGATCCAGTGCAGTGACCACCTGTAGAAAATCTGCTGAAGAGCAACGGGTACAAGCTATGAATATCAGAAAATCACTCCTGGAGTCGGCCACTTACAAGAAAGCATTCTCTCTTCATCAAGCAAATTTACAAAGCTCAAGAAGACGGCCAAGGAATGCTGAACAGATAGAAAGAACTAAAGAACTTGCAGTTGTTACTCATAGAGGTATTGGATATTATTTTACTTGTGCCCACATGGTTATGAAAAAATATTTTGTATAAATTAAAAAATGAAAGTTCAGGTATCCATTCAGGAAATGTAATTGAACCAAATGGGAAAGGGATTAAATCTGCTTAAATTTGAGTTCTAGTAGGGCAGTCAGATGGAAAAATTAAATTAGCAATAATATTGTCTTGTTTCTTTAAATTGATTTGATTTATAAAAAGACAAAATGTATGTATAAGGAGTTTTCTTTTGATGTGACTTTATAGCTTATATCATTATATTTCACAATCAAGCCTAGTGTAAGAGACATCTGATGAAAGTGTAGAGAATTGAGAGTAGAGTATTAATCTATTCTGCATACATGATTAGACATAATCAAACATAGCATTAAAAATGTACTTTATAAATAGCTACTGTTCTAAACTAGTAGGTGATGCAGTTTTACATCTCCCTTCTGCTTAAATCTTCAGCAAAATTTTGGTTTTTAAAACATCTGTACATTTTCATTCTATCAAACATGACAGCAATGATCAAAGCAACATTTAGAACACTAGGGAATTCAGCAAATATTAAAGTGTTAAAGCTAGAGATTTTATATATTTCTATATTGAGATGATCTAATCTGCATGCTGAAGTATTAATAATGAACAACATTTGGAGTATAAAACAGGCATTGTTTGCTGTGTTAAAAAGTAAATGTCAATATCTGAAACATGAAGCTGACAAAAAGTAATGCTGGAATGTCTTAATTTAACCAGCAGATATTCAGAAAAAAATTCCATGTGGTGTGTTTTTAAATATACACAGTTTTAGAAAAGGATCAGCTGAATTTTGCAGGCTAATGTTGTTGAATACCATTTATGATACGTTTTGAATTTTTGTTGTGTGCTTCATGTTAATCAATCGTATATGAAAAATTCATAAACACAAATATATTGATGAGAAGCACCTTTTACAGCATAAGCAATTTGTAGAAGTCTCATTATATGACTGATATTTTGTAAAGACCGTTTTATTTGGATTCTCTTGTCTTACTGGATAGTCACCTAGCAAAAGTTACTGTATCTTCATTTACTAACACTTTTTGAAACAGAAGAGCTTCAGTTCTTGAGAATTTTAAAATATATAATTTAAATAGAATAACTGAAAAACAAACACTGTATTTGGTTTGCATATGAAATAGAAATAATTAAACAGATGTTTATGTTTCATTTGTATTAATTTCAGTGGAAATCTGAAGTATTTTCTAGTTATTGGCTGGTATAAATTAATCAACAGTTTGGTTTGTACTGGTTGTGTGGCTATGCACTCACTTCAGAATGTCTTTGGTTAAGTTAAAAAAAACAGGCTTGTTTTCAGTTCTGAGGGAGTATATGAGGATCTGTAATAATATCTTCTAATTTAAAGATGTAAGAATGTACTACTTTTGCAGTTAAATATGGCAGTAATTGTGATACACGTACGGTTTTTTCCCATTTCCTGTTTGGAATCATTACACTGCAGTGTCCTCTCAACTGTTTCCTGAGTATTCCTTTCAAGATATAGGTAGGGCACAGACTTCTAAATTATTTTATCATATTGAAGTGCTAAACATTAGTTTATGAAAAAAAGAAAATAATTTAGACATCAAGATACTGCTAAAAAAATGTTATGGTGCTTATATTAAAATAAGACTACAGGTACTAAAAGGTATGACAACCCACATACAAGTGAAATCAGACTTGTATAGACCTTAGTGGAGAAGAAAGCCCACATCTAGTTCCACGTGCATTTTATTCCCTCTTGCAACATTTAAAGTCTTGATTTTGCTAGCATTCATTATACGAAACCTTTAAATTTTTTTAAAATTTTTAATATTTTTCTGTTATTCACAGCACAGTATATGTGTGCATGCTATTAAGGTGGCTATTCCTATACTGAGTAAAAATTTACCATTTTTACTCAGCAAACACCAATATTTGATAATAACCGCTAAAACGTACCAAATGAACTTCAATACATAACCTATAATTTTCTTCCGTAAAATATTCCCTACTAAAAAGACACAGACATATTCTGAAGGAATTTTTGTGAATGTCAGATAGTTGTTAATTGACCAGAAGGAATTTTTATTATGGAGGGATGTTCCAGAGGTATTTCTGTAGAGTTTCCTGTAGGTTATTATTGAGGTATTTTAACCTCTCTTTGACAATATCTTATGCACAGAAATCTAAAAACTCTGCATATTAAATAAATATGGAATTATATAAGAGCTACTTAAGAATTTTGTATGAATTCCTTTTAAAATTATTTCCCTCTTTAATAGATGTTAAAAATTAGTTTTTACTTTGGAAATGCATTTTTTGCTGTGCTCTAGATTATAATTTAGGAATTACTCTCCCAAATTATGCAAATTAATCCATAATTGAGAAGACGAAATTTAATATACTAAATATAACTACTGAAACTTACGATATGTATGTACAAATATTTAAATTTGTAAAAAAAAAATTGTACATATAGACCTAACTGTAGGCTTTTTTGAGAATATTGCTAGTAAGACCAGAATAGTGCAGTTTTATGAAACATTAGCATTGATGCAAAATCGTAACTGCAGAAAACGAGTAGTACTGTTGGCTTCCATGGGATTGTTCTGTGAATAAGGTATTTCAGAATGAGTAGACAATAACAATACTGTTTTGTTTTGTGAGCATTTTTTGAAGTTTATGCATGAACGAGATGTATAGAGAGAACTAGAGGTTTATATGTACCCAAAATTCAACTGCTAGGTTTAAATTACTGTACTAGAAATACTACCTGGACCTCAACAATAATTTAAATTGTCTAAGGCTGGCTGATGAATAGCTTCTCTAAGCTTATTAGCTAGGAAAAGAAACCCTAGGTACATTTGGTGAAATACTTTCCTTAAAGGTAGGGAAGTACAAGTATTATTTTATAAGACAGTAGTGAGATCTCTTGAGGAATACTGCACATGATTACAGTTTCTTCATCAACAAGAATTCAGACTGAATCAGATAAATAAAGGCACTATAATGGTGTTAAATTTTCCTGATCATCCCACCTTACAAAATAAAATTTAAGACAGGATGAAAACATGAATTTTGAAGTGAGTGTCAGTATGTAGGGAACTTAAGTAAGGACAATTTAGTATATAATATATAAATATTTTTGTTGGGGTGATGAGCAAGAAGAGTTCCTGTTATTGGAACAATGAAACCTTCTTGTAGAAGGAGGGAGTAGATGAAGGATGAGAAGCTTGCTTTCAAGATGCGCCTTGATAGGCTAATGAAAAACATATTTAGATAGGATAGCTGGAAGTGAAACACAGCGCCGTTTGGGTCCTTGGTTCTAATGAAGCCATGTGGTCAAAATCAAGAAAGTTCATCTCCTTTATTGAGAAGAAGGAGGGGTAAAAGGAGATCTCTGACCCCTTTCATTCAGTTAAACCTAGGAACTTCAAATGCCGAGATTTTAGTAGAAATTCTTTTTGTAACTACAATCACAGTTTCTAGTATGATCTGTATTTTTCAGATGTGAAAACAAGAAGGCAATTAATCATGATAGAAACATAATATTTCCCCATGTTGTTTCTTTCTCCTGTTTAAATATTTAAGAATTGTTGGCTTCATCATGACTAAAGTAATAGAGGATAATCTGACATTTTTTTGTTTTCTACTATTTGTTTTTCATATGCTGAATTCGGAGTTTAGTGATGCTGTTAGTCCTACTGAATTGTTCTATAATTTATATCAACTACATAAGTTACTTATTAAGGCTCTATAATTTTTAGTTTTGTATGAGAGATACATGAGACATATTTCAGAACATTTTCTTGTGAGGGCTTATGTTAAGAGGCATATGGCTAAATGTTAAAAGGCATTTGTACAGTGTGCTTAATAATATGACTTAAATTTTGGTCAGCCCCGAAGTAGTCAGGCAGTGGACTGTTGATTGTGGTTGGTCCCTTCCAATTATTCTATTGTTTCTCTTCCTCTTCTCTTCTCTTCCTCTTCTCTTTGTTCATTTTAATATGGAAATACAAGTACATCTTAGTTAAATGCCCCTGAGAAACAAATGAGTACCAGGCACAAACAATGTAAAAAGACCTCTCATACAGTTTGGAAATCATAAATTAAATTTAGAAAAAATAAGCAGTCTGAAAAAGAGATACAGTAGTTGGAGGGAAAAAATTCCTTACCAGACTCAGGCTCAAATAGTGCCAGGAAGCCTTGATGGATAACTAGTCATCATCTAGCAGTTCAAAAGTGTCTCAGTGCTTTCCTTAGGAAAATTATTTTCAATAGAACTCCGGATTCCAAAAAATTTAATGACTCCAAACTTCTCTTTTTAAAGAGCAGAAATATCACTAAGCATTTGTAAATTTATAACCATACATTCTCAGTTTGAGGAAACATATATGTTTTGATAATTTTACTTAACTATTTTTTTACAAAATCTTATTAATTTTATTAGTTGATAATGATATTGAATGATATCTTCATTCTCTTTCTCTGTGTTTTCAGCTCTGTTTTTTATTACTTTCTTGTAAGCCTTTATAATTTCTCTGTCCTTTCCGCTTTCTTCTTTAAGAGTACTTGTCTATCCCAGCTTGCCTTATGCTTTTTGATATCTGGCTTTATGTAGTATCTTAGTAATGGTCAGGAAAAAATGAATCAGGGAGAAAAAAATCTTGCTACTGGGCGTTCCCTATTAAACCAGCATTTATTTTTTCTCCTGTCTTACAGGAGAATTTATGATGTTAGAAGGCAAGAAGATTTTAAGATTTGTTACAGGAAATTAAATCATATGCTAATGAAACTTTTGAGAACAAAAGGATGTTAAGAGAAACTTAATTATCTTGATTTTTTTTTCTCTTTTTTGAAAGATTATGATAGAAGTGTATGACAGATCATTACTTTGGGATTATTCAATATAAAACTTTTAAGGATTTGTTAGAAAATATGTATTTACATATCCTATTTTTTTTCAGGTTTACTTAGAAGCAGGGAGAAGAAAGGAGGAGTAGGGATGGAGAGGTTTTTTGAAGAGCTGTTAAATATTTTTAAGTCTAGTAGGTGATTAATGTGCATATGTCTTCAGGGTTTTTTTTTGTTTCTTTGTTTTCGTTAGTGAAACCCAGAACTACAAAGATGGGAGTCTGGAGAAAGTAAATGTATTTGGCAGTCAGATTATTGTATTCTATATTTCTAAGATTATTTGTATATAAGGTGATTTGTATATAAGAAGTTTTCTTCTTGGAAAATTTTAAAAGTTTCAAGAAACAAGGATAACACAAATGTAATCTAGCACTCAAACATTTAAGCACTGAATTATATTTGTTTAACATTTCATAATACTTTTGGAAATATCCATTTCATATATGCAACAAATCGCATTGATATGTTCTGTTTGGTGGATGAACTCTATAAGCGATGGTTTGTTAATGTCAAGATTTTTATTAGAGAAAAAGTGACAATAATGTCCTAAACATCTTGATATCTTCCCACTTGGAAGGAGGAAAGGAGATAATTTTTCATCCAGCAGTCAGATCTGGAGTGATTAGAAGGAAGAAAGAGAAAAAGAAAATCAGTCATACTGTTTTCAGTAAATTAGTTTTGTTAATTTTTTAATTGAATTATTGCCTTTTATACTTCCCTGTCAATTTTCTTCTCAGAACTTGTTTTTCGTATTCATGTTTTTTGCAGTTCCTGCAGTTGTTAATTGCTCTTCATTACACTATGCATGTTTACTTCTATAATTGATATTTGTCTGATGTGTTTTGCCATTACTTTACCTCGGTATTTCAGGTTTTCTTCTTTTGACCCCAAATTGATGGTATAAATGAGATGTATTTTAGTTAGAATATAAAAAACAAATTATCAGTAATGCAATTATAAAATAATATTAAAATACACAAATTAACCATACTTCCTTCCTTTTAAATAAATATTTTTTCAAACTACAGAAATTCAATATACATATAATATAGAATATAGTAGAAAAACTGTAATTTTGATCATTATAAATTAGTAATACAATGCAATAATTCAGTGTAGTAATGCAGTAGTTGCAGTAATTTTAAATATAAATCTTCTAGACAGTTTGATTTGACCAGGGTACTCTATAGTTTAAAGGGGCTGGGGATGTGGGGAAATGGGTGGAGGGAGTGGATAGTAAATGAAAAACTAGGATCAGCTCATGTAAAAAGTGAAAAATTTATTAGTATTTAAAGTGGATGTTTCACCACTTTGTAGTCTGTTCGTCTTCTGTATGGCTCTTCATATTTAAGAAACTGTTAACCTATGCAGTTCATGCTGTACTACAAAAACTAATGAAAATTCATGTTCTCTAATGCTGACCTTCACAGTGCAGAAAGGTTCTAGAAGATAGTGCTACATTAGTCAGCAGTGTGTTGGGTTACAGTGAACTTTATATGGGTAATCACTAAGTTTGGAGATTTTTAATGTAAATTTCTGAAGCCTAAAGTGCCATCACATAAAAATTAAATAAGTTTCTCTCTCTACCCTCCCATGCCCACCCTATTTGTGCAATACCTTGAAGTGGTGATCTCTAAGATACCTGAATATTCAACACTTGCATTGCTAGAATTTGGAAATTCTGGGTAGTTAGTTATATCACATGCATAGTGAATATGATGTGAATGCAAAAAAAAAAAAAAAGTTTCTGACCTTTATGTGAATAATGAGTTCAGTGCATTCAGGCAGTGGATCTAATTGTAGAGGAAATACAATGAATTAGACATATGCCAAAGATGAACTGGAAGTATCATGCATGTATCATAATGTGTTTGGCATAGCTGCACATGTGCAGCCAATGCTGGAAGTCCAGAGTATATGATACTCTTATTTCTGTCACTAGAAACAGCGTTTGTTGTGAGCAAAATCTGCCATCATCACATATTGAAGATTTTAAATAATCAGCGAATTATTGGTACTGCACAAGTCAAAATCAGTTCTACACTGTAGTCCAAACAAATTTTTTCTGTCACTGCAGAGAGCAGTTGATGAGTTAATTACTCTTTAGTTCTCAGATAACTTGTTTTCCCATAGTATTATATTTTTGCAGATGTAATTTAAGTAGGACTGTACGTACAATCTTGAAATAATGTCTTTGATGTTACATTGTTCTCCATTTCTGTTAGCTGAGTGATAGTGAATATAAAGTAAGAGTAGCTCTGGAGAAGGAAAGGGCTGTTTCCATTGTTCTGTATAGCTGCTTGAAGTAATGCAACCTCCTGCTTTGCATAGAACAGTGGTGTTTTAGTCCTCAGCATTTAAAATATTGCCTATATTTGATTTGAAAATTTACAAAATGTAGAAATGACAATCTGGACACTTCCTTTACATAAATGCTGTTCCATACCCAAAACAAAGATGTGAATTTGTGGGTTGGCAGTGTTTTAAATGAATATCCTTCACATGGCTGTATACCCTGACGCTTCCATATTGTAGATGCAAATTTTCCTCCTTGAAATTCTTTTCTTGTTTGGCCCTCAGGACACACTTTTTCAATGAAGCCGGAACTGTGTCAACTGAAAAATCTTCATTCAAAATGAATTTTGTTTCTAGTGTTTGAGAGCTTAATGTACTTAAGATTGTTCTTCAAATTTTACATCTAAATGGGTTTGTTTATCATATATATGCTTAAAACTTGTTTACTGGAGGCCCTTTTTTAATGCAGTACCTATCCTGAAGTATAAAGTGCTGCAATTGTTGGACTTGGTCCTCTCTTACAAATGTTTGTATGCAGCATGTATGCATATATTGCATACATGCAAATATGAATTTGCATAAGTGTACATAATTACGTAGCCTTTTTATTAAAGGAAAAAAAAGGACAATATTTTAATTTTTATGTGTGCCTAAAATTATGCCTGTAAATGTTAGAATGTCCATTATCCTACATGGGAGACCATTTTGGTCAAAAACATCGAGAAAATAATTCCGAACACATTTCAGTTTAAACTGGCTGCTTGAAAAGTGTATGTCTCTGGTTTGTCTGTTGACTGAATATTAGCTGACACATCTGTAGTGAAAAAGTTCTTACGTGTACTTTCTTCATTACTGAGACTGTTCATATCCTCTGCTCCTTAATAAAGCATTCAGTTTCATTTTCCTTATTTACAGAAAATACTGGGCCTTCTAACCTTAGAAAAATTTACAGAGAAAGTGAGAGAAAGCAAGGTGGGGCTGTTCAGTCTGAAAAAGTGAAGGCTTTGTTGAGACTTTGGAGCACCTTCAATTACCTAAAGAGGACCTACAAGAGAGCTGGAGAGGGACTTTTTACATGGGCATGTAGTGATAGGACATGGGGGATGGCTTTAAGCTGAAGGAGGGTAGCTTTAGATTACATATTAAAAAGTTCTTCACCATGAGGGTGGTGAGGTACTTGAACAGCTTGCCCAGAGAAGCTATGGATGCTCCATTCCTGGAAGTGTTCAAGGCCAGGCTGGATGGGGCTTTCAGCAAGGTGTTTTATTGGAAGGTGCCCCTGACCGCTGCAGGGGACTTTGCACTAGACGATCCTTAGGTCCTTTCCAACCCAAACCATTCCATAATTCTATAATAATAATTCTGTATTTGTATTAAAGTGACTTGAACTAGGAAAAAAGCATGAGCAGTGTTGAGCAGAAATCCCAAGGTGGATGCCTCAGTTATTTTCAGGGTTTTGACATAATCTCTGATTTGGTTTCACAGAGTTCTGATGCTACTCTTTATACTTCATCCAGTCATGTGATCAAAAATAGATTCAGGATTTTCAGAGATTTATTCGGATAGGAGATGTGCACCAGTATTCCTTCTCCAGAAATAAACAATTCAAGTAAACCTGCTGTCTTTATCTATAAATTTAAAACAAACCAACCAACCAACCTCGAAGCCATATGTATTTAAGGTAGTATTAAAAAATATTTTAAGCCTCTCCTTGCATTATAACACTGAAGAGATGGTTATGTCATATAGGTTTTTATAAATGTAGATAATTTTTAAAATATACTTTTGTCTAATCACTACCGTCCTATTATATTGGTATGTCTCCACAGGAGTATCCTACTTCATTGGTGTAATCTATTTTCTTGGCTTTTGGCTGTTCAAAAATATGAGAACATACTAGTCTGGCCGTATTTAACTATTTGTAGCATGTTTGCATCTGAACTCTTTCTTGAGAGAAATGGGCATATAAACTCATCTCATACAAAAGTAGGTATCTTAAGACCAGATGCACTGAGCTCTTAAAAGTGTGTGTTTTTCTTTGTGGATGGGCTTAGATGTGTACAACTACAGTTTGCTGTCATGAATCCATCCCCTGAGACTTCTGAAAAGTGAAATCCACTTTCAGAACTTACTGTCATGTGTTTGACATACAAAATAATGCTTATTTTGCCAAGTATAAAATAATCTATTTATTGGGTAGGGGATTTTTTTTGGTGATGGTGGGGTTGTTTTTATGTATGTTCATGCATTTGCAGCCCAACACGTAGTTTAGTGTTGGCATGTTTGCCATACAAATTTCTATAACTACTCCTTCACATTGTATTCAGAAACTACTGTTCCATAAATCAACATACAAACCCCAGTTAAGAGTAAAGTTCTTCTCTTGTAAAGAGAACTGGAATTGCTTGCTTTCCTAGTGGTTTTTAATAGTCTTAGCAAAGTGATGCAAATGATTACAAAGTCTTTGACTGATTTCACTGTGGTCACCAAAACACTCTTTTAACTATTTTCAGTTCCACCTTAGATCTTGTGAACTCTTCTTGCGTACATAAACTAGGGATATACCATTTAGGTGTTTCAGAATGAGTAGAATCAAATGAAAAAAAAAATACAAGACTGTCTTCCTTTTTTAGTGTGTTGTTATGATGACTTCTGAAAATGAAGGACAAACATGTCTCTAATGAGAGCATTTAAACCCATTCCAGAACCTGAGATCATATATTTAAGATTACTCTCATTTTGCTTAGGTGCTGGAAGAATAACTAAGCCTGTCTTCTGATTAATGAGGACTTATTTTAGACTGATCCTAAAAGAAACCCAAAAAAGGTTTAGAGCTATAGTCCAACATTCCTATTTACATAGAAATAACATTTTAGAAAGCTCAGACAATGACAAGAGAGCATTACTGTTATTCCAGTATTGTTCTACTGTATGAAGGTAGAATTCTTGCGTCTGTGATTTCTACTGAAGATAAAATTGCTTATGGACTTCAATTATTTGGAAAGGGGGAGGGGTTTCTTGTATTAAGAGTAAAAAACCCCCAAAATCTAGTACTTTGTGGAAACATATATGCTTCAATTCTGCAAATAATGTATTTCCCAGAATCATTATAAATGTTTATACATTACATTATAATAAAACACAAGTAAATTTGCATTTTGCCTTTTGACATGATAGTGTTTCTGTATTTATAAGAAAATACGTTCTCTTCAATCAGAAGTGCAAAAATATTTGTTAACACATCCTGTATCTAGCCTATAAATTGTCTTTCTTAGTCATAGGCTTTTTCTTCTGAATCTGGTTCTGCTCTTGTGCTTAGTAATGATACTTGAATTTATAAAAAGATATCAATAATACTTTGCTACTGTGGTATTTATATCTAATGTAAAGGTTCTTTGAATATCCATTGATTTTCTGTAAGAAGTAATGGGTATGAAAAATTCTTTGATGATGTACAATCTATCTTCTTATGTTAAGTTCTCCTAGACGTAGCTCCTTTAATCTGTGCTGTCTTCATCAGCAGTGTTTGCTTGTAGCCAACGTAAAATGTCTTCTTCCATACAGTTTTAAAAAATATATAGTGGCTATAGTGGCTATAAAGCCACTTAAGTATATCGTACCTAAAGTCAAGTTATATTTAAAATTTAAAATTTTTTAAGAAAGTCCATTTTAATGTATAAGTCACTGTTCACAGGCAGAGCAAATTAGAGATGGGACACTTAGTTTAATGACTGAAAAGGAAAGTTTCTTGTGGTGTGTTTGCTTAGTCTTGCTTACATTTTTTATATATGTAAAGTTTTGGGTTTATTCTGTTTTTATTAGTTGTTTTCTTTCGAAGATATGTTGAGGCCACAAGGTTTGCCTGAATTAACTGTCAAATCATAAAGCCAGCCCACAAGAAGGACTTTTATAGAAACAGATGAGCTGTGGGCTTAGGGGAGAGGTGGAAGACAGCTACCTTCCATATCACATTTTTCAAATAACAGTTTTCAAGCTAGAAAGAAGACCAGCTGCAGAACTGACAGTGGAACAGCAGACTGTATTTTATTTTCTACACTCAAATACCTTTTTTCTTTTTTTTTTTTCTCAACACAGAAGAAACAGCTATTTTAGAGCAAACATATTTATAATTCTTTTCATTTTCCAAGTTCCATAAATGTGTGACAATGTTTTACACAATTATGTGGTGCATGGAAATAAACACTTTTGGCCATAATCTTTTTTTATTAGTTATGTGGGAGAAAAATTAAGTTGCAAATATCACTTCTTTCCTTTGTCAGGTATACAAATTGGTCTCAATATTTATTTTTGTAAATTGTTTCACACCGAAGGTACAAAATCTGAACTTGTGAGGTAGCCAGTACTCTAATTTGTATATACGTCCATTATAAAATCTGTCAAATGAAATATTTTAGATTGTATTGCCTGATACATGTTTTTTTTTTGTTTTTTGTTTTTTTTTTAACTAGTGAAAAAGGCCATAGATTTTAAATCTAGAGGATTTAAATTGTTTCCAGGGAAAGACAACAGCAACAAGTTTTCTATCTGTGAGTGTACTCCTTTTCTGTTACTTTTTTCTAGTGCAAGAGTGAAGTTTGTGGTGTGTTGTTTGTGTGTAATTATTTATGTATTCTGATAATAGAACTGGTCTCTCCAGTCTGCATGGTGAATTTTTAAGTATGGTTCTACTCTAAAGATAGCCTTTCAATAAATCTGGCATTGTAGAAGGACATGTTATTTTGTCAGTAATTTCACAATAAATTTACAGTATTTGCAAGGAAATAAATATTCAGCCTCCTAGGTGCCAGCTGTAAATTCAGCTGTGAGTAGGAGATCTATTATTTTAATTGAACATTAGTAATAGCATCAAATGCTATGCAAACTAAAGCATATCCTCATTTACAAGTGCACGACCACATATGAGGTCACTTTTTGAAATTTTTTTAAATTCATTAAGTTTGACATTTTAACTGATTAACTAGGTGTAGCTTTTAGAATTCTGGAGATGCTTGGTGCCTTCAGTTTTAATTACAGAAATTAGAAACTGAAAGTGCTTGACATCTCAGTGGACAAAGTCCTGATTAAATCGTAAGGAGGAGTCAGGCAACTTTCTAGCACAAATTAAATAGATGTGTCTCTAAATATATTAAAAGGATACTTTGAAAAAGAATGTGCCATTTTTATAGAGGCCTTTTTGGAATAGAACCACGTTTTAAATATTTAGAAAAAAATAAAATTGACTAAATATGTTGGATTATACTACATTTCATTATTCTTCACAGGACTGAAAGGACTTGATTTTGAAGCTCCCTAGGTTGGACATGTTTGCACTAATTATTTGTTTAAAGTATCAGTGATGGATTCATTTTCCAGAACTTAGCAGGACATGTTAGCATACGTTTTAACTTTCGGTGTTAGATTTTGAACTGTCAAGGTATTAGATATGATTTCTTTTTTTTTAGAGAAAGATGTCTCCAAGCAGCACAACCCATTAACATTCACCAAGTCAGAAAAATAAAGCAAAACACACTTCTGTTCATTTTTTTTAATGTCATGTATTGCCATATTCAACTTCTCTGTAAACTGCATCACCTAAATAGTTCCGTAAGACATTTCTGGTTTACTTGAAACCTTTGTATCAAGATATTTAAAAACAAATATTCTTTTTATACCTATGGGCTGAATGGAAAACTGACTGATTATGCAAAAGAAGTAACAGTAAGATAATTACAGTAGTGTTTATAAAGTACATCACTGAGGTCTCTCTCTGATGGCCCATCTGTGATTCTGTAGTTACAAATAATAACACAATAATAATACAATTGATGATAAAAGAGATTGTTTTGCACTAATCATTAAATTTTCTACTATATAATCTTAAATAGGAATGCCATATTTATAATGAAGTACCAGATACTCATGATATCCAAAGCTGATTGTTATGAAATTAGTGATGAAATTTATCAAAATATTTTTGAAGGTCTTTAGATAATTTCATATGTTATGATATTCTATGTGAAGCTGGAAACTTCTTTATCATTTTGTTTTTGATTATGCAGAATAGATTACATATATGAGTCAATAATAAGTGAAGGTCAAAACCTTGGTGATTTGTACCTTTAGTGATCATGAGCTTGTCATAAATAGATAACAAAGGATTTATGTTGTCATCTAGCATTTGATTCTCTAGTCACTTTGGAAGCTGAGAATGTTGAAGAGATAGTATTTTGTAAGAAGCTTATGTATTTGGATGTTGACAAGATAATTTTCTCAGTGTGGCCTCAACTGGGTCTGATGTCATTGCATCACGATGACAGATAGGGTCCTTTAAAAAAACAATGGCCAATATTCAACTGTTAGTGAAAATAAGAATAAGTGAATATCTCTTTTACATTATGCCTTGTATTAGCAATGTCTTTAGAAATTTTCGTCTAGCATTCTCATCTGCATGTCCTTTCATTATTTTACATCTTTTTTTTTAATGTATCAGTTATATAACTTTCAATAGTAGTGCACAGGTGGTTTGCACAGAGTAAAGCCGGAATGGTGATATTTGATATAATGATACATGTTGAAACAAGTATTCATCAGCTTCAGTTTAGAAGTGTTGACACTAACAAATGAATTAATTGGTGGATCTAATTCGATCTGGATTAGAACTCTGGAGTTTCTCGATACCAGCTTCATGACCAGAGCATGAATTCATGCTTTCCCTAGATGCATTTAATTTACTACAGGAAACCCTTTAATTACTTACTGTCATATGAGCATCTGGGGTGTAAAACAAAAACATATAGACAGATATCTGGGGAATTACATAGGACTACAGACTGAAAAGTCAGGCATTATGTCTATAAAAGTAACATCGATATAAAAATCCTAAACTGTGAAATTACTTTTCACCAGGTACTTAACAGAAACCAGAATGGGTTTAAGATTGTGTAAATGCATTTTGGAATTGGGATCAAATCAGAAATCAGTATCTATCTATAACACTTTCCTCTGTATTTTTACTGCAGTATATGTCTTAATTTTTAAAATCATTTTATTGATTTTCTTTAACATAAGCTTTTATATTTTTGTTTATGAATATTGATAATTCCATATATTATAATTTAAAATTATATACTGTAGAGTATTTCTGGAAGTGAAACTTTAGACAGAAGGTGTGGAAAACTAATAGGATTTTCAAGCTTCCATTTCTGGTAGAAATCGAAGTGTATAATAGCTCTTATGTCTTGCAACCTAGTAGAATTTTCTTTTTATATGAATATTTGCTCTATTACCTGTGTATGGGGAAACATAATGTACAAAAATAAAATAATTATTTGAAATATTAAAACATGAATTATAATAAATAGAAATAATATTATTTAAACACTATTTTTATTTTTTACAGTAAAAATTTCTTCTGTGTGCATTGATATCCAATGCATGGCCAAATGGCACCATTATAATTTCTATAATATTATTATCAGACGTCATGAATAATTTTTTAACTATAGTTTTAATATATATTTAATGTCAGAAAAGTTTCAATGTCTTCTATATATATATGCAGGCTACTTTTGGTGATTCTGAGTTTCTCATGTCTCATAATGAAGCACCCAGATATTTCAGAGAGAGTTAATTCTAAATGCTTATTCAACAAGATGGCCTTGTTAAATGCAGTCTATGGAATTATAGTCATCAGAGAAATATACATATTTCAACAGTCGCACAAACATGGGTTTCTGTAGCTAGTATGCTTTCATCGCGTGTACACCTATTGGAGAAGGAAAGGACTGAAATCTGAAACCAGGAAGAAGACTCCTCCTGACCCAAGAGTCCCCTGAACATAGAAATCCAGATGAACAGAGATTGCCTTGGTGTGTTTTTAGAGCAACCTTTGGTGTGTTACAGGTGCCTTGGGATGGAGGAGAGTAAATACTGTGGTTCCAGCTGACAAGCACTGAGCTTGATAGGTTTTCTGAGCAGTGTGCTATGTTGAGATGTTTTCCGTTTAAGCCTGTACAACGTTTGCATTCGGCCTTTGGCTTCCTCAGGGGTACCAAACCAATTCTTCCCTTTCTGTGTATGTAAGAAGAAAAATTTCAAGGAAGATAAACCATCAAGTATTCTGAATTGTATTCCTCTTCATTAAAAGCTGAAATTTAATGAACACCCTTTAGAAGTATAGTTAGAATCTACTTTTTTTTTTTTTTCCCCAGTAGTGTGGTTACCCTAATTATATGCAAACCTTTTCACTAAAGAAAAGTAAAATTCTAATATGGCAAATTCATTGGTCTAGTTCATCAGTAACAAAGATGAATAAAGGTTAACACCTTTTTCTGCTTAATGCAAATTATTTGGCTTCATGTCAACTTGTTTTTGGTTTTTTTTTAATTTTTTCTGTCGAGCCATGAATTTATCAACTAATAGCAGACTAACCTCCTTTCCTAATTTGTCAGTTTTGTGACTAGGTGGTTGAATATGCTGAGGGTTAGATTGTTGCAAACAAATTTCTGGAAAAATACAGAGAATGGTCCACAGGAAGTTTCTCTCTGAAGATCCATTTTAGTTTATTGTAAGATAAATGTATGCAAATCAAACTGGCATTTTGAGTTTACCTTCAGATCACCATATTTTGGGAATATATACATTTTCAATACTGATTAAGGACAATTTTCTCAGCAGGAGCTTATGCATTCAAGTTTTATTATAATTCAAGGAGAAAAGGTCAGCTCTTAGTGGAGACAGCATTTATTAGTGTATGTTCAGAATAAAATCTTGCGGCCCTAAACCTGAGGAACACTCCTTTAAATGTTAATTTTTTCTAAAGAAATAATAATAACATTTCTATATAGATTCAATAATATTGCAAGCAAACAAAATAGCTGATTAATACATCTGATAAAAAACTTGTGGTTTTTTTTGGAAAAAAAATCAGAAAATACATGCTTTGTTTATTATAGGGAGGACAAACTTATGTATTGAAACTAGAGTTTATATGGGTGATCATATTCTGTAGAAAATCTGTTTTAAAAGACCTAAACTGAAAAGAATATACTCTTTCATTCATGTTAATTGCTTACCTCTGTATTTTCTAAAAACTTCATTATTTTATCTCTTTTTTTTTGGTTGTTTATTTTCTTTTATTTTGTTGCTTTGTTTTTTTTTTCCAGTAAATGAGGGAGGTATTAAACAGGCGTCCAATTTGTGTCCAGATCCTGGAGAACCTGAAAATGGAAAACGGATAGGCTCAGATTTTAGGTAAAATATAAATTCTACCATTGTGTCATTTTTCTAATACTGAACTTGGAAAATGAATGTGTTAAAAATGTATTACTGTTTCTGAGTACTCTTTCAAAACTGACTTTCTTAGTAAAAAGTGCACTAGAATTCTGTATAAAATTATGTAATGCAATATAGCATGTACTTAGTATGCAAAAAGATAAAATACCTGCTTAGAAGAGATCATATATCTCTGAAAATCTGGCAAAAATTGGATTGAAGGTAAGTTTACGTTATTTTCTCATGTAAGGACTGTGTTAGATTTATAAATATTGAGCATATTGAGCATACATGTTGTACTGGAAATTTTTGCAAAGGACAAAGCAAAACTGAATATAAGACAAGAAGAACAATAAAACCTCAGAGAAGAAATTTCAGATCTTACAGAAATATTCGTGAACTGTAATAGAGAATATTGCATTTCCTATAGTATGTTTTTCAGGAACCCAGAAGTTCGATACATGCAGACACATTTCCCTAGTACTCCTCGCATTGGCCTAGCACTCTTAATACAGACTATTTTTTTTTATTAATGTTTATGTACCCTCATCTATTCACAGCTATCTTTCAAATTCCTTTTCTTGTAAGATAAAAAAGGGTTTCAATACTCTTTCAAAACATTCTGTCTTGTTTTCTCAGAGAACACGACTCCTAATTCCAGTATCACCAGTGGCTGATGAGTAGAGACATACATAATGACTTTTTGAGAATGTTTTGGATTATTTTAATCTCTTTTCTGAGTTTCTGATTTTTTTCCTTTTCAATTGTTAAACATCTATTTAAAAGGGTTAACATGCATATTAATTTATATTTGACATACAAAGACACTTTAGACTGTATAAAAAAATAAATCTAAAGCTATGGTTTTTTTCACGTCATATGCTGATTTCACATTATGCTTACAAAACTCTTCAAAACATCTTAATGATGAAAGAAAAAAGACAGAAAGAAGTAGAAGTGAGATAATTTTAAAATTAATTTGTTTTACTATATTGAAGTTTGTTTTCTATATATTTTGTATTGTACATATCACACAACACGCTTCTAAGCATTTCAAGATAACTCTTAGAGTAATCTGGATGTACAAAGATATTACAAAATTATACTTCATTCTTTTACATAACTTCTTGTGCTTTTTTGTGTGTGTGTTTTGTCTTTTCCCCTTGTAAGCAAGCAGAAGACAGAATTGACAATTACATCCTAAGTAAATGTGCTAGCTAGCAAACAGTTAGTTATAATTTCTCGATTAGACATAATAGTCTCCCTATTTCTCTAGTTTTGAGAAAAGCAAAAGTTCAATGTGCATCAGAGAAGGCTTTATAACTAATTTTATTAAAATGTAATTTCTAATGTTAACTGGCAAAAAAAGGTTGATATTTTCAAAGAAATAATAATAAAAAAATAGCTGCATTTCATCAATAATTGTCAAGTGCGAATCTCGAGGAATCATATGGAAGATATGGGAGCCCTGCAGCCAGGACTCCCATCGTATTTAACTGTCATACTTTCTAGAATCATTAATTTCACTGATGTCTTGTATTTGAACTTCAAAAGTGTGGCTTGAGAGCAGCAGCCTTTGACAGACAACCTGCCAGTTCTTTTCTAGTGTTATCTCTGCAAGTGATCGTGAAAAGACCTACTTGCAAAATTATTCTAGTTAAACTTACAGGAGGACAGTACCATGAAGAAGGTATGATGATGATCATGCCCTCATCTTTCTTTTTAGATCAAAATATTAGAATTTCAGTTAGCATTATTTTTCACTGTATACTGGGATGATGTATCAGATTTTCCTATTTCAAATGCATTTTTGAGAAAAATGAAAGGAGAAGACATTCAAATTACTGAACAATAGTATACAAGATACACAAGTACCAGAGTCAATGTATTTTCCAGTCTTTCTTTTCCCTAATTTCTCACTAATCTTGGTGACTTTTTCTTCTCTTAAAAAAAGAAAAAATATCCCCAAATTATCTGTTGGGATTTATTCTTGTAAAGAACAGCACTGGTGCACATTAGTAAAACATGTACATTTAACTCAGGTTGAACACTTCATACATTGATAGAGGTCTTAGTAGGAACAAAAGCAGACTAAAAATTTTCAGCAGATCTAATAAAATTGTTTTTTAAGTTAACATGTTTTCAGTTCTTGCCATTATCAAAATGGTTGTTCAATTGCTTCATAAACTTCCAAAGTAGGAATGTTACAAATTCTTTTAAACAAATAAGTAAGACATTTACATTTAGTTAAAAACATCTAGTACTATGGAAAATCTTTTCTGGGCTGTCTTGTACCTGGCAGACAGAAAAATATCACCCTTTCACATTTCCCTTCTTGAAGTCACTCTCTCTATAATGAAGGAAATAGCTTTACTTTAAGCTTGCCTCTTTTTTTCCTTTCTGAAAAGAAAGTGACAATTCCAATTACAATGCCTTCATTTGAAAATACAGTATTTTGAAGAAGAGTTTAGTTCTATCTCTACTAGGATCAATCAAAATTTAATTTCTTTACAATTTAATATATTTTAGGGAAGAGCATGCTCTTGTCACATCTCCTTAGCTTTCTTCAAATGTAAAGGTGTAGGTTTGGAAGCACTGCTTTACAGTTTTACTTCTGTTCTGATTACAAACACTACCTGCTCTCAGCACATTCCTCTTACATGGTTCTTACGCAGACTTAGAAAATCTGTAATGCGAGCTCTACGACAAACTGGTGCAATCCATGACAGTATTTGGGGCCTCTAATTCCATGTTTACCCTTTTGGATATTTTTTCTAATGTGAAAATTCCCCATAGCTGTATTTTGGAATATTAAATGTATTGTTTCTGATGCTAGATACCTCTTTGAGCATAAAATGTTTTGCATGTTGAAATAAAGTCAAGAAGACTTACTTATAGCTGCCAGCTTTACTTGTACTGAGAAAAATATTTTTCTTCAGGAAGAAAACTTCCCTTCCCTGTGAGTTTCTTAAAATTTTAGACACACTAGTGATTATTCTGCTGCAATTTCCAATTTTACTTTACTTGTCATCCAGTAAAGTAAACATCTTTTCCACGTGTCCAGTTTTTGAATCAATGGCACTATTTAAAATGTAAGATGCAGTAGATAACAAGTTTTCATGTTGTCTTGTTTCCATTTTTCTTTGTTTCTCATGGAATAAACATATCCAGACTGAAACAGGGGTTTTGTTATGAGGCAACCACGGTCTTCCACCACCATCTCAAAGTTCTGTCTTCATGATACAAATGAATGAGCCCATCCCTATCCCTCTACCTCTGCAGTGTGGTCCAAATAGGATTTAAAGATGAGATTCTGATCAAACTTGTATCACAACAAAGCAGTGAACACTGTTGGACAAAAGTGCTGATATAGTCTTAAAAATACGTATTCTACTGACAGAAGGAAGACTATGAAGTTTATGATAAGGACAATTTATTTTACCAATGAGTTGACTTACAGTATAACTAATGAGAATATCTTCTTTCATTTTATATTACAAATTAATTTACCGTTAATTTCTTTGGAAGAATGAAGTTCTGCATTAATTGGCTAGATTGACTAGAAGTTTCACACTTGATTTTCCTTAAATCTTTGCCGAATTACCTATCTTCTGCGGATATGCAAAGTGAGCTTCTAGACTCTGAAACTTGAAGCCAAACATCCTGAAAAATTAACAAAACTTGATTTGCACCGTGAGATATGAGGCTAGGTTATAGGGGATCTGTGGACCTATCACTTTTTAACAGTTAAGTGGTTCCTTTGTTAAGGGCAAGTGTCGGACAGTACAAGCTTTGTGAAAAAAGATGACACTTTTTTTTAAAAGATTGATTCCCAATGACCTCCACAGTGTCAGGAAATCCCCTGAAATGGAAATTTAGTCATCACTTTAGTTTTCTCACCACACAGTAAGGATTTTTCTTGATGAAATGTTTGCCAGATTTAGGTATTCTAACATTATATCATGGAATCCTAGCATTTTGCAGTAATATTTCCAAGTAATGTATCAACTGATCTATGAAAATGTTCCTATGGATGTTCTTAACTCGAGAGAGCTGCTGTGACTTAGCTCAGTTCTCATACTGTGACTCAAAGACACAACAGTAGAACCTATCTGTAGCTTGCACATAAAATATTGTGGATCAGTAGTGTGTAAAAAGATGCTAGGTTAAAAAAAAAAAAGAATTCACTGTGCATAATCTTGAAAGCTTACATATCTTTAGTTTGTTTTGCTGCAGGGGGAACAAATAATATATGTGCTGAAATACTTATTGTTTCTTTATGCTAGCATTAAAATATATCATAATGTTAAATTTGAGGTTTGACAGAGATGGACTTTAAGAACTGATGTTTAGTTATTTCTGGCTGTACATTTTCTTCTATGGCTAAGAATGGTGTCCTCAAATTAGTTCAGTTGCAGATATGAGCAGAATAGGTTAATACATCTGAAAGATGGTTTTAATTCCTTGCATAACTGATTATTTTTCAACAATAATTTAAAGAACGTGTCAAATAACGGAGGAAAAGAACCTAAAATGAGGTAGTTTGCTACACAAATGCTAACTATTAAAATAATACTATTAAGTATAAACTTCATATGAAGTTCAAAATTTAAATTTCTCATCCTTTAGAGATTCTATAGTTCATTTTGGACTCCTTACAGCTTTTAGTTTCTGTTGTTTAAAGAGGAATCCCAAATCTGAGGCACATGATTAAAACTTTGAAAACAGATACGAAACTAAAGTTTTGTCAAATTTGCATACTAACTTCCTTATTTAATAGTTATTCATACATTTTTCCTAATAAAAATATATCCAAAATTTGGGGTTTTTTATGGAAAAGGAAACCTAATGGCAATCATCTTTGGTCCTATTAGAAACAGAAATTTGCAGATAAAGTTACTGAGAGACACAGGTCAAGCATTCATTTTAGGAGTTATGAACTGCCTTAGCACATTATGTTGTATGTGCAGAAGCTTTGCATTAATTCAGGACAAAGTAAGCAGCTTATGTGAGTCATAGAAATATTGATTGGAAGGGTCCTTCAGAGGGCATCTAGTTCATCCTCCTGCCCAAAGCAGGACTAGTCAGATCGGCTGTGGCTTTGTTTAGCCAATCCTGAAAACTTCGAAGACTGAAGATTTCACAAGAATTTGAGTATGCTGTTCCAGAACTTCCCTGCTTTATAGAAGGAAATTTCTTGTAAAGTAAAATCTGAATCTTCTAAACTGTCACTTGTATATTAATCTGGTTAATTCTGGCATTTTGAAAAGTTTGCCTTCATTATCTTTGTAATGGCTCCTGAAGTAGTTATAGTTTGCAATTACATAGTACCTTAGCTTTCACTTTGTCAGACTAATTAAGCTTAGCTGCCTTAACTTTTTACTGTAGGTCATGTGCGTTAAGCCTCTGACTAATCTTCAAGCTCTTGCATTTTTACCAATCTCTCTCTTGAAGTGGGAGGCAAAACTTTGGGCTTAATATTGCAGATATAGCTTCACCAGCTGAGTAATAATTTCACTTGATCTGCTGCCACCATTTCACTTAGTTTGTTTTATTCAGGATGAGAAAATGTTATTGATCAATAGTGCAGAACATTGTACCTCAACTTGTTGAGTTTCATGAGGTTTCTGTTGGCCCAGTGCTGGACTTTGTCAGGCTTCTGGATTGAAGGTCTGCTCTTCAGTGTGTCAGCTACTTTTCCTACTTTAATATGATCCATAAATATATGGATCCATAAATTCTGTCTCCCCATCAAGGCTGAGAATGGAAATATTAAACAGCATCAGGCCCCATAGTGATTTCCTAATGCTCATCTTATTACTGTCCACCAGCTGAATATGAAGCCATTGATTCCTACCCTTTAAGCACAGCTGCCAGGGCGATTTTGAATATATATCTATTCAGTGCATATTTTGTCATTTCTCAAAACACACTGCTGTAAAAGGTGCTCTCAGAAACCTTGCTGATGTTGAGCACTGTTACACTGAGTACTGTTGCATCTACCACTGGGCCGTGTAGCCATTTTGTCATACAACACAATCTAGTTGATCAAATGTAATTCAGGTTTGATAAATCTGTGTACGTGCTCTTGATTTCCTGTTCATGCTTTACTAGAGCACATGTTCTTTCCAGAGATCGATGTAAGATTGCTAGCATCTCCTTGCCCTTTTTAAAAGTTCATGTAATGTTAGCCTTTCTACAGTCAGTCTCAACATCTCATCATAATTTTTCATAGATGATACCCACCTTGCCCAGACTCAAGTCAGATTTTTCAGCAGCCTTTGGTGAAAGCTATCTGGCTGCCTGCCCTTGAATACAGCTGCCTCCTTTTACCTGTTGTTTCCCAGTATTGGCTGCACCGCTTCTTCACAAATCGTGTTCGTACATGCAGATGCCTAGGAGCACATATGCTGTAGAAATTGATGCAGAAAAGGCATTTAGTGCTTCTGCCTTTTCCATATTGGATTTCAGCACCACAGGATTGCTTCATCCATTTACAAATGAACCCACATTGTATATGAACTTCCTTTTGTGTCTAATACACCCAAAGAAGCTCTTTTGCTTAACAACGCGCCTTACCAGTCCGAGCTTTAGCTGGGTTGTAATTTAGTCACCCAGGGACTACTAAATTAGTAGATCCAGTTCAGAAAGTTCATTAATCATAAATGATCAGAAGATGAACTATAAATGGTTCCTGTATTCTAAAGATTTTCTCCGAGCATTAGCTTTTCATCCCTTTCAGTGTTAGCATACTGAACTAAATGGCCGTTGACTGCATCCACAGACAATTTTTTTTTAATGAATATATTCTGCTTCTGAAATTTTTTGAGATTTTCATACTATCCTTGCTAGGTTACTTTTTTTGGTGATGTATATCTATATTGTATACAACAATGAACAGCTTCATAGCTATATCATGCTTCAGTTCGCTTGAGATTTACAAAGCAGATATAGTCTACTCACACTTCATCTGGGAGCCTTTATCTAGTAAGCATTTTGGATCAAATGTAAGTCAGGAAATCAAACTGTCCTTATTTTTCCGCACTATTTTTGGTCATTTGTTCCCACAATCTGTTTTCGGACTACTCTGCCAGTTTTCTCTAAAATAATACCTGCCCACAGTTCAGAGGTTCCCCTAAAACCAGCTTCCATGATCTGATTTTCTCACTCCACAATTTTCAGGTCTCTTATGTACCAGAAGGCTTAGATCAGATCTCTCACATGTCCTCCTACAGTACCTCTGGATATGTAATAGATGTCATCAATTTTATCCTATCAAGGGTCTCTCTTTGTCCTATAACACAAACTTTAAATCATTTGGGATTCTGTCAAAGAAAAAGAAAATAAAAAATAAAAACTTAAAACCCTACTGAAATTGTTGCTGTGTCACCACACCACACAAACCCTCATCAAACTTTTGGGCTACCTTTTGTTCATTTTTATCTTACAGCTAATAATTATTTCCTGGTAATTTGCGCGTCCTCTTTGAATCTTCATCATATTCACCACATGTGCCACATGCACCCTCCATTGGAGGGAAGTGACACTTTACCCTTTTGTATTCAAGTTATCAAGCTTTTTTTAGAGAAAGATGAATTTCAAACTGAATTCTTCTAACTCACAGATTAAAGGTATTGAAAAAAAAAAATAATATCAGAAACAAGAAAGATCTCTCCTTTGATCACTGTGTCGGCCTTCCACTTAAGAGTTGGACTCCATGATCCTCGTGGGTACCTTCCAACTCAGAATATTCTGTGATTCTGTGATTCTCTGATACTAGAAAATCTGGAAAGAATTGAAAGAATTTCCATTTTTAAGAGTGTATAGATAGATAATGACAGCAAAATATTAAAAAATTATAATCTTGACTATGCTTTTGAGTTCCTGAGAGACACATTTTCTTAACATTTCCTTGACAAGCTCTTTATTATTGTCTTTTTTTAGTTGATCTTCCATAGGAACTGATCTCCTGCTCTTCCATTTTCTTTCTTAGACTGGTACTTTATCATCTGCTTATCTAATTGCCCTTAGTAGGTCTCACTCACACAGCATGTATGTCACAGATTTTGTAAATTATCCAGTCTCGCTTTGTTTATGAGTCCAGGCATATGCTTATAGTTATACACTATTAAATATAAGTTTAATACCGAAACTGATATCAAAACAGTCTTCATAATCATTCAGACCTCTGGGATTTTTGTCTGTTACTGGTTTGGTTTTTTTTACCAGGAGTTTAATTTTATTTGTAAATTGTGTACTTCCTGCTCGGCATTTCCTCTTTAAATCAGTCCATGGTTAGTTAAAGAAAATTTATTTCCATGTTATTTTTCTTCAATTGTTCCTTTTTTTTCCCCTAATAATAAAGAGGCTCAGATTTTCTCAACATGACTTTCTGAAGCAGATAATTATGAAAATCTAATCTTGAGAAAGATAATCTTGTCTTCCCAATTGCTACCTTTTGAACTTTCCTAACCATATAGCCCCTGTAGCAGCTGTGCACAATTTTTTACATTAGGGATAGATAATCTTTGTGTTTCATAGTTTTGAAATATCCTCCAACTCTATGATCTGCCTGGTGGCTCTTTTTCCTCAGTCGCATATAAAAGCCTTTTATCCTTACATTGCAAGGGCCTTTACATTATGTTTAATTTCTTTTCTTTTTCAGTTTTTCACTTTTATATCTCTCTTTGTTTTTTGGTGGATTCTGCAGCCATTCTTTATCTCATTTTTTCACAAACATTCTTACACAAACAGGAACTGTTTTGGAATAGATTATAGAGCTGTTATCCTCTATCAAATCCTCTGAGATGTCTGTTCAGGTTACTGTATCAGCTTTCATGTCCGCATTTCTTAGTATCTGTGTCTCTGTAAGGCCCAGGTACTTCCCAGATTTCATCAGCTGTTTTGTGCTGACATCATTCCTTTTCAAACATCTAACATTTCTAACTCCCTTAAGTAAATTCTTGTTCTGATAAGTATCAATCTTCTTTAGTAGCTTTTTTCATCATAGATGCATTTGAATAGATTACCTAACAAAAGCCGTTCTCGGGAATATGTGCTCAGCCTTTTTATTTTTCTCTCTGCCTTTGTGAATTGAAGAATTGCAGCACTAAAATGGCCATTTATAAGGAAAGAAAATCAGGGCTCATTCTTTGCAAGCCAAACCCTGCAGGGAAAAATTAATTTTAGTATGTGTTTTGGCAAAAATGAATGTCATACCTTGTGGGATCAAACCCAGATTTGAAGATCCCAGCCAAGTAAATATTGATACCTTGCTTAGAGAGATTTACAAACAATTTTTTTATACGTATGTAACATATCAAAGACAGGAAAATGTCATCCATCTGAGGAGGGTCAGGTAACTACATGGCTTGCAATGTTATACAGGAAGGCTGCTACAACAAACTCTTGGGGAGTTACTGCACATTTAATCTTAAATACCCAGAGAACTGCATTCACACTGAAGCCAAGATCGTGTAAGTCATGTGTATGTATAAAACATTTTACACTTTACAGCTGGGACAGACAAGCCTTTAAAAACTGCAGGCTGAAATTGTGGAGTGTAAGATACTGATGTCAGAGAAAGGCCTGATGTATTGGCTATTTTCAGCTGTAATCAGGATTTGAAACCATAATGATACTAAAGGAAAAGAATTATCTCAAGAATATACATTTATGTATTGAGTTATTCACCTTTTCTGAGCTGAAGCCTGCTTCCCCCCACTCCTCACCCCCCTCCCCCCATCCAGTCCTCCTCTCAGAAAAACTTAACAAACATCCAAAAAAACCAAAACAAAACCAGTTTTTCTGGACTTATTTCTTGTTTTGTCCTGTGCTAAGTTTCTAACACCAAATGTCAGCTTCATATGAAAAAGTACAAAAGCTTTTCAAGCCAGCATTATAACTTCGTAAATAATCACAGCTAAACACCTAGAAATATGTTTTTAGAATTCTTTTATTTTCTTCCATTAATTTGAGAAACATATGCCAATTAAATGAGAAAATCCTTGTATTCGCCTTGTAACTTTCATTATCTAGTAGATGTTATATTCAGAATCTTATTACTGGCAAGAGTACAGAGACCACTTCTGTGAAGTTAAGACTTCACTGCAAGCTTAGTTAAAATCTTGATCTACTAATCAAAATGTAAAACAATTTTATTATTAGTATTTTTACAATAATCCAAATTAATATAGGATACTCTTATTAATAATATACAGCTTTTTAAATACGAGAAGCATTTATAATATCTAGCCCTTTTCTCTGCTATTGTGCTCTCCCTTTCTATGCCCCCCAGTTCTAAAGTCAAAAGCACCAGATTTCCTCAAGAAGAATCAGGGGTGGGAGATATTCACAGCAAATCATTTATATGCTGAGGTCTTCACTGAGAGGAATACAATGTTTATAATGGGGATTTCTTTTTCAGTCTTGTGGTTGACCTTTTGACTTTTCTTTTAGGTGATTCCCTTATATTGCTTTCACATTCTTTCCTAGCTTCAATTAACATAAATAACTACTTTTAGTCACACAGTATCCAGGTTTGTGAAATTTTTACTATTTGGAAGTCTGAAGTTAGGTCAGAAAATAGTCACTTGACCTCCAAATGACTGTTAAAAGAGGTAAACCAGCTCCAGACAAAGTAGGCCCAGAGAGGGCTAAATACTGTGCACTGTCAGGCTAGTACATAGCATTCAGCCTTTTACTACTGAGACCAGAAATTTCTGGATTACGTGTTTATATTATTTGTCAAGACCATCATATCTAAAGGAATGAAAAAAAATAGACTGCTATCCATTTGTTTAAAAATGCTTCTTTTTATGTCATTGCTTGATTTTAGCTTGGGAGCAACAGTACAGTTCTCCTGCGACGAAGATTATGTGCTACAAGGTTCCAAAAGTATCACCTGTCAGAGGATAGCTGAAGTTTTTGCTGCATGGAGTGATCACAGACCTGTGTGTAAAGGTAAACAGGAATTCTTACCCTCACAGTTATTTTTCCATTTTGCATCTACCCATTGTTTTATAGGCAATCCTATTAAATTTTTTAAGTACCTGAAATTTTAATGCTAGTGTCCCCACTTTCTTAGTAAAAAAGGATTCATCTGTGCTATTTTGTTTAACATGAACTTTGTGTTTCAGTATGGTTGTTTAACTAGGCAAATTACCTTATGAATTTTGCTTGATAAGGCACTGACGAAAACCTATCACACGCTAAATATTAGGGCTTATCAAGATGGATATCAAAATTGGAGTGATTTAACATAAAATCAGTAGTTCATGAAGCTTCTTCATTACCCATTTTATAAACAGATGAGAAATTCTTGAATTTATGATAGATACGTGGTAGAGAATTAAGTCTACAATTGGTTTTGACCCTGAGGAAGTGGATAAAGGGCAAAAAATTCAGTAAGAGAAGAAAAGCACAAAGGAATTTTGCTGAATATGTTTGATGACCTAATACAATGGCAAGTAGTGTGATGAATACTTGAATCAAGGAATGAAAGTATTAGTGTGTAGGTACATATCAGATATATTTATAATGAAAATATCAGTGTGCACAAATACACGGAAATTGTCATAACTACAACCTTTTTTCTCTGGATTTCAAACTTATAATACTGAAAGGAAGTGTTTGTTAGGAGTATTTCAAATTGGTATGAATAATAGACACTGGGAGTCAAAGACTTAGATTTCATTCCACTATAGAATGGCATGGTTCCTTTGAGACCTTCACTGTGTAGCTACCCCAAGAAAAGGCAGCAGAACTCATAACTCTTCTGCAGCACACAGGCAGATGAGCTGTGCTTTACATCCCAACTCTGCCGCAAAGCATGGACTCACATGTTCAAGTGGAGCAGCAAATTGCCTAGAACACTCACTGTTTTCCCCCTCCTATCTTACTTCCCACACACAGATACAAGCTGCAAGCATTCATACAATTTCTTATTAAATATATAGACAAAAAGGCATGCTTGGCATTAGTCCCACTCGTGACCTTAATGTCTTCAGCTATTGATCCTGAATGAGGAGCCTTCCTCTCACCTCTCGACCCTCTACTGGTTTCCAGGCATCTGGTGTGACTTTGAACAAACTCATCACAGAGTATTGTTTCTCTGAGGGTGGTGTAAAAGTGACATTCTTTCTAGAGGCTAACGTGAGGAAAGGAGCAAGCCTTCGTCCAGCAGCAGCTGAATCTTCCCGTGTTCAGTACTGATCAAATAAACATGCTTTGTGAAAGTGCAGTGCAACTCTAGGATTATTTCACATATCTGAGTGTAAATTTTTTTATTCAATTATGCAAGATGGTCTGTCATAATACAGTTGAAGAAATAGTTCTTTACATTTTGCAATTTATGTGGTGTCATTATAATCACTGGAGAAATAGGATAGGCTCATATTTACTTGAGGTTGCTTGTCAGTTTTATGTCTTCATACAGGGAAAGTTAACCAGTAGAGCATTCAGCAAAGATCTGAATATCAAGGAAAGAACAATAAAAGTGTTATTGCCTTCAACATACTAGGAATTTAGTGCCTTAAAAGTGTCATTTGCAAGCACAAAGGACACAGTTTATATCCTTTGTATTATTTGCGATAGAGATGCAAGCTACATAAATAGGAATATTTGTTTTTTACTTGACATGCTATTGTAAATAACCATACAGACTTTGATTTGGAAATAAATACCCTTTGTAGTCTTCAGAAATAGATAACACTATTTTGTGTTAGTCTAACTTTTACAAGTTTCCTTTAAACTTTTCAGTGCTTCGGCCATTGGTTAAATGGATTGTATAGAGGTTATAGGAGAAAAAAATGCTGACATGGCATACACCAACACATATGCACAAAAGAAAAGCACATTTGTGCAGGGATAAAAGTGATCTTTTTTTTCTACTATTTAAATTTGTCTTTCAAGACATAAGTGAAGGTGACATAAGTTAGTCCTTGAAGTATTTTAAAAATAAATAGGATAGTTTCTCTTACTGTAGTTACTCTTCTTGCTCCAAATACTTTAAACTTTTTTTAAAGATTATAGACTTAGACACAAGAGAAGGTCTATTTTATTTTTTTGGAATAACTGAACATGAATATTCTATTCTCTTGTAAGAGAGAGAGGTTCTATTTCTGTTCAATGGTATTTTAATTCTTCACATCTTGATTAGAGTAAGTTAGAGATCAGTTTATGAATCTGCTACATGTATTTTCTGTGTGAATTAAAAGGTGAACTTTCTTTTTGCAGTCAAAACTTGTGGATCCAATCTTCAGGGACCTGGAGGCACTTTCACATCACCCAATTTTCCGTTTCAGTATGACAGCAATGCTCAATGTGTGTGGGTCATCACAGCTATCAATACTAATAAAGTAAGTTTCATATTCTGGCTTTGCTTTAAAAAAAAAAAAAAACGAAAAACAACCCAACCCCACCCACACCCCCAAAAACCCTAAACCAACCATACAGAAGCACACATAGGCCATAACATTTTTCACTATGATTTATCTCTACAGTCCAGCTTTTGTACTAGGTGCATTTCAGAAATTTTTAAGAAATGTCTGGTATCAGATGAGTATGGACAGATGTTAAACCCTCTTGTTTCCCCTAAGGCTGGTTTACTTTTTGTATGCCAAGTAGATGCTATCATGTTTTTATGTGATTCTCTAAATTTATTCCCGGAAGCAGCTATCCAATGGTATGAGGCAATTTCATGGGTCCACGAGTATTTTGTTATAAGCAGAAGAGCTATTTTGTTTATAAGACTGTTCATCAAGTTTGGCCTTTGACTGTGTGAGAAATCACTGAAGTTCTTGAATTCACTTTCTCTTCATGAGGAACTGTTCTGAAGATGTCTATTTCATTGTCTGAACCACTGTATTAAAACCCCATATACTTTATACCTACACTTTAAAGCAAAAGTACTGGGAGTTCTGATAATGTCAGATGAGTCAAAGCAGAGCAATAAAGCTAAGTTATGACACCAGTTGTCTTGAATTTCAAGAACTAGACACCTGGCAGCAATGGCTATATTCTATTTCCAGGTATATCATTTTGTCTGAACTGAGCATAATGGACTTGTTTAGATGTAATAAAACATAAATCAGCTGTTCAGCTCAGGAATGTTTTATAAAAGACTATCAGCCTCTGTGTTTGCTGGTACAGGGGTGTATTCTACCTCTAATTTGTGTTTTATATTGCCATCTGCATCACACTCCATTAACTGATCAGACAGGCCTAGAATGCCCACTCCTTTGCACCTGAGTTCATCAGAGGACTCAGCAAAAACATGATTAGTTTTAAAATTTAAAAAAAACCATTTAGCTGCACTGGCGTATTTCTCACTCTAATTTTACAAAGTCCTGTGTGGAAGCCATCCCTATGTTCCACTTGGTAGAAGAAAAAAGGTATTTATGCAACTGATTAGAATTTGATAATGAGGATTATAAATGTGTTTGGGGGGAAGGTTGTTTGTTTGTTTGATCCTTGTTCCAAGGACTGTTAATCCAATTTATCCAATTTATAGGTCATAAAAAAAAGTGTCAAGAGTCCTTGAAAAATGATTCAGTCTCTGTTCCACAGATGGGTGAAAAGTTCAAAAGTAATATTCAAGATCCATTTCTCATCCCAAAGAATTTTCATATTTTTAGTTCTTTAATTAAAAACTATTTGTGAGCAAGATGAAATCTGTATACACATCTAGAATTTCTGAAAGTTTTCTCAAATGTGCCAGCCGATAGAATTTCGTATCATACTATTTGAGGAAATGAAATACAGCTACTGCACTTTAAACAAGTTCTCTAAATGGCCTGAAAATCTCCACTGAGCAGCTGAGTGAATTTAAGACCCATATGGCCATATTTCACATAGAGTGGTTTCCTTTCCTAAATGTACCAAGGGCATGTCTACATAATAAAAAAAGCCAAATAAGATTTTAGACATTCTACCAGTGGTAGAAGCAAAACTTTAAGGACATAAACTGGTATGTATTTACTAGCAAGTCACAGGTGACTGCAGGTTTGAGATATTAATGACTTGGAGATCGTTAAAGATTACACTCTGCTGCTGGTATTCACGTCTTAATGCTGCCTTCCTCCTCCCTCCCCGCTAGTTCACAAGGTGGTGATGCAGTGTTATCTTCAAAACCTCAGAACTTCATGTTTACCAAAAATATTTTTATGGGAATATTCAAAATCATTATTCCTCAGTGTTATTTTACTTACAAGTTTCTGCATTTAAAGAACTGCAAAAAATTATTGAACAAATGCTTTGTCCCTGGTTGTCAGTGTGGTTGACAGAGTTACAGAATGATTGAGGTTGGAACGAACCTCCAGAAATTCTGTAGTTGAACTCCACTGCTCAAGCGGAGCCATCTAGAGACAGCTGCCCAGACAGTCTTTGAATATCTCAGAAGATGGTGACTCCATAACCTCTCTGGGGAACCAGAGCTGATGCTCAGTCACCCCAACAGGGAAATATTGTTTCCTGATGTTCAGAAAGAACCTCCTGTGTTTTCAGTCTGTGCCCATTGCCTCCAGTCCTGTCACTGGGCACCACTGTAAAGAGTTTGGTTTCATCTTCTTTACATTCTCCCATCGGGAGTTTATAGATGTTGAAATTCCAGTGATCCTCTTCTTCTTTGGGGTAAGCGAGCCCGGCTGTCTTAACCTTATATGAGAGAAGTTCCAATCCCTTAATCTTCTTAGTGCCCCTTCACTGGACTCTTTCTTGTAGCTGCATATTTTGCTTGTACTGGGCAGGTGCAGTTGTTTTCCTTTCTCTCAAAATACCTGACAGAACAAGTCATTCCAGATGTAAAAATCCCAGTTCTAATGAAAATAAAATTGACCCTCTCTTTAGTCAGAGATCATGCCTGCTATAGTTCAAATAAAATGTGCTTAAGTGTTATTCTACAGTGTTTTCTTTTTTCCCCCCTGAAACTGTAAATACTGCAAAATAGCATATGACCATAGCATGAAAACTGTTCTAGTACCTGAATGATAACACCATATAAGCATATACAGAGTTTTAATATTTGGGGATGAATCAGAACTCGTAGGTTTAACCTCTGCTGGTTCAGTAAAATGCTTCAGTGTATGCATGCTTCAGTTTTATTTGATTAGTACATGTGTTTTGATTTTGTTCACAAAGTAAGGTTTCAGTAGCAAGGATGGCTGTAGGGGAGACTTCTCTAGGCAGAGATCATAAGTTGCCCCCATATCAGACTGAGACAGTTCTAGCTGGCTCCAAACCAGACCCACTACAGGGCACAGCTGAGCAAATCAGGCAGGCTGGTGGCACCTCTGTGATAACTTATTTGAGTAAGGGCAAAAAATGCTGTACAACAGCAGCTGACGGAGATGAATGAAAATACCCGAGAGAAATAACCCCACAGACACCGCAGGCAGAGTAGAAGGAGAGGAAGAAGCTGCTCCAGGTGTTGGATCAGGGGTTCACCTGGAGCCTCTGGAGAGTGCCATTGATGCAGGTTGTCCCCTACAGCTCATAGACCTTCATGGTAGAGCAGAGAACCACCTGTGGTCTGTGCAGGACCTGTGTCTGAAGAGGTGGGTGTGCCTGAAGGAAGCTGTGACCCCGTGGAGACCCCAAGGGGGAGCACGTTTCTGGCAGGACCTGTGACCCCATTGGAGAACCATACTGAAACAGATTTTGAAGAACTGCAGCCTGTGGGAGAGACCCATGTTGGAGAAGGGTGCAAAGAACTATTTCCTGTGGGAGGGCTCTGGCTCTGGAGCAGGGAAAGAGCATGAGGAAGAAGGAGCAGCACAGATGAAGCTTTATAAACTGACTGCAGCCCCCATTTTGTGTTCCCCTATGCCAGTTTGGGAGAGAGGAGGGGGCAGAAGAGTCAGGAACAAAAATGTGAGTTTGAGCCCATGAAGAAAGGGGTTGGGATGATGGTGGGTTTAGTTTTGTTATTATTTGTCACTTTCCTACTCTATTTTTTAATTGTCAGTAAATAAAATTAATTTTCCCTAGAATGAGGGTTTTTTGCCCATGACAGTAATTAGTGAGCAATCTTCCTGTCCTTATCTTGACTTGGGGGTTTTCCATCCCGTTTTCTCATTCTGTCCTGATGAGGGGTAGTGATGGAGTGAGTTGGTGAGCATCTGGCAGCCAGCCAAAGTTAAATTACCACTCCTTGCATATTTATCTGTCTCCTCATATATTTAAATACTCTGAAGATATAGTGTGAAAACAATAATTATGAACAGGTCAGTTATTTAAAACTAAATATGAACTCTTAGATAAGGCCATAACCAGGAATACCTGTTTGTTGGTGGTACATTAGCGTTATACCAGTAATAAGAATGCAAAGAAGTCATGTTAGATTAAGAACGTAAATTTATTTCAGAGTAAAAGTTGGACTTCTGAACTTCTGGATTTCTGAACTTCTGTAATATACCACTGAAATTACTATACTCTGAGTTAGATTCATCATAGGCAGATTGTAGTGCTAGGAGCTGTATTATAATGGCTTCAGCATTACCTAGAAAATACTGTTCTTTGCATGGCATTGGTTGGAATAATTATAACTCTTTGATATTGCAATGAAATGCAGATACACAGGAGCTATGGAGTTTTTAAACTAAGGAATAGATAAAAGGTTTACAATGTTATCTGGAACAACATTTAGATATGTGTATAGTTTTCAGAAAAGGTGTCTAGCACTGATTAGAAGAACATAAACTTGTTGAGGTTAAAAGAAAATGATATCGTTTGACAAGTTAGATCAACTTCTTTTTATGATGTATTGAGGAACTTGCATGTATAAAGTCTTTGTTTATCTCATCAGTGGTTTAACGTGTTTAGTTTTGATTCATGCTAATGTTGCCTTACTGCTCTGGACACGATACTGCTGGCCTTGCATGACTGCTAGAAGGCATGCTAATTGGGAAAAATAATGGGAAAAACAAGTATTAAACCGTGTTATGAAGGAGAATGATAGTGGAGAATTTGTATCATAATTGTAGTGAAGAGTCCAGGGGTGGATTTTTTGTAATTTGTACTTTTGTTCTGTGTTGTGGTAATGTTATTTTTGGATTTGGTGTGGGAAACTTTTTTCTTCTGTTTAGTTTAGTTGGGCTTTTTTTGTTGTTCTAAGTGAAGATTGTATGTTGAATGTAGATTTTAATGATGGTTTGTGCCCAGAAGTCAAAAGCCTCATTGATGTATAAACGAAGATTTGTCATTAAGAATTACTTATAATGACTACAACAAATATTGTGATGGCATTCATTATAACATGACAATATTTACAATATTCTGTACCACAGCTCTGAGAACCAGGAGGACATAGTGATCTGGTACTTCAGAGCTGCTGCTTGTTGCATCATTTGCAACAAAATAGCTCAGAAACTGAGAATCTTTTGAGGGAGAATGCAATGGATGAAAGACTCTGAAAGGCTCTTTAACTCTAGTGTAAATGGCTTCATCCAGGACTGAGTCTAGCTAATTTTCTCCCTAACTGATTCCAGAAATAAGTTTGATAACAGCACCATACAGATGAAAGAAATATTTCCCCAGTCAATTATCTGCCTCCTTAGCTTTGTACTGCATTATAATTGGTCTCTTGCCTCATACAAATAATCAGATATACTTTCCATGCCCAAGCCTGTTGACAGTGGAGTAGAGCCATAATTAAAAACCTCAAACATGGCCAGAGATGACAGTGAGTTTACTATTGAAAAGCAGAATAAAAATTATTTGTGAAAGGAAGGTTTTGTGGATAGAGTCAAAAATAAAACTCATTGATGATGGTGCACTGACACATCTGATGTTATCAGTGACAGCCCCAAATTTTCATTGTTCTTGTGCATGTTTTTGGCATTCTTATTCTTATATCAAGATCCTGTTCTCTAGAGTTGATCTGTTTAAAAGAAAACAACTAATTTTTTAAGAATTAATATTATGATTAGAATAATTATAATCTATGATGTGCAAAGCTCTGAATAGTGATTCAGAGGAGAAAGAAATATAGGAAATTGATACATAACTTTGCAAAAGTGGAATATCTACAGCTGCCTGTATGGTATCACACCAACATATTCTTTAAACCTTCTTGATGACTTGTACCTTGCTTTGTTGCCCTCTTAGGAGAGGTGATTGAAATTCTCTGTGAGGATCAGTACCTGCACATGTAAGGCTTCTCCAACAATATATGATGGAAGAAATTCATGGACAGTTTTCCCATATCTGGATTGTCTTAATATGGTTTCCATATAGTGTTTTATATAAACCAGTGAAGTGATTGTTGCCACTTTTATGAATGGCTACTCTGGATCGGAAAAAAAAAAAAAAAAAGCTATAGTTCAAGGGATCTACCTGAAAGAACATTAAAAAAAACTCATGCCTTTTGCCTGTGGAACTCTGAAGAAGCAACAAAATTTAAAAATCTTTACTTGTCCTCAGCTGTGACGCACATATTATTACATCCTTGGGTCCTTTGAAAAAGTTCTTGTGAATATCTGCACAGAAATGAGAACAAGGATTTCTCAGTTTGATCTCCATTTCATTATATCTCTCACATCTAGTGAGGGAAATGATACCTGAATATCTTGTGGGATATTACATAAACTCATCAGTTAGGTTCTGGACCGTGCTATGTATTGCCAGTAATTTATTCTGACATTAGGTAATGGGATAATGTTGTGTTTACATTTTGAGTTGTAAATGTTTGTATTTTCAAGATTTAATTCTCATCACCTCCCAAGTGCATTTTTTGTACTTCTTTTCTCCTAAAAAAATAAAACCTCTTTTCCTTTCATTGTTTTATTAAAAAAAAAGAAAAAGAAAAAAAAAAAGAAAAAAAAGTAGGAAGGAAGGACTACAAAATGATCAATTTTAAATTTCATGCCAGGCTAAAATACCAGTGACATCTGAATTAGGGCTAAAGTTAAGCAGAGTTCAAGTCTTATGAATTATACTTGCTGATTTTTTTCTAATCCACAGTGACAGAAACACTGTGGGAAATGTCAGTGCTAGAATGACAGACTTTCTGACAGATCTCAGCCACATTCACACCACATAGCATTCATCACCAAGCATCGAGAAGGAGAAAAATAAGCAAAAGGGTTCCTTAAAAAAAAAAAAAAATCAAACTTTTTCAGAGTTGTAAGAAGAAATACAATATGTGAGCTGACTGCTAAATTGGGATGGATCAGAAAACTAGGTCCTGGTTCTGTTAATTTTACATGACAGGAATTTTAAAAAAAAGAATTTGTACCTGTATGTTATCTTTTGTTTGTCACCATCATATTCTAAATTTTATATTGAGTGTATTTCAAACATAAAAATCTTCTTACTGCTGCATAAATGCATTCTTTAAAATGCATTCTTTAGAATATAGGCTTTTGAAAGTTTGACAGTGTTCACATTCTTATCTTTTTTTTTCTATTTAATTTTGAAATAGTTTTGAAATCAAGAATGACATGCCTGAGAGCTGGGAGATAGCTGACTTTTGATTTTGGCTTTAGGGTTTTTTTTTTAATTTTTTTGCTAGGGTTTTTAGATTTTGGAGGTTTTTTGTTCATTTGGTCTGTTGAAGTTTTTTGTGGGTGTTAATTATCTGCTAGGAAATCTGTAATCTGAATTTTGTTAAAATGGCAGAGCTTACTGAAAATGTGTAACATCTGTTTCCAATTGCTGTAGTCCTTTACATTCTAAGAAACTGTTGAAATAATTCAAAGTATCTGGGAAACTCCTCACATGACATTTTCTGCAAATCTGGAGAATTATACTGAGGGAATAACTTGCAACTATTACTGAAATAATATTAAATATGGTGTCATTTAATCATTTTGTATCAAAATAGTCTTTTTTCAATATGTTTTTGCATTCCATTCTTCTGTTCCTCCTTCCTCATGTCATGAAGTTGCTGTTTCTTCCTGCAAAAAAAAATGAATCTTTTAGTTTCTGATGTTTTTTGCTTTTAGGCCAAACCAAAAACAAGCAAAAAAAAATCAGCAATGTGCTTAGCATTTATGTTTAATTTTCCACAGCTGTATTATTTTGTTAACCACATCAAAACTGTCAGTGAAACATTTCCTAAGCTTGCTGTTGAGCCTAAACCCAGTTGCCATCTATATTTAATCAGGTTAACAGTATAAATCTCAAGCAGGCAGGGTGCTTCAGCATGAATTCAAAAACTCGTTTCATGAAGTTTCTTTTGGTACAGCCTGTTGGAACAAACCACAGTGCACCTCTTCTTACAAGCAAATGTCTCAAACTTGGCTTTTCCTAAGCCTAGTGTGGAGCTGTACTGTGGGTGTTACAGTCAGTGAAATGATTAGAAAGTGTGAGCATGCTTAAGCTTGCTCTAAACTATATATTTTAACCATAATTGTGTTCTTCAGCCATGCAGGTTAAAAAGGCTGCTGTTGTATTTATCAATAGTAGATAATGCATTTTTTTCTTGTATGGAACTAGAAAGTGTAAATGTATTTCAGTTCTGTTCAGAACAGAATAAATTTCTTTGTAGTGTTGGCTACACTATTCTTCCATATTGTTAATTTATGTTTTGATCCAGTTAAAAAAGCTGAGTCACATATATACTACAGTTAAAAAAATCTTAGAAATATACGTGGACAGAAGGGAGATTCTCTCAGCAGACTGAGCATAGAAGAGAATCCAGCTATTCCTTTGACATGAAGTTAACAGGTTTGGCTGTGAGGGAACAGAATAAATTGTTGAATAAGAGAATTTGGAGTCAGGAGGTATGTGCAGTTGTAGAGGGATAAATGATTTGTCATTGCATCCTGAAATTTTGCTACAGGTCTTCATTACAAAAGGAAGAAAGGTTCATTATCTTAATTATTGTAATTTTTTTTTTTTCCTGCCATGTCTGTGACTATAGAAGTGATGTTTCACACTCTGAAAATATGATCTACCCATAGGGAATGGATGAGATTGTGTTATTGCAATAGCTGCAACAAAAGCCATTATTTCTCTTTGAGCCATTAGCAATATTAGCTTCTAGCTGTTGCCTGTATTTCAGCTATTAACTCGAACTTTCGATAAAACTTTAGATAAAATTAAATGTCAAATTTAAGTTTTAGTTCTGTTTGACTTTCTATAAGTTCCTAAATTGGGTCTCAATTATGTCTCCCAATTTTGAATGCAAAAATTCTTTCTTACTTTTACTTATCATGAATATGCACACCTAAGCTGGAGCTTTTAAAAAGATATATATGTATGTCTAAGAGATGTTAATAGGAAATTTCCAGTGCTTGCACTGTGAGCATTTGAGCTGTTTCAGTCTTTTTTGCTTGATGAATTTTTGGCACAGAGACTTGTCACTTTTCTACATGGTTGAGTTCACTTGGTTGCTCTTGCGAGTGATCTTTACAGGAAATTGTTCTGCTCAATATAGATCTTTTTTTGTGATACTAGACTGGGAAATAGAGCTGATAGTAGTTTGTTTGTTTGTTTCTCTGTTTTCTACGAAGGGCTTCCTTCAAAGGCTCGTGGTACCGTTCTATGATGTGTTAATCTTGGCTGCCAGATGCCCACCAGGCTGCTCTGTAATGCTTCCTTCCCAACGGGACAGGGGCAGAAAATATGAAGAAAAAGCTCACAGATGAAGATAAGGACAGGGAGATCACTCACTAGTTACTCTCAAATGCAAAGCAGACTCAACTTGGAGAAATTAATAAAATTAACAGCCATTTAAATTAGAATAAAATAGATAAAATAAGAACAAATCTAAATCAGCACCTTCCCCTCACCCTGCAGAACTTCTGCGCCCAAAACCTTACCATGTGAACCCAATACACATTCAGAGTGCAGACTGAAGGTTTGCACTGAGACTTTAGTCACAGTATGATTCCCGTGTTTCCATCCCTTTCGGAATGTGTGGCTGCCCATCAGGTTAGGCTGACATCAGTTAGTGACCTCTCTGCTTTCTTTTGGAACAGATGGCCTGCCCTCTGTGGGATTCAAAAGGGCAGATTTCTACGCTAGATGCGAGGATATCCTTTCTAACCACTGAAAGGAAGAACCAAAGCAGGGCCAAGTTAGTTTGAAGTCCTCAGTCTCTTCCTATGATTGCAATCATGTTGCTATTTGAGAATAATAATTCTTTTCTTTTTGTAAACTTTGACACTGAGCTTAGTTTTGTGAGGGAAGGATGAGTATGTTTTTTTCATTGTGATTTTATAGATTAGTTGGTTTTTTTCCTGCTTATACCTATTACTATCTCTTTATAATGGTCCTGGCCAGTCATACTTTCTTTCAGGCTATCTAGAGCATCTTCATCTCCATATCTGTGAAAGTAAAAAGAAAAAAAAAAAAAAAAATTGCTATTCTGCAAAGCAGCTTTCCAGCTGAATGGCCCTCACTATGTACTGGTATGTGGGGTAGTTCCTGCTCAGAGCCTTGACTTTGCACTTTCCTTTGTTGAACTTTGTGAGATTCTTAACGGTCCATTTCTCCAGCCTCTTGATGTCCCTCTTCATGGCAGTATGACCCTCTGGCATATTAATCACTAGTCCCTTCTTGGTGTTGTGGCAAACTTGCTGAGAGTACCCCATCATCCAGATAACCTGTAAAGATGTTAAAGAAGACTTTTCCCAGTATTGACCCCTGACATACACCATGAGTAAGTGGCCTCTAACTAGACTTTGTGTCGCTGATAACCATCCTCTCAGCCCAGACTTTCATCCTGTTTTCAGTCCACCTCTCTTTCTGCTCAGCCCACACATCAACGGCTTGTCTGTTAATATCTTGGCAATTCCAAAGGCCTACCTGAAGCCCAGGTAGACAATATCCAGTGCTTTTCTCCTGGCCACCAGGTGAGTCATTTAATTATAGAAGTCTATCAAAGTTTGTTGAGCATGACTTCACCTTGGTAAAGCCATGCTGACTTCTCCTGATGATTTTCTTGTCCTTAATTTTCCAGGATTTTTTTCCAGGATCAGCTGCTCCATGATAGCAGTAATATTAAATAAAATTATACCTAGTATATATAATTTAAACAAAATGATAGCTAAGTCTTATAATAAATTATTGATTCAATATATTTTCCTTCTGAAACTATTCTTCTATGATCAAATGTATGATAACACAATTATTTTGATGGAAGGACCTGCGATTCTATGGAAAATTATGGAGGTAAAGCCGATCAATCAGACAATGGCATTTCATTAGCTTGTACCATCAGATATAAATGCACATCATTTACTTACTTGGAAGTAGTCAGATATCCTCAGCACAAAAGCAATTAACCATCCTGAGGGCAGATGAGGACACTCAGATACAAACAAGATGTGTTTTCTTTTCCTTGCCTAGTTTCACTTCTGCCAGTGATGAAGGCAACCAGACATCATGAGCAGTCTTTAGGTAGCTTTTTTCTTTCTAAACGGTGAAAAATGGAGAAAGTAGGTAGCTTGTGAATATTTTTCAGTGAGGTGGATTTCTTCCTGTTGGTTGGAATGTTTGGATCATTCATACCATGGGTTTTTGCAAGATAGTATCTGCAGAAATAGATATTTTGTAGACCAATAACCAATGTCCTGGCACTAGAGAGTTGCCTAGAATTTTCAAGTTCTAACATTTCCTCTCTTGCTGTCTTCTAGGTACAAATGCTATTCCTACACCATGTTAAAGTTAGTTACTAACAAATTGTTTCCTTCAATATCTCGATCACAATTTTTATCTTCTTTTCTAGTAGTTTAATACAAATAAGTGAAATTAATTTTAAGTACAACTCGTAGTAATTTTTATAAGAAGAATGAGACAGCATTTGCAAATATTAAGATATTTAATGAGAAAAAAATGGAAAATCCAATCTGAAATAATTGCCCAGAGGTTAGTATTCTGTCTCCCAAGATAAAAGTTATCTAACAGCTTTTATTGTTGGGAACATGATAAACAGAAACTTCAGTAAAACACAATATGTTTGCTTAATGATTTATTTTCACTCATTCATTTCCCTTTGTGGAAATATTGAAAGTATTGTAGAATGCTGTATTGCTCTGAATAATCAATCTGAGAAACTCCTATGGTGATTGCAAGTCAGCAATATATGTCATACTTCTATGCAAACAGAAAATTACAGCATGAAAAATAAAAAAAAGTCTCTTTTTATGCTGTTAATTTAATATATTTGTTCTCAGGACAAGGGAGGGCTATCCATTTGTTTTTAACTATTGTTATTACAAAGTAAAGGATTCTAAATTATATAATATAATAATATAATGGATTTATGTGACTTAAGTATATTTAAGTTGTCCTCAGCATAGACATCCACATATAAATGCCTAATCTCGCTTTATAGACAAAAGAAATAGGTACTTCTAAGCTGTGGTTGATATAGTGTGAATTATCTACCTTTTGATGAAATAGATTACACTCCAGGCAGATTTTTTCATTGTTTTTGAAGAAGCCTACATCAAATATAGTTTTTTGCACAGTAGATGTCTACACTTAAATATCATGGATCCTATTTCCGAGAAAGGGACTCAACAGTAAAGTGACTATCCATTTCAACTGGTGAGCATTTACCTTGTAGCTTTGATTTCTCTAATGTTCTGTGAATCTCCAAGTTTTCTACTGCCTTTTTCACCCTCTCCCACTTTTTTCATCCTGTCTGATATTCGAAGATTTAATTAGATTTGAAGGGACACAGGTGCTTATGATTTAGGCTGTTTCGCTTTGTATTATGTTTTGTTCATATAATATGTAACTGCAAAAGAACCAATTAAACTATTGTTATGTTAACAACAGTTCTTAGATATGTTACATTCTTGGAAGGGTGTTTTAATTCATATTTATTCCTTAATATTATCTAATATATAGCTCATTTAAGCTGTATCTTAGCTTAATACTTATCTACTTTTGTAAGGAGAAAAGATTCATATCACCTTTAGAAACCTCGTCATTATTTTACTGGTAGAATGTCCCATTTTATGGAGTGAAAATGCTAATATACATCTGAAAATATTTTTAGATATACATTTGCATTGGAAGATTCAGGATAACAGATGCACATGTAGAAGTATGTGCAACTCTGTATCTTTACTCTTCCCCTTCAGAAGCAGTTCTGAAGAATATATACTTGCCTTGGTTACACACCATTCTGCTTTGTATGTTTCGAATTTTTTAAAAGTTGAGTACTTCACCTGGAACACTACTTTCCTTGAAAAATCTTCAGGGAGCTAATTGCATCAAGAACTAGACACACATATTGAACAACTGTCTGGAAAACCTGTTGTCTGGAACACATCCTTCTGAGCGTGCTCTCTCTGAAAAGCTGTAGGAAGTTCTCGAGGTAGTAATTAACTATTCAATAAAACCTTTTCCCATTTTACTTCTGAGCTGGAGTTTTGCCCAAGGAGTGGGTTCTAAAGGATATATTCCAAAGCACAGAAAGAAGGTACACCTACCGAAATTTGTTAGAAATAAGATCTCTGCTCCCATTGATTTCTTTGAAAAAGTTCTTACAAAATAATTGGAGACCAAAGTACATAATTATAATTTTCAGAAAGTTATTTTTCAAATAGGACTTTTTTTTTTTTTCTTGTAGAAACTGGATAATACTTATTAGTTTTACTGTTTTTTATTACTATTTGTTTCTGGGTTTATAACTTCAATTTAAATCAGGCATTCAAAGTTGTTCATTGCTTTTGGGTTTATAAATAGAAAGAGCAGGCCAGGATGTAGAGAGACTGTTGCCTTCTGTTTAGCTAGTTTTGTATGTTTTTCTTAGGGAATAAAGAGTGCACAGGTCAGCATACTTTATTTTGAATAATTTGTTTTGTTATGTAGTATGTATATGGAGTAAGAGAAAATACAAGATTCCTTTTTCCTCATAGTAATGTATTTTGAATAATTTGTTTTGTTATGTAGTATGTATATGGAGTAAGAGAAAATACAAGATTCCTTTTTCCTTATAGTAATTTATAGGGATGTACTTAATAATATCCTCTGAAACAAAAGTCAAGATATTATTAGCTTGTATCAGAACAATTGTAGTAGTCTGATACCTGCTGGATTTATCACAAATGCTACTATAAAGGCACAAAACTTGTGAGAATGCTGAATATCTCTTTCTAAAAAAAAAATTTAAAAAATAATTTAAAAATATATATATAGTAATTATTATATTGACTATTTTTAAGATATTCTTCTCAGTTCTGAAGCCATACAGGTCTGATATCATTAGTTGACTCATTATGTGTGAAATGATAGCTCAAGCCTGGTGGCAAACTGAGATGGAATCTTTGAAATTTTCTTCTTCTCCCTTCCAGAACCCACTTTTGATAGTATAATCCTTTTATCCAGAATCTTATAGCTCAGGCATATCACTGATGAAATAAATTTGTTCATAATATTGTTCCCAGATGTTATATCTTGTCATTTGAAAATATTTTGTGGTCCCTCTCTTTTTCTATTCAGCGTTGAATGAGACTGTGGGGCAGTGGATGAATGCAATAAATATATATTGTAGCATGATCAATGTTTGTATGCATCAATAAAACCCATGGATCTTATTTCATTTATATTAATGTTTTAATCTTGCTCTGGGAAACTGGAAAAAAATACTTTACTGGAACGTATAGATCAAGAAAAATCCTTGCACTTGTGCTTCTGATTACTATGCATCTACTAACTAGATCAATAGCACACTTTAGTAATGCTAGTCTGACTTAAAAATATGCAGAATATAGTAATAAATCATCACAGTTTTCCCTGAAGTGTTTATTCTTATGAACAATAAACTAAAAAGTAGAATTACCCTAAGGTTTTACTCTAATGTTAAACAGATTCAAGAATGCCACGCAACTTTGGTTTGCCATTTATAGATTTTTCAGAAAAATGAACAGACACTGTTAAATAACTAGTAAAAGCAGAATTTTTGGAAAGTTTATTAAAAAGTTTTAAGTAACTTACTCTTCTTACCTAAATTTCAGTTCTTGTTTTGAAAGGTTCCAGCGCAATCAACTTTAAATGCTGATATCATCATAACACCTTTTCAGTATTCTAAAGGGAGTAGTCAATATAATAAGCACTGCAAGCCCAACTGACTTAGAGTGTGATCACACTAAAGCTGATGTTGTAAAACAAGGACACTGAAAACATAGCCCTAAGACTACTTATTTTCTTGCTTGTTGGAATATTAGGAAGGATTTCAAGTACATTTTGTATTGTACATTGTGCGTGCATTTTGCATGTCAAAGGATGAATTTCCAAAAGGTATACAGCATTTATTTTTACTGTAGGAACATGTAAAGGCTTGTACAGCACATATGTAGTAAATTAGTTTCCTGTCTCTTGTATGTTGGATATTGACAGCTCTGCTGTTTCTATATGTTACTTTTGCTCTATTTGTGCAAATTCCCTTAAAACTAAATGTCTTCAATATCAACTGACAAGCATATTTGTTAAATAAATGGAAAGTTTACTTTACCAATTCAAAAATTTTGTGCGGTAAATCATGTTAGGTTATGTTAAAACTAAGTTTGGAATGGGTGAATTAACTGTTACATACAGCTTGTTTACCTTTTAATGACCTGGAATTATGAAATACTTCATTGATACTACAGAATGTTTGGAGTAGGCGTTAGCAACTGGTTCTAACCCTCTTCCAGCAGAGGTATGCACGGCGAACAAAATTATTTACTGTCTCAAGGTATAATATTTTACTTTTTACTATACATAAAATATGCTTCTATTTGGTGAATGCTGTTTCTGATTTTGATTTGTTAGTGTCAATTTTGCACAAAGATGAAGCATTTTCTAATTTTCAGTTGAATTGGAAATTTCTAAGAAGAAATCCTGGTAACAGACCCACAAGAATAAGATTATCAAATGTTAATATTTCAAATTTCTTATAGCCAGTTGCTGTGACATATTTTATTTTTTATATATACTTACATTTTTGAAGTTATTAATGACATCATTGCTTCTTATTGTCTTAAAAATGTGACTGTTTCACAGAATATGATGCAAGACAAATGTAGACTAATCTATGCTCATAAGGCTTTATAGAACTACAGTTTTCAGTGTCATACCTGTCCCATTATCACAGTTTTAGGTGAGTTACAAAGAGAGTGAGACAAAAATCTTGTAATTAAACATTCTTTTCTGAAAAATATTAATGGGGAAAAAATATAAACTTTTTTAAAATATACATCTCTTTTGATCAAAATTTTTTAAAAAGCTCTCTTTATCTCAGAAAAGAATTTCAGATTGTAGAAAAGTGAGAGATTATATCAGAGCAGCCAGATTACAGCAGAATCATTAATAATTTGGGGATTCACTAGAGACTAGTGGAAAGATTGAAGCTGAAGCCTATGATTTGAACAGAAAAATCAAATTTGGTTATTTTTTCATGTTCCACAATATTCCTTAATGAGACATATATTTTTCAGGGAGTTCTCTTACTTTTTTATCTGCGAGCATTGTTAAAAAAGATGACAGAGATCTTACATTTCCACAGTGAAATAAAGAAAACCTAATTAAAAAAAAAAAGTATCTTGAAACTTATGTTTTCCTTAACGTCTATCTTCTCCTCTGATAAAATATACATCGCATGGATAGTGTTGATTGTGCTAAAGGAAAGCTGTTTTAGCTTTCTGACACGACTTATAAAGACAAGTACTTCAATTACAGAGACAGATGCCTTATATCAGTTTGGTGGTACTCAACTAGTATAAAATACCTAGAAGAATATTAATTTAAAAAAAAAAAATATTACCATTGCACTTACCAAAAAAAAATTTTGATGATGAGATTAGATTTTTTCATGTGTTTAATGCAAAACAGGATTGGGATTTCTGATCATGAATTAGTTATACAATTTTTATTCTATCTTGGTTTTCTCCTTATTATGAGTATAGTATTGATGGTTTTGCTGCAATGTTATTTCAAAATGTATTTCATTGTTAATAAGTGAAATATACTTTCAAGTTGAATTCACTACTAACATTATTTGCCCATGTTTTATCATGGAGACTGTTCTGTTCTGATATAACTGCACATCTAATTGCACAGAATTTAAAAGTGTACCAAAAACGACGGCTTTTTTGTTTGGTTGGTTTGGGGGGTTTTGTTTTTGTTTTCAGTTGGTTGGTTTTTAAAATACTAATGAAATATGTGTCAGCCTTAAATGTAGTTATGGATTTCAGTTTCAATTCTTATGTGTAGTGTTACAAATGTTGTGGCTAGAACAGCACAAAATATCCAGAATATTTTTTTAAACTGAGAAGATTAAGAAGACTTATGTGTGGTTTTCTCATCTTTACTCGATTAGAGCAAATCAGCTGCTTGCCTACACAATTTTCCATGTCCTTTCCAGCTGTCTCCTCTTAACTCTCTGTACTTCACTGCAGTCCCTGGGGTATGGCACACATATATAAGTGTACACACATGCGTTTATATATGTGAATACGCCAAACTGGCTGCTCCTCAGTGTGCTTATATCACCATTTACACCTGTAAAGGAAAGTGTTTCTCCTCACTTTGGAACAAATTGCAATCCTTGGAACATACGTCAGTTTTCCAACTTGCCTGTACTGGCTTTTGCTCATAGAAACATGTCCTTCAATTACCAGAATCCCAGTGTAATAAAGTAATATGTGCTTTCAAGGACATGATAATAATCCATCAGAATGGCATCCACTTCTTTAAACACAAATGCTCTCAGTTCTCAGTTCTAACTGTAATAAAAGATGATTTATTACAGTATTAAAATTCCTACATATAACTGTCCTGTCATTTTTATCTATATGAAATTTTGAGGAACTAAAGACAGGTAAATCTTAATGATTAATACATGGGTGGAAATAATGTGCTTTTTCTTTTCTTTTCTTTTCTTTTCTTTTCTTTTCTTTTCTTTTCTTTTCTTTTCTTTTCTTTTCTTTTCTTTTCTTTTCTTTTCTTTTTCATTGCATTTTGTTCTAAGTAAAAAATGCATTATTTTCTTAAAATGGTGCTGAAATTTTTATCCTTAAGCAGAAATATGCATAGACTGATTTAATTTACAGGATATTAAAAATGGTTATGCTTCTGATAGTTGTATTTTACTCAACTTCATGAAAGAAGAAAATTACTTTTACCTTTGATGTCTCTTTATCCTACCTGAGCCAGATTATAGATGTCAGGAGTAAATCATATTCTTCACCTTCACTGCATTTACTCAGTGAGGTAAAATTATTTAGTTGGTATTTGAAGACAGTGGTATTAAACAAAATGCAATTAGTTATCTTGCCCTTTGAGTATATAGTAATCAAAATGTAATGTGATTACCCAGAACTGTAATAAACATGTAACAACTACATAAATAAGTGAAATCATGGTACTTTGAGGAGGTCAGAAGAGTGATAATACCTGAAAGTTATTATAATTAATACTTCATGAACCAAAATCTTGTGGTTAATTACACTAATTTATTGTGAAATATGCTAAACTTACATGCAATTATTAATTGGAAGATCACTTTTATTTACACTGCTGAAAATCTTAATTTGCAGACTCATCTCTCAAGTACATTTATTTATTTTTAAAATATATTTACTTATTTTATTTTGTAGGTTATTCAAATAAATTTTGAAGAATTTGATCTGGAGATTGGCTATGACACACTGACAATTGGTGATGGAGGAGAAGTGGGCGATCCTAAAACTGTACTTCAAGTGTAAGTCTTTTGATTTACAGTTTATATACATTGAAGAATGTCATTAATGTGTTTTGATCAGACTAATTAATTATAAGAATCAGGTAAATCTGAACAAAAACTGAGCTTCTAAAATTACTAAAGGTGACAGTTTATATACTTTGTTATACGTGTACTGTTCTGAAGTCAGAACAAGATGACCTAGACATCACAAAAGAAAAAAAGATGAGCTAGAATCAGAAGTTTGAAAGACGTGGTGTGGACATTCATGTGTAGGCATGTAAATTTTAGGAACTATTGCACTCTCTTTGTGTGTTCTCAAAAGTGTATAAAAACATAATTGAAAATAGATATATGGACAACTAGTGCACAAATTTCACAATTTCTCCTAGCAAGGTTAGCATGACAAAAAATGTACTATAGAATCTTGACCTTAATTTGCTTATTAACTATTATAGATAACTCAAAAGAGCAAGTTAACATAATAAAGAAAATTACTACAGAGAAAGGCTGAATAAGGTGTTGCCTAAACCACATATTGCAAACCAGCACTGGGTATTGAATGAGATTTTTATCATTCACGGACATTTATTAGAATGTGTGAGCCCAGATATATATAGTATTCTTAACAATCATTGATTAACTTCAAAATTCATATTTCTCAAATACTTAGCTTGTGGCAATAATTCTAACAACAGTCTCAAGAAGACAAATTCAGAATTTTATTACCTTGTAAAATTTTCAAGACAGTGTTATAAGTCAGTGATTCTGTTTGTTCCGCAGTCACTTGAAAATATGCAGAGCACTTTAGGCCTTACTTACAATTCATCATTTTATGTAACTCTAGTTCTAGTCTGAATAAATCAATATCACATAGGAGAAATGAATGTCTTTTAAAGTACATTGCATTTATTTTTTTCAAATCCGAGTCAATTTTATTTAAAAAAAACCCAAAAACCAGAAAACAAGTGATCGAATGCTTAAACCCCATAATTTGCCTGTAAGGGATTGTCTGCTGTTTAGAAAATATTTTTTAAAGGCCAAATAATATTTAGCTTTAATTAAATTTAAATAAACTGACCTTTCAGCAAGTACCTGATGTTATCATCAGTTCAAATGAGTTAATAATTGAAACACAGATAAGAATGTGATACAAGTTTAGTATAAAATACATTTAATCATAAAACAAAAGAATAACAAAATTAGGATTCCTTAGAATTATATTCCCTACAGTATATTTATTGGAAATGTATTAAAACAATTTTATATATTGTAGTTTTCCTTTATTCACCATAAGAATGATATCAAGAATTAGTTTCGTTTGAGTACACTAAACCCAAGGTTTGCCTCATTTTCTGTCCTAATTTTACCTCATCAGTATTAAAAATTGCAAAACTTTGAACAGAACATACATTTTTTCTAAGATTTACAGATTTTTCTAATTAATTCCCCTTTAGATTTATCCTCCAGAGGATAGATTATCTGACCTTCTGTTTTTAATTGGTTTTGTAGTCATTCTGTCCTTTCTGTTTTGTTCTATTTTGTTTAATATCTTTATCAATAGTCTGGACAAGGGGTTTGAGTGCACCCTCAGTCAGTTTGCAGATGACACCAAGTTGGACAGGAGTGTTGATCTGCTGGAGGGTGAACACAGAGCTGAAGCTCACGGGTCTGTAGTTCCCTGGATCTTCCTTTCTCTCAGGAGCGATGTTCCCCTCCTTCCTGTAACCACCTGACTGCCATGACTTTTCGAGTCATGGAGAGTGGCCTGGCAACATCAGCTAGTTTCCTTATGATCCTGAGATACATGTCATCAGACCCCATAGACTTGTGACTTTTCAGTTTCATCAAGTGGTCTTGAAACTGCTCTTTGCTTACAGTGAGAGTGACCTCTCTCCCCCAAATCCCGTGCAGAGGATCGAGGACTTGGGAGAAATGGGAAGCCTGACAGCCAGTGAAGACTGAGGCAAAGAACTCACTGAAGTACCTCTGCCTTCTCCATATCTGTTGTCACCAGTTCTCCCCTCTCTCTTATCATGGGGAAACACTATCTTTGGCCTTTTTTTTTGTCCAGTGTCAGAAGGATTGGACATTGTTCCAATGTCAAACTTTGGAAGAGGCTGCCCCATGGTGGCGTTGGAGTCACCATCCCTGGAGGTGTTCAGATTTGTAGATGTGGTGTTTAAGGACATGGTTTAGTGGTGGACTCGGCAGTGTTGGTTTAACCATTGTACTTGATGATCTGTAAGGTCTTTTCCAGCCTAAATATCTGATTCTAGGATTATTATCAATGAAGAGACCAACTTTTGGCCAGGTATTTATGGTGCAATTGCTTTAGGACAGTGCAGTCTCTTAGTGGATTGTAGATGAGTTAATTGCTACGACTAATAAATTTGAGAAGAGTGGAAGTATTGTAATTTCTATTTTTTAAGCAGTACCAATCATTCAAAAAATATTGCTGATTGTGCTGGAATTCAGTTTCAGCTATTCTTAGATTCCCAAACTATATGGAATATTCTGTCATGTGGAAAGAACCTTTACTAAGTGCCAATTCATAAGTTCTTATTAAAGTTTAACTAAAGTATTTTTACTGAATTACAGTAACGCATTAAGGCAAAGTGCAATAACATTTTAAATTTTGAGTAATGTGGTAGAACGGTCTGCCCAGATTGTATTTCACTGAAGATGTTAGCATTTCATAAAAGTATTTCTGATGATGTACCTTAGGGTGGGGAGAAATGATGGAATTACACTATTAAAATGGTCACAAATATAAAGAATCCTGAGTAAATTTTTTATAATAAAATAGTTGATTAAAGTCAAGTGTTAACATACAGAAAGAGAATCTGTTCTGTAAATAACTAGGTAAATAATTTTAAAGAATTATTACTATGAAGATCCTGGAAAAGCAAAAAAATACCCCATTAATTTATGGGGGTTTAATATTAAGTAACATTATATAATAAGCCACAATTATATTATTTTTGTTTACCAGTAGAATCATTATTCTGTGAACAGAAGTATCAATGGTGAAGTTATTAGGATTAAAATGCATAAAAAAATTACATGGAAGATGGAAGATAATTGAGTACTGTAAAAGCCATGTAAATCTTTTCTCCTGTGAGCCATGCAGACTTTGTCTGAGATATGATGCATAGCAAATAAATCAGCTGTTCTATCATTTAAGTTTTGGATTTTAAATTTTAAAATAATTATCTTTCCCCTGGAAAATTTCTGATGAACATTGGTTTAAATATGTCTGGTTTACATATTAATAATGTGAAAACATTTATCTTCCAATTTATCAGAGTTAATCAGGAAACCTATCCAAGTGTTTAATCTGCTAGTTTTACTGGGCACTGCTTGATAAGAAGGTTCAGAAGCAAAAACTAAAGTTAAATGGCATTTCAATAGAATTATGCTTCCTAAATTGATAATTGCAGTCCTGATTATTCCTATTCTGCTGATGTTAATCACAGAAATAGCTAAACTCTAAAGCCTTTTCAGTACTTGTCGTTAAGTTTCCCTGGGTGCCTGTAATTCTGAGCCTTTATATCCGTGCACCCAGCAACATGACAGTCTGCTCCAGCCTGGTCAGCCTGGCACCCAAGTGAACTTAAACCTGATTGCTATAACTTTTTAGTCTGTTTGACAAGATGACTAATATGAAGGCATTCTTAGTGCTTTCATATGGAACTCAGATGCAAGGTAGAGCAGCGTTGTGTTATTACCAAGCAATAGAGGGAAAGAAGGAAAAGAAATGGTGTGTTCTCCTCCGTACATCAGTCACAGCACTTTTTCAGGATGTTTGGAAGTTTGCTTTCAGCAGCTTGGTCTGACATTTGCTGCACGTGACTTTTAATGCAATATCCATTTAGGCAGTGGTTCCTGTAACACGCCTTTTGAAAATCCAGTGTACAAGACATGAAACTCAATCTTTTAGTATGCTTGCTGTGTTGGGTGTGCATGTGTCCAGTCTCATATTACAGGCTGTCTTCAGCGAATAGAGAGTGTTACAATCTTCTGAATACCCTCAAACCCAGGCTTCAGAGTACTCTCTCAGAGGGAGAATATATGTCACTAGTATGTGGGAGGAGTAGTTCTGGAGTCATAGAGGAAGAAGTGGAAAACACCCTGCTGAGTGTTGTAACTGTTAAGCTGTTTAATAAAAAGGGAGACATCATAATCACATACTTCTATTTCTACTGCTGGCAGTATTCACTATTCAACTCTTAAAAGGGAACATGTACTTCCAGGAGAGGAATCTAGGTACTGAATCCAGGGTAGAGGAAGCCACAAAAATCCGCAGAAGGACAGAAAGAATAATTCTCAACTGCAGACTCTCATTGTTATCTTAAATAGCTTCCTTCATATATTAATGTTTTTTCTAGATCTTATTGCTCTGTGGCCCCTTCCTAAATGTTTTACATGGGTCTCTAAGGACTTAAAAAATAGAGCAACAAGTGATTTTTGTGTTCTATTCATTTATTCCTTTTTTCTTTTTTTTGTTTCAAGAATGTATTTTCAAGTGTTATTTTTCCCTCCTGTACTATTTAATTGGGAAGTATTTCTTGTTAAAACAATGGATTTAAAAAGATGTATTTATAATCAATTTCAGAAAATGGAAATGCTAAACATTTTGATGGATGTTAATCACAGGAGTTATTCTGTCTGTCACAACAGAGAGAGATTAATATTCTCAATGCCCTTAATATTCAAAATGCATACTGTCAGTCACCAGTGACAATTACAAAACTCTGCTGGCCATTACATCAGTGTTGTTCCTCAGGAACATCCCGTTAATCTACTAATTTGGCAAAGACTGAAGTCACTGAAGACACTTTCCCTTAGTGCAGGAATGAGCAGTTAATATGTTATTTTGGCCAGGCATTTACTACTTCAGTTCTGGCAGGAGTCTTTCTAGTAGCTCCATCTGTGAACACAGATGTGGGAAACAGACATGTTTTTTTTCCCACAGCAGACTATTTAATACAGAATGAAGCTAAAAAAGATCAGAGGGAAGAACTAAAATTAACTGTAAAATACATTTAGAACAGTCCATTTTAGGTTTCAGCTAGCTTTAAAGAATGTTTAGAACTTCAAAAAATGAACAGTTTTCACTGTTATACAGTATTGTGCTTGTGATCCACTTTACAAGAATGAAAAATAACTTGAAATTTTTCAGCATTTGGTTTCAGATAATAAACTATAACCAAATTTGACACAAAATTTTGGGAAGAAAGTGCAATATAACATAAATCTGCAGCTTTCACAACATTTCCTTTTTGCTATCACACTGTTCCTTCAGCAAATAGAATCAACATCTAGAATTGCACTACTGATTTGCAAATTTTTGCAAACAATATGAAAACTAAAAAAAAAAAATAAAAAGGAAAATCAAGTTTAGTTCTTTCTAGTTAATCAGTACCCTGTAATAGCAGAAGATTTTAAAGTTGTGACATTTTTTAGTTTTCTTAATGAAGGAATAGACAACAGCTGAGTCTTGCCAGGCTGTTCTTCCTTTGTTGTAGAAGAGGTGATGAGGAGAGGTGAGACAGTGCAGGGAATGCACAGACCTTCATAATAATGTTGCTATTTAAAAATAACAGCTTTCTTTTAAATATGCAAGGCATGTATTCCAAAGTGGGTAGTTGCATACCAGAAAAATCAAAGAATCACTGTAATGCTTCATTATGGGCTTCTGGTGCCATTGATGTGCCTTCATGTACCTGAGTAATCTGACAGGATTGTCAGATAAAGTTAAGGATTAGGGAAGTTGCATGTCTTTCTGGAGCAGCAACTGAAAGTGAGATGAAATATTTCAATGCAACATAAGCAGTAATTGCATGTGTTTGTAGACTACTTTCAAAGTTCCAGTCATTGGAAATGTGAGAGTTGTCTTGGCTAGCCAGCTAGCAAATAACTAAATTAGTGTGAGCTGAACGCAATGAATTTATAAGCAAACATTAAAAAAATGCTTAATAGTTATTTAGATTTCTTACAAAGAGGAAAAAAAATGTCTACTTAATGCTTAATGGCTTTACAGATTTATTTTTTTTTTTTTCTCTCTATAGGTTAACTGGGAGCTTTGTACCAGACTTAATTGTGAGCATGAGCAATCAGATGTGGTTGCACCTTCAAACGGATGAAAGTGTGGGCTCAATTGGTTTCAAGGTTAACTACAAAGGTAATGATACATCACTGGAAGCAAATGTAATGGTGTACCAAAAATTAGGCCAGTATTATGAAATATTTTTCTTTCATATTAGTGGGTGCATTCTATTTCCTGTTCTGTCAGTTTTAAAAAGAGGAAAATGTAAGCTGAATTGAAAAAAAAAAAGAAAAACAAATGTTCTCTTAAAGGTCTTATGTTACATGAAACTCCACACATTTTGTTTGATGTGTTGTTACAGCAGTTGAGTTTTGGTGTATAACTTCAGTCTTATTTTTGGTTATTTAATATTGACAACTATTAAAAGGAAATAATTCTGTGATAATTCAAGGATAAATGAGTAAAAAAAAAGGAGCACTTCCTACATTCTTTTGAAAATTAATGCCTATCACAACATAAAAAAAAACCACTGCAAGTGAAGAACTTGAATTACTGCTAAGTTTTGAGCCAACACAAAGAAAAACCTAATAATGCACTTTATGGTCTTAAAGTGCATAATGCACTATATAAACCATCTGTTGCTATTTGATACTTCTGGAAGAACATACAGTTTTTATAGAGCATGAACAGCAAAATCAAAAGGAGCTAAAGTACAACATATATATACATATATATATATGCATTTCTCTATTATTACAGAACTAGTTATATTTGTTATTTTTATATTACTTTTAACATAGATGTATGTCTTTCTTACAAGAATTTTATTAATTGCGTGGTTTCTGTCTAGCACCGAAACCAGATAATCAAAAGTATGATTATTCATCAGAAAAAGAGAGAGGAGAGGCAAAAGTTAAACCAGTGACTCTCTGTATTAGAAATGGAGGCGATGTTGCTGAGGACTGGCAGATGGAGTGAATGAGCATATAAACCTGCACAATGTGACTTGCTGGTTTTTTGGGCTTTTTTTTTGTGTCCATAACTTTCCTGTAGTGTAAAGTAAAGCTTCATAGTGGTTTGGTATGAGTGCACTTGTGCACTCTTGATATTCAGATCTAGTGGACTAAGACAGGAAGATCTTAGTACTTTGCTGCGTGGTAATCAGTAAGAACTAGGATTTCCACCTTTAGGCTGTTGAAGGGGGCAAAAGAATTATTGGTATAAACAAGTTTAAGAATTTGGTAATACAGCAATGCTAGAACCATATTTGAGTGGAACAGGATGAGTTTTAGATCTGAACTCTAACTTGCAGAGCTCAAGTTGTTGATTGTTTTATTTACATGATTCTTTCCTGTTAAAATTAATTTTACTTGCAACAATTTTAGTTTGCAGAAGGCAGAGGATTATTGTCTGTTCTTATATGCTGTGTCTTCTTTTATTCATGAGTTGCATTTATTCTTAGAAGCTATAGTTCTGCAAGAATAAAATTAATGGAATATGAATAGGTAGAAGGGTACAGAAAGGGTGAACATTCACAACAGCATCTCCATATAATCAACTTTGTGATTGCATGCCTAGATATTGAATCTATTTTTCTCTTGCCCTACAATGGTACTTTGCATTAGTTCACTAAACAGCACTTGAATGCAGCAAGCACTCAGTGGATAGGTCCTCTGTGATGGTGGTTGCGAGGGGGAGGAATTGCCTTTTTTTTGCTTCTTTTGTTTTGGTTTGGGTTTATTTTGTGGGTTTCCCTGCCACCACCTTGCCCTCAATCCAGAGTATGGGATAACTTTTTTAATCTAAATTGCCTTCATTTTGATCCCTGAGAGGATGTGTTGATTAGACATATCAGAATTTGGGCTATGGTCATGAAATAAAATGGAAAGGGTGTCAAGGGCAAGTCAGGTTTGAAGGGGTTGCTGTTTCTGTTGCTTTTAAAACTTTTTGTTTAAGTGCTTTCTAGTAATGATGGTAGGCACTGAAAACAGATGCATAAATGGGTAATATTTTGGATTAGCAGCTGTTCTGCAATTTAAGTTTTGAAATTTATGAATTGGAAGTTGAGAGAAAGTCCAATGAGGTAAACTGAGTATTTGGATTAGAACAGTGCATTCAGGGCTGTACATAACACTGAATTATTTACTAGAATCAAAAAATTGTAAAGAATTTTCCCTTTTCAGAGAATTTTTAGAAATACTTAAGAGAATGATGATTGGTAGAAGTCAGGGTCAAAGGAAATTTCCGATGTATGCCGAACTTGCTTGTTCATCTCTTGACTAGATCAAATGTATTACTTTAACTAGACCTCTTCCACCTCACAAATTCCACTATCCACTTAGACACCTAGCTAAGGCTGATATTGTATTTATTTATACATGTATTTATTACATATTTAAGTCTTGTAAGTTTCTGCTTACATGACAGGTACAATTACATTAGCATTTTACATTAGATCCAGCAGTTGATTTTTGAACTAAATCTTTTTCTGATCATTCCCACTGCCCTTGTTTTAGTTTTCATCATAGGCCAGTCTTGAAAGGCACAAATTACACTCATTTGAGGTAATTCATAAGATGCAATTAAATAGCATCAGGAATAGCATTCCTTTAGTGCTCCAGCTGCTAATGGGCATTTCTCAGGAACTTGTAAAGCTTTTTCCAAGTAAAACCATTAAAACACAATGAAATGCATATAGATAATATGGGTACTGTATCTTTTGTTGTTTCACTTTACAGATCTGCTTATGTTGGAGTTAATTATTTGCTATTGTACTTGATAACAGTACTAACTAACAGCTAAAATAATTGACTACTAAAAGGTTTTGATGCCTAAATATCTGCATCTGTGCTTCTCATTCTCAACTAACTAGAGGTAGTGGAGATATCCATGCCTCATCCCATTAAAATTCGTAAAGACATTCTTCAATCTAAGTGACATTTGGATCTGATTCTGGGAGGCATTTTTAAGATTGTTCCAATTCCTACATGGATTATGACAGGAGGATCAGAAGATTATGGGATGTCATCACCCAGTGCCCTTTACCCATTGTCCCCCAAAATGGTATACTTGCTTACAGTGCAAGATAGAAGGTAACCTCCTTTGTGACTGGAATAGAACTGAATATGCCACATCATTTTTAGTGAAAGAAATGGACAAATTAAATTTTAAATACATCTGTATTTATCAGTTTTTAGCTGAGTAATTCTTTTAAATTTATATTATTACAGGAACTAATAGCTGATCCTCTTGTATGTATCTGCCATTTGAGAGAATCTAGGAAGTTTCTGTGAAATAATAAAAATCTTTGTCTACTTCTACATTAAGGTCTTGCATATGGAGTTATTTTATGGTTTTAATAGCTGGATAACATTATAAATATTTAAATATTAAAAATAGATTTAAATATTTGTGAGACTATTTTAAAGTAAATAAATTTTCATTGTTGTTTTGAAATCTCTTTTCCAGTATACCATAAAATAAAATTACTTAAAAAGGTAGAATAATGAATATCGGGATTAGGCAAGACAGAAATACAAGCACTGCCTCACTATAGATTATATTTTATCTGTTGTCCACTGTAGTATAAACTGTTTTGGGTTTTTTTCATGCTTCAAATGTATGTGTAGCATTATTAAGTAAAAAACATGGAATATTTAGAAATCTGAAGTTGTAGGTGAATTATTTTCACATCATAATTTTAGGAATTATTTGAAAACTATAATTCTTTCCTTAGATATGAGATCAGACATTGGTGCTTGTGTAATTACCAAGTAAAACAAATAAATAAAGGATTATTTTCAAACTTACCGTATCAGTACTATGAAAAGAAACCACAAATTAGTACTTTTAACTATTGACATGTTGCATGAATACTTAGGATCATTCAATATTTCAGGAAATGGTTCCACATTGTCACAGTAGCACTTCTATTCTCAAAGCCATGGTGAAGAGGAAAGAAGTATCTAGCTAAACAGTAGTAGAGAAACAATCTCCAGCGTATTCAAACACTGGAACTGAATGGTCTTCATCTATAATTGAGTAAAAACATAGCTGCACAAAATATGGGACAAACAAAATTATGTCAGAACCTTCAAAGAAACCCATTTTTCTGAGATAAGATTTTGCATAATTGTGAATTTATTTTGATTCACAAAAAACTTTTATAATCTAGCAATAGAATATTATATTTCTTGGAAAATTATATATGAGAATTTTAAGTGCAATAACTTTTATATACACTTGTTTCCTCTTGTAATTTTGGACATGTGTGAAAGATTAAATACAAGATATTCCTTATACACTTTTTCAACATAAACTGTATGACAAAATTTGTGGGATTAACAAATAATGTAAATAGTCATGATGTAAATTAATAGGAAAAATTGCTGTAGGGAATGAAATCAGTAATGTAAACATAGTACAAAACAATCCTCTATCAGCATCATGTGGGAAAGCTGAACTTCTGTTTAGGTCAGATTTGAGTCTTCTGAAACAGAACAAACTAACCTCAGGGCAGTCCCGTTCTGTTAGGTCCTAATATAACACCCTTAGTTTCTGTGCTGTGGCCAAATCTGAGGGAATTTTTTCTCTTTTTGGTGTAGCTGTATTATTTTTCTCTATTCTTTGAAACCTCTTAAATCAGTTGGTTCTCCTGATAGTTCTGCCTCCTATTCGGACAAAAGCTGTTTATTAATACATCAGACATACTCCAATCTAATTGTGTAAGAAAATAAAGTTGAAGAAGGTTACATTGACTGCAGTGCAATGGTAAGTTTTAGAAGAGGATTATTTAAGATGCCAAGCTAGATAGTAGTGTAGGTAAAAAGTGAATTTGAGGCAAAGTAGACTTGCTTATTCAATTTTCCGCATTGATGATCTAATTTTAGGATATGGGATTTACACTCTGACACCCAGTACTTCAGAAGATTTCTTTTTGCTTAAAGCATGATGTTCATCTTGCTTCAAGCACTATGGCCTGTGTTCCAGAGTACTTGGGATACTAGTGCAGCCTGGGGTAGCCTTCTGGAGTTCATGATCCACATTTCATACTATTTTCCTAGCAGTAAGCACTGAGTTTCAGGCACATCTGAGGTTTTTTGTCACAGATGGCGCAGAGATAGTTTTCCATGACTAACGGCCCAACAGCCATTGCTTTTCTGTTGGTGTCAGAATACTGAATTATCTGAATTAGGCAGACAGTTTAATCCATTGTTAGTCCACTATGCCTAGAAACATGAATTTAATATGTGTGAAATAAGATACATTTACCATAACACAGACTTCAGGAAGGTCTCATCGTGACAAACTGTGAAAGTAGCTTATCTATGAAACATATGCCTTCATGTTCATTCTACCAAGAAAAATATACCTTTAAGTCTTGCTCTTCTTGTTATTGGCTAATTAAAAAAAACAAAACAACAAAACCTCAGTGAGGCAGTTTCATTGTGTAGTTTTGGGTTTCACAAGACAGTTGATGTGTTTTTTTAGTTAAATACTATGTTATGCCCCTTTTGTGAGAATAGGGGAAGGGAAGCTTTTTTGCTTTCTGCACATCAAAATCAGGAATTAAATCTATGACACATTTCTCCTTTCTGAATGGTTCAGTTTTATAAATTTCAGTATATATTCTCTTGTGGTATTTTCACTGTTCTGATGATTTCTGTTGCCTTTCTATCCACAGTTCTGTGTTTCTCGTCATGCGCATGTTCTCTTCATATGTTTTGTGGTGCATTAACTAGACAGAATCATATAAATTACTTATTTAATTGGATTCTACCCCTGGTTCTATTCCTTGTGTATCTTAACTTCATTTTGCAGAAAGATGGCAAGCAGAGATTCACACTAATGGTGAAAATCCATGCAAATTATTTTAGTCCATGCAAGTCTCATGATTAGTTCAAATTCTTAAATGCAAATACTGCTTTGTATTTTAAGAAACTTAAGCACTTCTTTTTGTGCAACACTGCTAACCAATAGGTTACTAATACAGGTACCAGTTTCATGTCTGCTGAAGGTTATTGCAAGTTTTATAATTGAAAATCAATTCTATTTCAAATATTTCTTGAACATATTGAGCAAAAGTGCATCTATTTCAGAAACTTGGGGCAGTTTCTCTTGTTAACTTAATGCCAAGATGGTAATTGGTTTTGTATTTTACTCTTGTGTTCTTCCTGCTTTGTTGGCCACAACTCACTACTGACTTTTTCTGACCCTACTCAGTCAGCATTACCCAAATACATTAATTATATTTTTATCTAATTTTCAAATAATGCATTCAACATAAAATTTCCTCTTTGTAATCCCTAGATTACAAGAATATGAGAACAGTTGTACAGAGGCATAATAAAGATTCATTTAACTGGGTGCAACATAAGGAAAAGAGAACAAGCAATTATATAGTGATACTCCTACAAAATGTTTTCTTACTCTCTAACAGTTTGTGGCACAGAGACTTCCTAAATGCAGTGTATTTAGAGTGAGTTAAATTTGATGGATTTTTTTCATCCATGATTTCGTCTTTATTTCCTCTCAACCTCACATACACTTTTGGTATTCTAAATATTTTATGGCAAGGAGATTTCAGTGAAGAAGTATTTACTTTTGTTCACTGTAGTTCTACTAGCTTTGTCTGATGCCTTTTCATTTTTTTTTCCTAGAAAATTCAATGTATTTAATCTTCCATTTTACTGCTTACTTGGTTTTGCAGGACCTTTCTTTATTTCTTCACAGATAATAGTCCTCATTACTTACTATTGTGTAAGCTATTATTAGCAAGCTTTGTCATTTCACTGCTTGCCTTGTTTTCCATCTACTAATATATGGTCAAACAATAATTTTAACTACTCTGATATCTGGTGTCAAGCTGCGTAGCAAAGCACAAACAATCCAGGAGGATCCTGAAAAGCGTTGATGGCAGCTTTCTGACATGGGTACTGGAAGATCCCACAAGGAATGGTGTACTGCTCGACCTCATACTAACAAACTGGGAAGGCCTTTTTGGAGATACGAAGGGTGGGAGCAGCCTTGGCTGTAGTGACCATGCAGTTTTGAAGTCCAGTATTGGGTGAGGAGGAAGCAGGGCAGCAAGTAAAATTACAACCATCGATTTCAAGAGATATGACTTCAGTCTTTTCGGGGATGTTCTTGGAAGAATCCCATGGAAAAATGGCCCCACAGGGAAATGGGGTCCAAAAGAGTTGGTTGATATCCAAGGATCACTTCCAACCCTGCACGAGAATGATGCATCCTAACAAGTCAGAAATCGGACAGAGGGGATGAGAGATGTATGTGGATAAATAAAGAACTGCTGTCATTACTCAATCGAAAGCAGAAAATACACAGGAGGCAAAAGCAGGGATGGAAGCAGCCACTTGGAATGAATATAGAGAGATTGTCAGAGTAAGTAGAAATGAGACCAGGAAGGAAAAGGCCCATCTGGAATTAAATCTGGCCAAAGATGTCAAAAACAACAAGAAGGGCTTCTTAAAATACATCAGTAACAGAAGAAAAACAAAAGGATAATGGGGGTCCATTAGTAAACAGAGGAGGGACCCTGGTAACAGGGGATGCAGAGAAGGCAGAGTTATCAAATGCCTTCTTTGCATCAATCTGCACTGACATGACCAGCCCTCATGGTCCTCTGAGACAGAGCTGTGTAAAGGAGCCTTGGAAGGAAAATTTTTCCTTGGTGAAGGAAGATTGGGTTAGACAACACCTTGGCAAACCTGACGTCCACAAGTCCATGGGCTCTGACAGGATGCATCCACAAGTGCTGAGAGAGCTTCTGGATGCCATAGCGAGGTCACTCACAGTCATCTTTGCAAGGTCGTGGTGATCAGGAGAGGTGCTTAGAGACTGGAAAGAAGCAAATTTCACCCTGGTCTTCAAAAAGGGCAAGAAGGAGGACACAGGAAACTATTGGCCAGTCAGCCTCACTTCAATCCCTGGAAAGGTGATGGAGCACCTTGTTCTGGAGGCCATCTGTATCCATATGGATGACAAGAACTATTAGATTAGAAGTATTTAGCGTGGATTCACTAAAGGTAAATCAGGTTTGACCAAGCAGATTGTCTTCTACAATGAAACAACTACCTGGATCAATGAGGGGAGAGCAGTGGATATTGTCTACCTTGACTTCAGCAAGGCTTTTGAGGCTGTCTCTCACAAAATCCTGATAGACACAATCAGGAAGTTTTAACTGGATGAGTGGGCATTGAGGTGGATTGAGAACTGGTTGAATGGCAGATCCCAGAGGGTCCTAATCAGTGACACAGGGTCTAGCTGAAGGTTTTTCATGAGTGGTGTCCCCCAAGGTTCCATACTGGGCCCAGTATTAACTTATTCATCAATGAGTTGGATAAAGGGGCAGATGCCTCCTTGGCAAGTTCACTGATGACGCAAAGCTGGGAGGAGTGACTGACACCCCAGAGGACTGTGCAGGCCTTCAGAAGGACCTTGAGTTGTTGGAGAGATAGACAGAGAACTGTTTGAAATTCAACAAAGGCAAGTGCAGAGTCCTGTGCTTGAGGATTAATAACCCCATGGACCAGTACAGTCTGGGGGCTGACCTGCTGGGAAGCAGCTCTGTGGAGAAGGACCTGGGGGTCTGGTGGAAAACAAACTGTACATGAGCCCAGCAGTGTGCATGTGTGGCCAAGAAGGTCAAAGGAATCCTGCGGTTCATTAGGAAGAGCATTGCCACCAGGTCAGCAAAGGTGATCCTACCCCTGCCTCTACTCAGCCCTAGTGAGGCACATCTGGAGTGCTGGGTCTAGTTCTGGGCTCCTCAGTGAAGAAGAGACATGGAACTCCTGGATACGGTCCAGTGGAGGGCAAAAAAGTAAATTAAGGGACTGGAGCATCTTCCTTAGAGGACAACTCTGGGCACAGGGCCAGTTCAATCTTGAGATGTTTGAGAGGGGATCTCATCAATGTCTGTCAGTATCTGAAGGGAAAATGTCAAGAGGATGGAGCCAGGCTCTTCTTGGTGGTGCCAAGCAATAGGACAAGAGGCAATGGGCAGGAATTGATGCACAGGAAGTTCCACCTGAACACAAGGAAGAACTTCTTTAATGTGGAGTGACTATGCACTGGAACAGATTGCCAAGAGAGAGAGCTTGTGGAGTCTCCCTCATTGGAGATATTCAAGAGCCATCTGGACACAGTCCTGGGCAATGTGTTCTGGGATGACCCTGCTTGAGCAGGGAGGTTGGACCAGATGACCCACTGTGCTCCCTTCCAGCCTTACCAGCCTTACCCATTCTGTGATTCTGTGAAACAGATTAGATACTGAAGAAGTCTGTTAGCAACTTTGCTTCTCTGGTAGAACTGACCATTTACTTTTACCATCAGCTAACTATATTTTAAGAAAACGTGCATAAAAAGCCTGTCGTTTTATGAGATAGTTCCTAATCTCTGTAAGAGCCTTCCATTTGCATTTCCTCTAATGCCCTTTTAGAACTGCAAATAGTATACCTGAACTGGATTTCTCTCATCTCTATGCCAGCTAATCTTGCTGGAAAGCATTGGCAGATTTATAGTGCAGGACTTTGCTTTAAGAAAGCCATGCTGCTTTGTGGATGTCATTTTTATCCATGCGTCAGCTAAATTTAAGCTTAATTATAATTTCTACAGTCTTGTTACATCTCAGGTTTACATCTCTGTACTTTTCAGATGTCCTTTGGAACTCTTTCTGAAAATAGAAATTGTATTGTCATCTCTGTCCTACAGTCACCTTAAGAAATTGGATATTTCTTAGGCTTTTCAAGCTGCATATTGAGTCACAACCCGAGTTCTTTTCATAGAATCATGGGTACAGAAAAATTACCTAGGTTTTCTGCTGTTGCTTTATGGCAGCTAGGCAAATTGGAAATTTTTTTTCTTCTTTCTGGTGGAGTACCTATTTTTTTTGATTATTAGTTGTTGGTAGTTTTGGGGGGTTATGAGACAGCTGTTTACACACGATCATGTGTTGTTCCTAGAAACCAAGTTCTTCTAAAACTTTGATCCATAACTTCAGAACAGGTTTGGGGGGGATTTTTGTTTGATTGGGTTTTTTTTGTTTTTGTTTGTTCGTTTTGTTGGGTTTTTTGGTTTCTTTGTTTGTTGTTGTTGGGTTTTATTATTATTATTATTGTTGTTTTTCTTTTTTGCTTGTTTGTTTTGTTGTTGTTGGGATTTTACCTTTTAATTACTAATTTCTTCCAGCAGGTTTTTTAACATTTCAATCTTCAATAGTTTATTATCAGAAAAATTTATGTTTGTTGTACTGCTGAAACAAGGAATTTCCTGTCTTTATCAGGATATAAGTTTTGCATTTAAGTTTGAATAAAAAGACTACTGCTGCTCTACCAGCCATTTTCTACCCTTAGTCAAGAGGCTGCATGCAATTTGTTTGTGACCATGTGTATTTAAACACACACAAATATACTTTTAATCCAGCAAATAGTCAAATGTTACTATGTAATTTGTAATTTTTAAATATTCAAAATTATGTACTTAATTCATAAAATTTATAGGGACAAATATAAATCAATGTTGCATCAGATTAATCTTTCATAACACCTTAAATGGTATTTCTGAGTACTTAAAAGGCTATGCAACTTATATTATAAAGAAGATCTTAAAAATTTCATGTAGTAGAGGGTTAAAAAATTATAACATTGTATACAGCCACTGGAATTTAGCTATTCAATAAATTTTTACTGGTATTTCTTGTAACTCTGTAATCTTCCAAAGCAGGTATATTGGTCTCAGGTCTTTTAAAACTAATAATAAACTGTGTCTCTAAAAGCGGTTGCATCAGAATGTATTTGAGTGTGGAGTATTTTGGATGTCTTTTAAAATAATTTCTGGAAGGTGCGTATTTTTGCTCTTAAGAAACTTTCAGTTTTCTATTGACTTTCCCAAACTGGTGAAAATAGGTCTTCAGTCTAAAAGCAAGTTCTTAGAAAATGAAATTGTATGTTTTTTCTCTATTTCACCTTTCTATTTCCCAAAATATTTATTTACTGGCGCTTATTGCTTCTTTTTGAATATTGAATATAGATCTCTTCCTACCCTAACTATTCTGATTCTCCACGTGTTAGTGCTGTTTAATATTATATTCTCCAAGTTGATTTAAAAATGAGGTTATTTGTATTTAAAAGTCAATATAATATTCATAATTCTACTTTTTTTGTTTGGTTAAAAGGAAGATGGCATATGACTTATGGTCCTTTCCTACAACTCCCCTCTTGTCAGTGGAGAACTGGTCAGACAAGTTTTTATTTGAAGGTGACTCCCACAACTTTTAAATTTTGTTCAATAAAATTGTAGGTCATTCTTTCTGCTTTACAATTTTTAATTAAAAGCATTTAGCAATCCAACCTTTTGTGATAGTGTTATCCATAAAGAAGCAGAAGGATTTTCACTGCTCTGACCTTAGTCTGCTGGGCAATATGAATACATTACATGTGGAAAGGTCATCTTTTGCTATGTCTCTAAGTATTAGCTACTGCTTAAACCAGGACACTGGGCTAAAGGGCTGTTATTCTGATTTGTCCTTTGCAGTACTTCAGTGTGTATTTAACTGCAATTGGTTTTGTTGTCTTATGCATTAAGCATATATGTTGCAAGAGACTAACTATTTATCTTTGATTTAGGGGTAAAAAATATACTCAAAACAGCTTGTTTAAGTTAAAATTTTCTTACAAGCATTTTTGAACTTTATCTCTGTAACTGAAAGCAAAAACAAATATACAAATAATAAAGCAATTCATGCTTTTGGAAGATTCTCCTGGGCAAAGGGCAGAATTTAAAAGCCCAATGTGATAGAATAACAGTTAGGATATCTTGACATGAAGAGCTCTAAAAAGTGCCAGAAATATAGAGTTCTGTGTCCATACTTAATATCTTTCTTATCTCTGAGTGAATCTACCTCATTATTTACAGTACATAATTTTTGTGTTCACCAACTGGCCGTGATTCCTGACTTCAAACCTGTCTCTTTTCTCCACACATTTTACAACGCTCAGAATTTGCCACACCTGATTAGTCTCCTTTTAATACACTTAAATTTGAGTTGATGAAGGCCTTCCTCCTGGCTGCACTGCATCAATTTTCTTGCAGTGGTGAAAGTCTGTGTCTGACAGTCTCTGGAGAGGTCTGCTTTCAAAACGCTGAGATGCATTTCCTGCTACATCAGCCTTTGAAAGGTTGACAGAAGTAAGATTTCCATCTGTTTGTCTACTGAGGTAACATCATGGCGTAGTGGTTGCTTAATTCCTTCATCTGTTGGAACAGAGGGCTAAAAATGTATCTTACTTGGATGAAGAGTGAAACTAGTTGTTTTATTTTGTATATTTCAGTACATCGGGTAGCTGAAAGCAGGTCAGCACTGTTTAAAGTACAGTCAGAACTTCAGTTTAAAGTTTATATATGTATGAAGGTTTTTCAGAATGTTTCCATATGAAACACTCGAAAGAATAAGCATAATTGATTGAGACGTTGCACTTCTCTAACTTGGGCTTCTGAGTTTTCCATATTGCCAAGCATATGCCCTGAGAATATTCTTTTTTTTCTCTTCCTTTTCCTCCAAGTCAATAATTAATTTCTGTGAGTGCTATTATGCTAGGAAACAACTACATCAGCGGGTCTTTTCATCATATATTTTCATGTTCTGAGAAAATTCTATTTATTACTTATATTGTATTAGAGTAGAGTGTATCTTGCATTTATTGCTGGCTTTTTATTTCAGTTTGCTTTTGGTTGGCGTTTTCTGTAACATATTTCCAGAGAAAATGCCTATAAGCTATAATGCTTTAGATTTGCCTGACTGTTGCAGTTAACCCCAGCAGGCAGCTAAATCCCACATAGCCACGTGCTCGCACGGCTTGCAGCAGGATGGGGGAGAGAATCCAAAGGGAAAAAGTGAGAAAACTCATGAACTGAGGTAGAGTTTAATTAGTAAGTCAAAAGCTGCACATGCAAGCTGAAACAAAGCAAGGCATTTATTTTCCATTTCCTGTTGTCTGGCAGATGTTTAGCTACTTCCAGGAAAGCAGGGCAACGTTATGCATAACGGTTACTTGGTAGCACAAACTCTATAGCTCTGAAAGTCCCTGTCTCCCTCCTTCTCCCGGCTCTTATTGCTGACCATGACATCAAATGGTATGGGCTATCCCTTGGGTCAGTTGGGATCAGCTCTCCCGGCTGTGTCCCCTCCTGCTTGTGCTACCCCAGCCTCCTCACTGGTAGGGTGGTGAGGAGCAGAAAAGGCCTAGTTTCTGTGCAAGCACTAATCAGCGATAGGTGAAACATCAGTGTCTTATCAACACTATTTTCATCTCAAATCCAAAACAGCACCATGAGCCTCTGTGAAGAAAGCTAACCCTTACCCCAGGCAAAACTATTACACCAGCTTACTATATGATGATGCTTACTTCCAAAGATGGTGCGCAGATAGTCACTAATCATTAAATTACCTTTCATTAAATTAAATAATTGTTTTTATGAAATGATGAGCCTGTACTTTCACTGTAATTGGTGTTATTGCCAACCTTTTGGTACAATTGAATCATCGTCATATTTTGCTGGTGCTGAAGCAACAGTTTACTAAAAGCTAGTTTGTCATAGAGAGCATTATGTGAATTTCTGCTTGATATGCTTTTTTTTGCTTTTATAGATTTTTTTATTTTATTTTTTTAAATTGAAAATTATTCAAAAGACTATACAAAGAGAGTTTTAACTTAAAGGCTTATTTATGCTGATAATTAATGTTGATTATCTGAAATATATATTGAACGTCCCCTTTCACCATTATATTTAAAGTAAGAAAAGGGATAGAAATAAAAATTTGCATTTTTCAATTAAAAATCCATCACAATGTTGTTGTTTTTTTTTTTTTCCTTTCCCCTTTCTTTTAGTCATGTGTGGTGTATTTCTATGCATAAAGTATTTCATGACATATGAAAAATGCTAGAATTTGTTAATTTTTAATCCCCATGGTGCAAGTCTGTTATTAAAGTGAGAGGTATAGTGTGAATTTGCATTCCTTAAAACTAAGGCAAAAATCCAATCTCTAATCTCAAGAGGATGTTTTTGTTTCTGTGTTGTCACATCAAAAACTAGACAATCATTTTTATGCTTGAATTCTAAATCTAGGTTTTTAATTTTTTTTAGTTAAAAATAAAGAGGGTGGCACCTGTCTTTGCCTTTAGTTTTAGCTTTTTGTTGATTTTTATTTAACCACTAGCAGCATGTGCAAGATGCTGTAAGATTCAATTTTATCAGAAAACAAAATGCTGCACTGATTGGCCAGTGCTCCAAGATGGTGCTAAGGTGTCTAAACACTGAGTCCTTATTTTCTCTAAGCAACGGCTCAAAATACATATGTTGTTGTTGTCGTTATAATTGTTATTATGTTTCTGTGTTTTAATAGCTGGCGTATCTTTCCTCATTTGCAATTAATGGATTCTCCAGATATTGTAGAAAAGTCCTTCCATTCACACAAAAGGGTCTATTTGCCAGAGCCACTCTCTTCTCTCCTTTACTCTCCCCTTCTCTCCCACTCCTTCTCCCTCTCGCTTTCCATCTCATTATTCTCTCCTTTTCTTTTCTTTTTTCCTCCGCTGTTCCTCTAGGCTGAAATATTTTGCATATTAAAACTCCTGCAAATCATGTAAAAAGTGAACTGCTAAGCTGAAGTAATACAAGATGAGAGTAGCTGATCTAAAATTCCTTGTAGCTTCAGGAATATTCATGAATTCTGATTGAACACCTGAGAAAGTGGGTGGCAAAGAAACCCTAGGAAGCTCCAAGGTGATATGACTAGGCAAATGTAATGGTTTTCCAGACAATAAGCTGTGGAATTTAGTGCTTCTGATGCAGTCTTTGGTCCCATTCACTCTAAAAATACAGTGAATGTTCAGAATTAATTTTATTTTCTATAATCTCTGAGTTCAAGTGAAAGTTTCTGCACTTACCGATTTAGAAATTGACGTTACTAGACTGAGACTATGATAAAGCCCGAATTTGATATTACTTGACAGAATAATTTTAAAAAGTATTTTCATGTTAATTAGACGCATCCTTTAAATGGACAGCCCACTTGTGAGAATTAGAAAACAAATGAGTGAATTATCAATAATAACAACAACAACAACAACAATAATAATATCACATTCTCTGATGAAAACAATTAATTAAATATACCCGTATGAATAATATATCTCTATTTACTTGTGTGTACGAAACCAGTTGAATACTTCTCTGGACATCCAAAACTTGTGGGATATTATCTGTTTTTTGAACTTTTACATCTGCAATAGGAAGGAATTTTGTAACTTTCTGTTACTTGCTCTAAACTACCCAGTAAAAGAAATGTATTGACTTAGTGGAGCAAGTCACAGGGTCATAAAGACGATAAAAGTGCTGGAACAGCTTCCATATGAGAAGAGAGTGAGATCACTGGAGCTATTCAGACAGGAGAATGTGGAGGAGCATCTTATGTATATAAGTACCTGATAGGAATGACTGAAGAAGATGAAGTCAGACTCTTCTTGGCAGTACCCAGAAGAAGCAATTGACACACAGTAAAACATACTAATTTCCATCTGGGTCCAAGAAAACATTCTTTTACTGTGAGGATGGTCAAGAACTGGGACGGGTTGTCTGGAGAAGTTGCAGAGTACTCATTCTTGGAGATCATTCAAAACCTGAACAGACATGGTCCTGTACAAACCGCTCTAAGTGACCTTGTTGAGCAGGTGGTTTAGAATAGATGATCTCCAGAGGTCCCTTCCAACCTGAATATTTCTGTGAATCTATGATTCTACTATGAAAAATAAAATAAAATGCAAGAGACATATTTTTTGCTTTATTAAGTGGGGGAAAAAAAAGTAATTTGAGGGTGAAAAACGTTTTCCCTATGCTCTCCATGATAGCTTCCTTCGATTACTCTGTTTTTAACTTTAGGTATCACAAAACACCTCAAGTTGCAATAGAATTGTCGACATTTATATACTATGTAATTTTGGAAATAATGTGAGAAACAAATATATTTTTTTGCTTTTTTTAAGCAGGAACAAATGAGGATTTTGAAATATAAACTTGAACTTATTTTTATATTTTTATGTCATTCCTCTATAAATTAAGTTTTTTCTTGTTCTAAATTACTTGTCATTAAGCTGACAATAAAAGCATTTTATATCAATCCAGTGTCCCTTGGGGACAGTTTTCTACGGTTTAGTTTTGTCACACTGAGAACTACCATGAAAATACCTGTTCTTTTATGGTTTGTAACAACCAGAATTTTATATTTTTCCTTTATCATGAAAAAAAAAATTAGACTCCCTCAAGTGGGAACCCCCTTCAATATATATATTTTAAAAATGCACACACAGACATATTTTTCAGTTGAATAATCTAGAAGAATTACGTGTATGTGCAATTTCAGTTATTTTACCTATATGAAAGTACAACTGCATTGTGAAAACATAACTGAATGACTTTGAAATTCTATGGTGAAAACTTTATAAATGCTGATTGACAGGTGATGGAGGCAGCTAATGGAAAAAGACCACAGCTGGCTTCTCTGCTAAACTGAGTCTTGGGACACCGTTTTGAACTGCTTATGACTGGGGCTTAGGAGAGAAGCACTTGAAATTACCATGTCTTGGAAATTCAAAATTGTTTCCAGAAACTTCAGTGATACAGAAAGCCATTTAAGGCCTTTGTTTTGATTTCTGCAGATTATAGTTTCTTCTTTTTAAATGGAACTGGAGATGTTAGGGAGTTCTTTTTTGTTGTTGTTGTTGTTGTTGGTTTTGTTTTTTAATTATTAATAAATATGTAAAAACATATAAAACCATAGCATCTAATATCTATTAAATCTGCATTTTAAATTACTTGGAAAAATGTAGAGAGATGATGATGTGCCTCTAAACTAACAAATCTTGATTATTGCTTTAGTTAGTCACTTAAGACTTTTAAGTTGAACTGTTTGGATTGTTACAGAAACCAATTTGTGAAGGTGTCATGACCAATATTTTAATCAAATGGTAATTAGAGAGATATTACGCCAACTTTCTCTGCATATTAATGTAAATTACTGAACAAATACAGAAGTTAACCTGATGAAATTAATTAGATGACATGAAACAAGTGAGTTCATAAGTCAGCCTTAGAAGGTGATTTTAGTAGGCATTTAATAATAATGGAAATTAGACGATCTGATGATAATGTTATTTAAAACTCAACTGAACTCTTGTAAATAGTCAGGGAAACAAACTGATATTATTCCAAATTTAAAGAAGGAACTTAAAAAAAATTTTTCTTGGTGAAATTTTGAACACCTTGTCTCTAAAATCATCATCAAATTAAAAAAGTGGGGCTTGAAATTCTTCTTCTCTGAGGAGGCATTTCAGAGAGGTGATCTGAAGAAATTGAGATGATGAGAGCTGTGTCATCCCGACATAGCCAAAGGAAGGGATAGAAGAGCAGCTTGCACTTCAGTGGAGTGATACGTTCAGTCTAAGCATAAGCAAAAGGGAACACAGCGTAAAAAGAACGAAGAATTTCTTCTTTGTCTAATTCACATTTTAAGTCTAGCATTCAGATTGTCTAATTAACACGGAAGAACCTTATTAACAATACAGATAAGATGGCACATAACCTTCCTAGTATCTGCTCCTTTTCCCTGGAGTTAAGTTCGCCTTTCCAGTGTTTTTTTGTGCCCTAACATTAACACTTGCCTTCCACTTGCAGAGGGCAGTGGGGAAGAGTGTGCTAGAATTTATCAGCATCCCGAGTTCAGTGCTTGGAGGAGTATGATGATCCTAGTGGGATTCCCTTCTCCTTTGGGTCTCCTTAGGCAGTTATCCTTACATACTTCTTCAAACCGTCAGCTTGTTGGTGGTTGGGGTTTTTTTGTTGGTTTTTTTCTTTCTCTTTTGATTCCCATTTACTGTTTTGAATTTGCAGAATACACTCCCCTGTCTTGCACTCCCATTTCCACAACCACCAAGGGATGTTGAATGTGATACAGAGTCTATCCCCATTAGTCAGAGCTTCACTGCACGTGACCGGCACAAAAGCTCAGACAGGATAAGTCATAGGTCACACCATTACCAAACTGCTGTTTTGGCTCAAACCACTTAAAAGCAGCTCTGGCCAAGGCAAACCCAGCCAAACACTGAACCCTGCCATGATAGGTCATTGCAACACTTGTGGCCATTTAATGTTAATCGGGTAGGAACCGCACTATAACCGCACTAATTTTCCTGTAAAGAAACTTTGACTGCTTTCTAGACTTGGCCTGCAGAATCCAGAGTTCTCTCCAGGCTCTTGCCTATGTGACGCTAACAAATAGACAACGTATATTTATTTATTTTTTATGTATATATAATAGCTAGTTATAAAAAATTGTGAAATATATAGGTGTCTGAATTAGTTCTGTGGAGAGCAATGATGTTAAATCCATTCTTTCTTCAGTCTGAGGGGATAAAAAAAGTTATCAACGTCTCACATATGATGAGTTAGGGGATAAGGAAAAAGCCAGACAAGTGGTAAAGGTCACTATAATTAAAGAAATTAATGTTTTTTATAGACTAGATTTACAGTAAATACATACAGATGCATAGAGAAAATGGCTGCATTAACAACTAGGAGTTTCAAAAGTGGAAAGAAATTGTGCTTGACTATCTGAAAAATAGTGAATTATTTAAAAATTTAAACTCTTTTTGGCAGTAACATTGCCAGTAGTAATGAAGGAAAAAAATTAAAAGGAGCTTTCAGTTTAAAATTTTGGCTAAATTGAGGGCAAAACAAAGTGTGATGATCTTAACTGTGAGTGACAAAAATGGAGTGCTCTGCTGAATACAGTCACTTTCTTGTTGGTAAGACCTAGAGGCTGTCACCAATTTGTTATTTATTACATGCAACCATGCATCTTTTTAGATTGCTGTCTTGCAATTATTTAAAACAGATATGAATGCAATAGCTGTAGGTTATGCACATAGCTGCAATAATAAATCTTATAATAAGCCTAACTGTAAGAAGTATGAAAAAAAAATCCTAGAGCATAAGTGTTATGGTTTCTTTCTACATGACATTTGTAGATCATATTTAAGTTAAAAAATAACTTCATATCTGATGATAGAAACCATTGAGCACTATGGCTATCTAAAGATACTGTGTTGCAATTCGTTTATTCAAGCGTACCATGCTAATATTATTTTCTCCTCAAACTGATTATTTTTCTCCATATGCTTAACCACTTAAATGTGTAGTAAGAAACAGATAAATCAAAAATAATTCTGAAAATGTACATTGTCTTAGTGTATTTATAAACTGGAAAAATGTCTTATACTTGGACAGTAGGAAGATACTATGTATTCAGTTAACATGGCAGTTATTACTGTTAACTTTTTATTTCAACCTAAAGGACACCTGTAATCTGACAGTCCAGCCACAGGCTTCATAAAATGAAAGCACAGACACAGTGTAATAAATAACATTTGGCATAGCGGTATGGTGCATTATTTCCTACTTCAGCATTGCATTTACAAAGACCAAAAGCTGCACATGACAGAATTTAAGACCTGGGCATAGTTTTTTTTCTCAAAATAAAAAAGTGTCTCTAAAATATTGCAACCAAGAAATAAGAATAATCCAAAAGTCTCAAGGCACCTTTTCTGCAACAATGTAGAAACCAAATCACTTCATCTAGTGTGACATACGTACTGTAATATATAGTGTGCCAAGTCAATTAACTCTTTAATTGTCTGTTTTTAAGAAAAACAGATGGTGGGTCAAATTTTATTCACTTTCAAAAATTGTAGGTCCTACACCTATTGGTGATGTGCTCATATTACACTGCAGGGAGTTGAAAAAAGATTGTCAATAACTTTTTCAAGCTGTTTGCTTTTCCTCCCCACATCCACCCTTGCTTTAAGGAGTATATAAAACTGGTTTCATTTTGTGGGTTTTTCTACAATTATCATGGGGTTTTTTTGTGTTTATCTATCCAAAATGCAGCTGAAGGTTAGAAATAATCATATAAAGATGTAGAGTAGTGATTGGAAGTTTGCTAGTTTTGATCTCTTCAACCAGTTATTAAGGATTATAAAATTATTTGGCTCTAACATGGCCTTATTACTCAGCTGACTGGTCCTGGAAATCTTGTCCCCATGATTCCTATCGTTTATTTAGTTCTTTTAAGTGTCTTTTGCAATAATCTAACAATGGCTGTATATAGGATATCTGGCTAGACGTGTGAACCACAATTAAAATCATTACATTTGTGGTGTGTTCTCAATTTTTAAGAGTTTTGTTCTCTCTGTTCTCTAAGTAGTAACTAGTTATTAGCTTCCATGCCAGGACAGCATTTTCTTAGGATAGAATCATCAAGGTTGGAAGAGACATTCAAGATCATCCAATCCAACTGTTTGCTCAGCACTACCACTGCAAACACAAAACCACCAAACCAGATCATCCAGTGCCAGATCCAGAATCCTCTTAAACAGCTCCAAGGATGATGACTCCACCACCTCCCTGGCCAACCTATTCCAATGCCTGACAACCTTAACCGTGAAATTTTTTATTCTAATAGCTAATCTGAATCTCCCCTGTCTCAACTTAAGACAATTTCCTCTTAAGGAAATTAGGAGGAATCTTAAGGAATCTCTGGTCCTGTCACTGCATGGCAGGAGAGACCGGCCCCCACCTCGCTACAACCTCCTTTCACGTACTTGTAGAGAGCGATGAGGTCCCACCTGAGCATCCTCTTCTTGAGATGAAGCTCCACAGCTGAAACACAGCTCCATCAGCCATTCCTGCTAAGACACATTTCCTAGATCTTATATAAGCCGTTTTACCTTTTACTGGACACACCCCAGCACCTCACTGGCCTTTTTAAAGTGAATGGCCCAGGACTGAAAGCAGTACTTGAAGTGAAGCCTCACCAATGCTGAGTACATGTCTTCCTGCTGATGCCCTCTTTTTTCGTAGGTATGTATGACTGGTAAAGAAGAAACGTCTGATAGGCAAACTGTGGAGTAAATACTTACATGAAAGTATTAGTTTAGTAAGATTTGAAAGTGGAAAAGTATTATATTCTGTTAGTGTGAAGCTTTGTGCAGGTGATGTATGGACAGCCAACACAAAACTAGCTTATTCCTTTTGTCTCTGTGGTTAGCAAGCCAGAGCTAACCTGACTGAAAGGATCACCATTCCAGAGTCTTCCTCAGGGACTGTAAGCCTCTTGTTTCCAGTGAGACCAATACTACTGAAAAAACTTAATATCTCGTCACACCATCTTACTTGTATTTTCTTCCAAATCAGTAGAAATCAAGCAGAAATACCGTGAAAGCATTTTGTCTTACTTTCTGTTCCTTTTGCCCCACATAAATATTTTCCATTCTTTTCCCATTAAGAGTATCAGAGGTTTTCTAAAAATCCAGGGTTTTTTCCCTTTAAATATATTATGAGAAATGTTTTAAATTGACATCTGTATTTTAAAATATGGTGGTTTAGCTATAATTTTCATTCAGCAAGTCGGGGGGAAAGGGGGGGAAAAGCCCAGACTTAGATTATAATTTAAAAAGAAAAAGAAACCTAAAAATTTGGGTTTTGTCCAAATTGGGCTATTCCTAAGGCATTTGGAGAAACACAACTTAATATTACCTAAGATACTCTTGCATCAATTGAATTCTGGTTGGCTTTATGCCCATGGATGATTTGGTCATAAAGTCAGCATTGCTATCTCTAGTTTCCAATCTTTAATGAAGTCAAAATTAATGTATTTAAATCTACCATTTCTGTGCTAGAGGATGTACTTACTGTCATCCATGATGTGCATCTGTTTACAAAAACTTTCATTTTCCCACTTTTTCTATTAGTGATGATATATCTGAGAACCACATTTATTGTAAATAGGGAAGATTTCTTGTTGTTTGCTGACACAGTAGTTCTATTATTTTGTTTTTCTGGAGCATTTCAAGTAACAGTCTTGCCAGACTTAAATGCTTCTCTTATAAAATTGTCAAAATTCCAGGATGTGGTTGAACCCTGACTGATTTATTGTGGGGAGGTAAAGAAGATTATGGAGATTTTGGTATTGTATTGTGACCCAAGCTGATAGTGAAGATGAATCATAGCATCATAGGCTGATCTGGGCCCACTGCAGCTGCAGTTTCACATTACTCCTCTCCTCTTCCACCATTACTGAACTACCAGTGATACACTTGACATACTTAAGAAATGAATGTGGTTCAGTAATGATAGGTTTTGTTGCCACAGAAACCTTTTAATGAGCAGATTGCTTAGTGTATTTTAAGTATAAATTTACTTTTATCCAAGTTTCTTTTGTTCAGCGAAATACATGTATGCATACAGTTTCCATATGAGATAAGAGCTTCAGTCACTTGACTAAAGGATAAAGCGAGGTAGCTGTTTTGTTCGGTTTTTATTTTTAGCTTTTTATGGCAATTTGTCTTCAGAATTTTTCTGTGAAAGGGAATATTTAGTGGCAGATACCAAGTCTTAGAGAAATAATGAACATTTGACTTAAGACCTAATTTCAAATTACTGTAATTCCATTAAAACGATTGATAGAAACTGAGGGTCAGTGTAAAGGAAAATTAATTCCTCCTAAAATAATGGAGTTGGTTTGAACAATAAAATTTAGATCTTGAGCAGTTTCATAGAACTGTCTATTGAGAAGCAGGGGTGGCACCCCACAGTAAAGCATAACCTCTCAAAATCATAATGTGGATATGGAATGGAAAATGTAAGAGACGAGGTGAATTATCAGTAGAAGGCAGATCACAAAGCATTTTATGCAGAGAAGTGTTCCATGTCCACCTATCTTGCAGAACTGAAATTTACTGGGTATTTTAGTGAAATAATTAAGTGTCAGTAACATCCCATTAGATCTCTTCTGAAAGGCTCCAAGAATAAATGCCACTCTTTAGACTTCTAATTTTTCATGATTTCTAGTGTTACTTCATTTTACTACTTTCCTACTTTTAAGCACCACTTTCACCACTACTTTCTGTAGTAAAAGTGAGCTGATTATTGATAAACATTTATTTTTCTTGCTAAGAGGTTCCAAATCTTGTTGGAGATTCCACTGTCATTTACATTAGTCAGACCTTTCAAGTGAAAGTTTGGCCTGTTCAATACCGCCATCATGAGTTTGCATTTAGCACTTCAATTTATGAAATTAAATAAATGTGTAGGAATATATTTTTGTCACGTAGACTTGCTCAACCTGCTTTTGAGTAATTGGCATCTGCTAGAATGTATCTGACTTGTACTTTTTCTCTAATACTTGTCAGTCTTCGAGTCGTAGAACACAAAGAGCCCCAAATTTGATTCCTTTCTGTCCATAGAGGTTCCCTTCAACAAAGGACATTTCTTATTTCTTTTGCCAGCTTCATTAAAACACTCTTCTTGTCTTCACAAAGGGAATGGAATTATGTCTTGCAGAATTTGTAAGTGACAATGAGGACCAACTTATGATAATATTGTGTCTTTCCTTCCCTCACTCTTTCATTTTCTATTTCTTTAGTTCATTTTCAGGCTTCTGTTGGATGACAGTGGACATATACATGGTATATTCTTAGTCTCTAAACCCATAGCGAGCCCAGTTTACACTCTGCCTCTTGCATCAGTGAATGCAATTCAGTGAGACTTGGGAATCCCTATTTAACTTCTATATATAGAAATTATAGGGAGCTGTCACTAATAAAACTCATTTTAATAGAATGTTATAAAGTGTAACTTAAATGCAATACTCCGCACTTGATGTTTTCTGGCTGGTTTTAAATGTGTTATTTTGGTTGTGTGCATGTGTTTCAAATCACTAGAAACAATAAAGGCACTTAAAGGAATCCCAAGGCATGTAAAGAAGTCTAGCTTCTCTGAATTTAAATATCTTTCTTGGTGGTCATGAGGGGAGTAGTTTTGTTTATAAGTTGAAGAGGAACACATGCTATTTGTTTAAATTAATTGTTTTATATGCTTTTCTCTACTTTGTCTTTGAGGTCATTGTCTGATTTTAATTTCCTTGTCATGACTCCGTGACTGTCGCGAATGTTAATGATCTGACCTTAAAACTGCAGGAATGATGTAGGGATAATTATGTCACACTTTTTTTTCCCCTGATCCTTACTGTAGGTCCAATTGATTTTCTGTTGTGTGGTAGCTCAAAAATTAGGCACACAATTTTCATTTAGTTTTTGTTTTGAAAAATGCATGATCCATGATTTTGCAGTTCTAGCAAAAGAAAGAGGTTTGCAGGTTGCATAATTTCCAAAGTACCTCACATGTCCTTCTTAAAAAGTGATCTACTTAATCTACTTAACTTCCATGGAAACATGGAAAAGTTAAAAACTATGGTGGCTCTCTGACAGGTCTTAGTCATGGTAACAGTCTTGCCTGCCAACTGTTATGGCAAAATTGGGATTCTCTGAAAAAAAATTAATAGCTGAAGTCTGCCTATCGTTGAAAAGCAACAGGTACTTTATTTTTAGTCAGTCTGTTCAAAAGGTGGTCCATTAAGGGGGATTCTGTCCTATTGTAGTAAACCTTTTATACATGACTGAAGAGACTGTATATACTACATTATGCACATCAATAAATATCACATTCATTCAAAAAATCCCAACAGCACAAGTTAAAGTTCTGGCAGTAGTTTTGGTATCTACTTTCTCCCTATAAACCATTGTTATGATCCAGTTAGTGAGAGATGCCTCTGCCCAAATTAAGGTGCAAATGAGACCAAATGCGGAAGTCAAAAATACAGAAAATAGTTGCTACCCGTGGATCCAGCAGCATCCCTTCTTCACCCTGGGCTTCTTGGTGGTGGGGTTCCCAGAGTTGTTCTCCTGGGGGTACCACCTTTATACAGTTCAAGCTCCAGGTATCCACGGGGTGCAGATGCTGCTCCCATAGCTTAGGGCTGCATATGTACCCTGAGATTAGCTCACTTGGTGCTAATAATGCCAAGGTTGTGGATTCATTCCCTGTATATGCTGTTCACTTAAGAGTTGGAGTCAATGATTCTCGTAGCCTCTTTCAACTCAGAATATTCTGTGATTCTTTGTATAAGCAGCTACTTTCTTTCCCACAGTTTGCCACAGTGGGAGTTTTTGCCTGGATGCATTAACCAGGATGTGCTAACCAGATTGTACCTCTGTCAGGCCTGGAATCAGCATCTTCCTGTTGTAAATTCCTCCCTTCTCTGTTTATTGCAAGTTCCTGCTGTGGTGGCTTATTTTGTGGCAAGTGTGGCCTTCACAGTGTTTTGAGAGAGGCAACTGTGCTCTTTAAGTCCTTAGAACCATTAAAAAGAGTAATATCTTAATTGGTAATATCCTGCTACATAACAAAAATATAACTACAAAATCTAAGCAGACCTTATCTGATAACTGCTCATCTTTTTCTCGGACCTTTATAATCTTTAATACTTAATTTTGATAAAAATATTTGAATAGTCTTGACCATAAAAAAGCATATGGAAATCCCAAAAATTGATTTTATATGAATTTTGTTCCTTTGCAGGCCTTAACTAGATGAGTGACTAATACCTAGCAGAAGCATGCACAAACCTAATTGAATAACAATATTTTGAAAGCAAGACCATTTCTTCATTAGATAACTGTCACAAAAAAATCTGCTTTTAAACCTAAGTGAGATTGGCTGTGTACTCCTTCTCTTAAAATTTAGACATTTTAGATTTGTTTCTGATTTAGAATTATCTCTTTAATGATTAAAAAAAACCAAAACAACTATTTCTGTTTTGAAAATTAAGCTCAAATGTAATTAATATTTTAAATTCTGACTGAGTCCATAATCACAGCTTTGAGGTATTTGAAGTGACCTCTTCATTTTAGTAAAGAGCTAACTCATATACGCAGGACTGTTTTATAAATCAGAGTTATTTCTGTAGAAAGAAAAGCATGAATCAGAAACCTGTTTAGTCTCTCAAGACTTCTATGTTATTTTGGCACTTCAGTGGGTGATGTTTGAGAGATGCACCAGCACAGGTCCTGATGATCCTTTTCCACTGTGCCAGAATTATAATTTCTCCACAGCCTGTTTACCATTTGACTTCTGGTTCAGTCTGTGCTGCAGTAGGTCATTTTCAAAAACTTCTAGTGAAACATAGTATGATAGAGGTGAAAAGTTTATCTAAATATGTGATGTTTCTGTCTTTAGCTTAACCTGCCTATGGAGTGGATTGAATTAAAAAACTGTGGGATGGGTTTTGTAGAGGGTAGTCTTTTTGCAAAGTCGATTTTTCAAAAATTAAGAAGTGTCAGCATGTAAGTTACTTATGAAAGCATAATTCGGCCTCTGTGTGCAAATTCATTAGCATAGTCTTTAATTACAGTCACACAGTATTTCCCTTAGGCTCCCTGCCTCCTTCATTGCATTGGATGAATGGTGTCTTGAGTACGTGGCAGCTGTTTAATATTTTTAAGTTCATCATTCAAGCGTTGGCCTTTGCCTTATTTACTGCACAGTCTTTTGAAGCCTGAAATAACTACACAATTATTCTCTATCAGTTTAAACATATATATGATCTTATTTTCTAATAATAACAAAGATTATAATAATTGTATTTGTGAAAATCGTAATGCTTTCTTCTGCACTTCAAGAGAAAGAAAAAATCACTATTATCTTAGTGTTATATGTACAGAAAACGAGATAAGGATAAATCAGAATCAGTGGCAAAACTACTGTTATAACTTCTTATTGCATGATGCACAACTCAGGCTTTATTGCTGCTAACCAGACTGCAATATTAGGTGATGCCTTTTGTCTCTCATGTACTTTCCTGATATTCTTTATTGCTCAGGCACCAGGGTCTCAACCTAGACACTCCAAAAATTAAATTCACATGAGAGATGCCCAAATGTTAAAATTGTGGTTTTTCATTCTCTCCAGGCTTATATATTAACTGTTATCATCCCTTTAATGGTGTTAACATTTATATCACATCACAGCCTCTGACTTCTTAGATTCTTCTCATCACATTTTTAACTGCACCAGTGTGCTCTTGTCTCCAGGTGGCTAGAAGGACATTTTACTAGTTACTTTCTCTTCTATTTAGACAATATCTTAAAAATTGACGTCTCAAGCTGATTTAAAAGCATGGTCTAACTTTTTGAACAAGAGTAACTGACATAAATAAAACTGTGTTCATCCATAAACTAGTATTTAAGCAATGTCTATAAATAAATGTATTCCATCCACATTTTCCCTACAATAATCCTTTGTGACTTTTTTTTGTTATACAGATTTAATACCTAGTTGTCAATATACTGATCTGCCTGCTTAGCAGTAATGCTTAGGGCCAAAGGAATTCTGCTTTCTTTGTATTGTAGGTATGTGTTAGTTTACCTATATGCTTATTTCTCAGACCAAGCTCATAGTTATTTAATCAAGGAGTAACACATTGTCCTAATAGCTCCTGATAGCTCCTCCCAATTTTGGGGGAAGGGAGGGGGAAGGGAAGGTTTCGGAAAGGGAAGGTTTCGGGAAGGGAAGGTTTCGGGAAGGGAGGGTTTCGGGAAGGTTTCGGGAAGGTTTCAGGAAGGGAAGGTTTCGGGAAGGTTTCGGGAAGGTTTCGGGAAGGTTTCGGGAAGGTTTCGGGAAGGNGGGGAATGGGGAATGGGGAAAGGAAGGAGAGAACAGAGTGGGGAGGAGGGAAGGGAAGGGGGAAGGGGAAAAAGGGAAGGGAAGGAGAGCACAGAGTTGGGGGGAGGGAGGGGAGGAGGAGAGAAGAGAGAGAGAGGAGGAGGAGAAGAGAAGAGAGAGAGTGTGTAAACAAAAGATACCACCACATGGATTCCTGCAGCATCCCATCAGCCCTTCTTCTGGTCTTCTTAGTGGGGAGGGGGGAAGGAGGGAGGGGCACTTTTATACAGTCCAAGTCCCAGGTTTCCACAGAGTGTAAATGCTGTTCTCACAGCTTGGGCTGGCATGTGTATAAGGCCTTGCTTACTTTTCCACAGTTTGCCATGGTGGGAATTTTTGTCCAGACAGGTTACCCAGATCCGCCTCACTGGGCCTGGTATCTTCCTGTTGTTGCCATCTGTGCTTTTCCCACAGTCTGCACAATGGAATTTTGTCTTGTGTGCTAATTCTAAACCTTCACCTCTGTTAGGTCTGGTATTAACACCTTCCTGTTTGCCATCTGTAAGTTCCTGTATGGCAGCTTATTTTATGGAAACTTCCTTCTTTGACAGTACTTGAGACAGTTCATTGTGCTCTTTAAGTCCTTACAGAGAGGACCTCTGAGTAGCCCCTCTCTATTAACAAGCAACAAATCAAAGAGAACACCTTTCCTAGTCATCTCCTTGATAGTACCTGTACCAAGCAGTTATCAACCAGGTGTTCTAGGAATCTTCTGGATCTGTTTCTGTCAGCTGTGTGGTATTCACAGTTAATATCTGGCAAGTTGAAGTCCCCAGCTTCAGTTTNATTAACACCTTCCTGTTTGCCATCTGTAAGTTCCTGTATGGCAGCTTATTTTATGGAAACTTCCTTCTTTGACAGTACTTGAGACAGTTCATTGTGCTCTTTAAGTCCTTACAGAGAGGACCTCTGAGTAGCCCCTCTCTATTAACAAGCAACAAATCAAAGAGAACACCTTTCCTAGTCATCTCCTTGATAGTACCTGTACCAAGCAGTTATCAACCAGGTGTTCTAGGAATCTTCTGGATCTGTTTCTGTCAGCTGTGTGGTATTCACAGTTAATATCTGGCAAGTTGAAGTCCCCAGCTTCAGTTTGGTTGGAGAGACAGCCTTGATGCTGTACCAGGACCTCTTAGCAGTAGCCAGAATACTTGTGTGTCAGCAACACATTCTAATTACCAATACAAAGCACAGCCCTATGAGATCTGCTGTGGGGAAAGGTAACTTCATTCCAGCCAGACCAAATACACTGTACACTGCTTATTGCTGGTGTAGAGAGTCTGTCTTGCACTGTTTTGTCCTGAGATTTTTCCATGTCAGAACTAGGAGTAGTTTATTCTGCTGCACTAGGAAACAGCTTGTCCCCAAATTACATTTTTAGACAATTCTCCTTGGAGTGTGTGCACCAAAGTGATAGCTAAGAGAGGATTTAATTCCTTCCTAGAAGAGAAATATACAGGAAAAAGTTTCATTGTTCTGAAAAGCGTGAGCTCATAGGGGAAGCAAATAATCTTCTGATGCTTGTCTTACATAATAAAAAAAAAAAACACCATACTGCTGCTGATTATTAATCACTGCAGGTGAAGTCATATAACTTTTTTTTTTCTTCTGGAAAAAAGAGTTTTGAAATGCTCTACAGTTTTGTAGCACTTAGAGAATATCACATAAGCCCAGCCTAAAACTTGCTTGACAACCTTTGTATTACTTTAGGATAAAGTATGACTATGTTTATTTTACCTTGTGATGTGGGCATCTGCATATTTTATTCCGACTTGCACACCTTTAAGTTTAGCTTAGTGTTAGCATTCTTTTACTGCTTTACCTAAGGTTAATATGCTGACCTTCAGCAGCCTAACTCCATTGTAACTTAAGTTTTAAGGTTGGAAATAAATATTATTCACCTTTATTTATCATCAAGTGCATTTAAAAATAATTTGTAACTTAAAAATATTTCTTGACTTACTAATTTTTCCTAGTAGAGGGAGAAATTCCTGTGTGTAATTTAAGAAGAAGCCTATGACACTGTAGAACACCAAGTTGTAGTGGATGTCTTTCAAGACATTTTCTCTGAGTTTTTGTTTCGTAAGCTTTCTTTCAAATATCTTGTGAGGTTTACAGTCTCTGCATTAGCTTAAGAGAAGCATAGTGACATTTTGCTGGAACAACTGTTATTTTCAGAAAATTGTCCAGTACTAAGGAGGTGATCTTTGAATCATTGTTAACTATGGGATCTTTTGAATATAATGCTTGGAAGAGTGTAACTGTATCATAGCAGATGAGGTAGGGACAGAAATACTACTTCTGAACATTTATGGCAGGGCAATAATCAAATGTTTCATGATAAAATTTTCCTACAATGCCAATTAAAATCTTTCCCTGAATATGATAGTGTAAAGGAGCAGATTGGAAAGGCAGTGCAGGCTCTAGGTCTTTTGTGAGATTGGAAAATAAACAGCAATTTTTATCAGCTTCAGGTTTAACATCTAGTTCTGACAATGAGGGTAATTGCTGCATAATTGCTGTTTTGTTCTAAGAGTTTGTTGATTTGCCGAGGCCCAGGTGTATTAGATTTGCTGGCATATCACTTGGAATAATAAATCTATAATTATCTCCAGCTACTTTGTGGGGAAAACTCATGCTGTACTTGTAGTGTTACAGCAAAAGTGGCCCAAGGTGTTTGAGATTGTTAGGCTACCTTGTCAGGAAATCATTCTTTTTGTCTTGAATCAGAAACCATAAAGAAGCTGTAGTTGCTCTCTTGACTCATAATATTTATCAGTACTTCGAAATCAGTGAAGCTTCTGAGAAAGATAACAGATTTCTAAGTGCAATTTAGCTTCACTTTTTTCACTCCATTATCTGTATTGTATTTTCATAAGTAAATGAAAATGGTAATAGGCAGCCTAAAGTAGACTTTATGGCCAGCAGACTGTTCACATTGTCATTTGCTTGAATCTTTTTGACTCATCTATCAAGTGATGTATGCACAGTTTGAATAAAAGTTATTTCATCTTCAAGTGCTTTGACGTAACTCCTTTAAATACAAGATTTTTGTAGTGTCATAGAATGGTTTTGGCTTGGAAGGGACCTTAAAGATCATTTAGTGCCAACCCTTCCACTATAAGCAGGGATGCCACTCACTCAATGAGCTTTCTCAAGGCACCATTCAACATGTCCTTGAACCCTTACAGGGATGGGGTATCCTCAGTTTCCCTGGGCACCCTGTTCCAGTGAATCACAGTAAAGAATTTCTTCCTAACGTCTGATCTAAATCTCTCCTCTTTCTGTCAAAGGCTATTTCTCCTTGTCCTGTTAGTACATGCGCTTGTAAAAAGTCCCTCTTCAACTTCCACGTAGCCCTTTTAGACACTGGAAGGCTGCTGTAAGGTCTACCCAGAGCCTTCTCTAGGAAAAACAACCCCAACTTTCTCATCCTGTCTTCATAGCAGAGGTGCTCCAGCTCTCTGATCATCTTAGTGGCCCTCCTCTGGACTTGCTCCAACAGGTTTGTTCCTGCACTGAGTACTCCAGTGGGGGTCTTACAAGAGTAGAGTAGAGGGGCAGAATCACCTTCCTGGACCTGCTGATCACATTCCGTTTGATGTAGCCCAGGATACAGTTGGCTTTCTGGGTTGCGAGAGCACTTTACTGAGTTATGTTGAGCTTTCTGTCGGCAAACTGCCCCAAGTCTACCTCAGACCTGCCTATTAACCCATTCTCTGCCCAGCCTGTATTTGTGCTTCGGGTTACCCTGACCCACGTGCAAGACCTTGCACTTGGCCTTGTTGAACTCCGTGAGGTTCGCACAGGCCCAGCTCTCAAGACTAGTAAGTCCCACTGAATGAAATCTCTTCTCCCCAGTGTGTCGACTGCACCACACCGCTTGGTGTTGTTGGCAAACTTGCTACAGGTGCCCTCATTCCTGCTGGCCATGTCATGTTAAACAGTGCTGGTCTCAATAATCGACCCTGAGGAACACCACTCACACCTGACAATCAGCACTACTGTGCAGCACTAAGACAGATGAAAAGCTGTTTTTAGCAAGCAAAACGAAGTAGCACGTGCAGGGATTTGTACCACAGGACAGTAAGCTATTATTTATTTGACTCTGTCTTGTAACTTATGTGATGCTGTACTTTAATAAACATCATACATCTATAAGATTCCTGAAGAATATTTCCTGAATTATTGGAACTATATTTTCTCTTTTCTCATCACATTTAATGGAAATGCCATTAATACAGACTATCAAAAATGAGGTCTGTGCATTAGACCTAAGACAAAGACATGGTATTGTGCATCAAGGCAAATTAAAATGTTAATGAACTATTATAATTGAATATGTTTTGAATCAGTCTGAATCAGTCCTTTTGTTTTCTGTAATGCTAATTTCTTTTATATTTCAGTTTCAGTAAATAACATAACTATTTATATTCCCAGTCGTATAAGCTGTCAATAAGGTTCAGTACAGCAAGGGAGTGGGCATGAGAAGGAGAAAAGAACAGGTAAAAGAAATGAGGTGCTTCTGTATTTTTTTAGGTGGTTATGTTCACCGTCCTGTAGTTGATCTAAAACTTATAGTTTAGAAAAACATTAAACCATCCTTCATAATTTAGAAGCCACACTTTTAGTTTCAGTCATTATTTATTTTTGTCTTTAAAAATTTGGTAATAAATTGGATGTACATGCAATTTGGAATTCTACACTTTCCTCTCATGCTCTTTAGATATTTCTTAGTCTTTTCTTTCGTGTGCGAGTATACACTTAAAGCAGATCGCATGCAACTTATAGACAAATTTATTTCAATACATGGACTGAAAAATTTACTCTCATCATCACGTTGACCTTTTCTCAATATTTTAATGTTACAGATTGGACACAGTCACAGTAGTGATCTTCCTGGTGTAGTGGGAAAGTTCCTTTCTAAATTTTAGTTATTCTTCTCCCATCCATATGCAAATAAACTCTTTTTTCTAATTTGTATATTTTAACCATAATAAAGAGTGAAACAATAAAATATATTATTGGCAAAACCAATTCATTACTTTGAGGTTGAATCAGCAATTCTTAAGTAAGATAAGAACTAGTTTAATTATTCTTTCCCATTTAGAAACTCTGAACTTTAACTGGTTTTTGGGCTGAAATTATCTGTACTCAATGGCTGTCTCTCTTGAAGTACTTATGAGCAAATTCAAGCAAAACACTTAGTAGCTTTCAAGACTATTATTTCAGGAAAATGCATTCCACTGTGGCCAGTAAAAAAAAAACCAAAAAGAAAAACCAAGACAACCTATTTGATAAGTTCTAACTTTCTTGCACATTGAATTGGTGACCTGAAATTTGGCAAGGGGATATCTAACCAGATTCAGTTTGTAAAATTCCGATTTGCATAGGCTTACTCACTTGTTTAAGAGGATTTAGCTTACAGAAACTGAAATCCCCAAGAAGTTAGTCCAAGCTGCAGTCTTCTCAGAGCTCCTAGCAATGTTTGTCTCTCTTATTATTACTTTCTTTTTTTGGAGGGTAGGGGGTGTGAGAGCACTCCATTTCTATCTTGGAAAAAGTCTACATTCATCAACCAGGTTTAGATGAAATTTATATACATCTCTGTATAACCTGGATAAACTTGGCTGAGTGCAATATGTCCACAAAGCTGCTCCCACTCCCCCTCCTCAGCAGAACAGGGGAAGAAAATAAGATGAAAAAACTCATGGGTTGAGGTGAGAATGGGAGATAACTTACCAGTAACGGTCACAGACAAACAGACTCAACTAAAGGAAGTTTATTTTGACTTATCGCCAAATAAAAACAAAGTAAGACAGTGCAAAGTGAAAACAAAACTAAAAAATTTCCTCTAGCTCCTCTTTTTTCCAGACTCCACTCCTTTATTCCCATCTCTTTTAATTTTTCCTTCACTTGGGCAGTAAGGGTAGATCGGGAATGGGGAATTGGGATTGCGGTTATTTCATAACACTTGATCTCTGCCGCTCCTTCCTCCTCATGCTCTTCCATTGATCCAGTGTGGGGTCCTTCCAATCGTCTGCAGTTCTTTTAGAGTTCCTCTAGCATTTGTCCTTTCCATGGGGTGTGGTCCTGCCGCAGTGGACTGCTCCACTAGTTGCAGATCCTTTCAGGGCTTACCCACTTGCTGCAATGTGGGGTCATCCATAGGCTGCAGGAGAGACCTCCATGTGCTGCAGACAGACAGCTTGCTTCCCTGTGGTCTGCACCATGGGCTGCAGGGGAATCTCTGCTCTGATTCCTGGAGCACCCGTTCTCCTTCCTTCTCTGACCTTCGTGTTTGCAGAGCTGTTTCTCACATATTTTTATTGATCTTCTGTCACAGTTGCTTTGCAGCATTTTTTTACTCTTTCTTAAATATGTTATCACAAGAGCACCGTCGCTTCTCATGGGTTCAGCTTTGACCAGAAGTAGGTCCTTCTTGGAGCTGGCTCTGTCCAACATGGGAGCAGCCTCTTCTCACAGAGGTCACTTCTGCAGACCCCTGACTACCAAAACCTTGCTGTCTAAACCCAGTACAAGCGCACTAAATGACTTTTGTTGGAGCAAACCCTGCTTTGTCTTTGTTCATAGAGTTGATCTGGGAACTGTTTTGTGTGTGTGTATGTGCGTGTGTGCGGGTGCATGTGCGTGTGTGCGTGTGCATGTGTGTGTGTGTATGTTTGGCAGAGAACAGTATTTGTTCTGTGTTATGGGATTGGGTTTTTTTTGTGGTTTTGGTTTTAGTCTGTTGTAGCTTCCTTTCAGAAAGATATGGTTGCCTTGTCTCAGAAGGGAATAACTGATCAGACTAGGAAGAAGCAGGTTGAAAGATCATGGGACCAGAAACTTGGGAAAGAAAACAAGGAAAGAAAACATAAATAAGTCTTAGTAACTGTTTCGCAAGAGATTTTCCTTTTTGCTCTGTTCTGTGACCTTCTGAAAAAGGCAAAAGCAAGGTGGAACTAAAGGTCTTACATCGCATGTATATTCAGAATATAATACAGGGAACTGTTATTCAGGGTATCAGAGGACAAATGTATTGATTGCCATTAAAGAAGAGTTGCAGAGCTGGTGCATGCTGCCTTGATCAACAGATTTGAAAGGTTCTACAGATAATATACAGCAAATAGATTCACTGGTTGTCACAGACCAACTCTGTATGTGTCAAGACATACGTTCTCTATTCATAGCTTCAACAGTCTTGGGTTTGGACTTCTATCTGCACACATATACCATTAAAGATGGAAAAGAAGAGCACTATTCATAGCAAAAGGGTCAAAATTCTCTGTACAATGCTGACTCCCATAGTGCAAGAAAAAAATCCCCTGAATTAGTTAATTTTCATTTATATGTTCTTCAAAAGCATACTGACAGTTGAAGCTATTTAGTCCAGTGAAACATTTTATTTTCCTAAAGATTTTCTAAAGAGGAGTGAAAGGCCTTAATCGAATCATCAATGACACAAATGAGATGTCTGTTACTCATATTATTAAAATAGTGTATTGCATGTTCATATCATAACCTAGAATATTTTGTAAACATTAAATGACCACATTATCTACAGCTCAGTTTCTTCATGATGAGTAACAACATGCTTACATTTTATTTAGTCTATGGAAGAAAAACAGTCTTACTTTAAAATGAGAAAAGCCCCACCACTTAAATAAAGATGATTCAGGCACAGAAGTTACAGAATTTATGTAACTGCTAATAAACGGATTTTAGGCTTAATGCTACCTTGAAAATTATTTCAGACATTTCTGCATATGGTGACTACCCATTCACATTGCTTTTTCCTTTTGACAGGTCAAGCAGTAACCGCTGGTCTAAGGGATATTCCATGTATTTGCATTGAAACTGTTCATGTAAAAGATTGCAGATAAAATTCCTTAGTATTATTTTGTCCATTTATTCTTCCTTGAGAGTGTCTAGTATCTATAGTTCCATGAAGAAAGCTAACATTGTAGTTGTCTGCTATTAAAAGTTATATTAAGGAAGAGCTGCTGAAATTCATAGATGTTTTCTCTCTTCAACAAAACTACTTTATTTTTTGAGGTTTAACTATGTGATACAGCACTTCAGAATATCAAATTGTATTTTAATCTTTAAATTTAAAAAGTAAAATGAAACTTTCTTCAAATTATTCAGTGATCTATCTTTGCTCCAGCTAATAAGGAAAAGTCATCGTGAATTAGTTTACTATGTCCCAGTGTAATTGCTCCAGGTTGAAGTAGCTGTGTTAAGGAAAGCAAATGTAACATGCCTGTTTCCAACCCATTGTCTAGATTCTTGATAGAGGGAAATTAGCTGAAGAAGAAAGGTGTGATTGATTAAAAGATACAGTGTTTGGGAAGCAAAGAGGATTGAATAGGCAAACAGGAATGTAAAGATATGTATACATACTGCAGTTTCAGGAGAACACAATGTCTCTCTTGACATGCATCTTCACATCAGAATTATACCAAAACAAAGCAAGTATTGCTTCAATACGACTGAAGGAGAAAGACCATACTGAGAGGGTTTGGGACGATAAAGTTATGAAGGCAACAGAAATCTCTTGAGGCAGCATAGATGGAATACAAACATTGTTGCTAATTCTCACAACTTCAACTGAATTTTTTTAAGTGATGAAATACCAGCTGTTTTTGCAAGCAAATCTGGAATTAACAAGATACTGTGATTTAGCAATACTTCAACAGAAATTTAGGAAATACCCCAGTTTTTGTGAATTTTCATATGAATGAGAAGTCCCGTGGTGCTATTAAATTGTGTGGATAGAGTTCTACATAACAGTTCATTTTCTAAACCTAAATTAAGAGCGTGACTTATTTTATTGGAGGTGTGGTTATTATTTAAAGCCCCGCAGGGCTCATTCATTAGCTGGGCCAGCTTATTGCTAGCTGAGTAGTAAATAAATCAACTTTAGATATGGAATGCGGTCCTACATAGGAAGAGAAGGAATATGTATATCCATAAAGTCTATAAGTACTTGAAATATATAACAGAATATAATTATGAAATATTTTATGCTAGTAGTAGAAAACTTAAGATAACTTACGTAATAAAATCGTGTTGATACAACTGCTGTCCCTCTGAAAATTGTCATGGAGAATGGCTGTAACTTGTTTTCTTTATGCTGCATATGTTGAGTGCTTGTGATATACATAAAACATTACTTTTATGGTGTCTGTCATTGTTTTCTTACTTTATTCTCAGAGGAACCTCATCTGACTTTGCCATGAGTGTTGTTAGACAAATTATCCTCCTTTAATTAATTATCCCCCTTTTTTTCTTTGTGTTCACATTCTGGCTCATCAATTTATATGATCAGGAAATGAGAAGTGCCCTGACAATTGGCACAATTCAGCAAGGGTGAAGAAGGTTATCACCACCTACATAGTAGGGAAAGAACTATTTTTTTATATATTTTTTTCTCCCCATAGAATTTGGGCAGAATAGAACTGACCCTTGAATGGCTGTTCTGTATAACACTTTATAGACTAAACATCTCACGAATTCATATAGGGAAAAGACTGTATGCTTAAATCCTCCTCTGCATCTCCTTTCCTCCCTTTGCATATCTGTTTCTTCTGTAATGGGATGCAGGAGCACAGAGAAGGTGCTGCAACACTGTAATGAGTCTCTCACCTGGAACAGTCAGGAACAGGTGGAGTTTTCTCATAGTTTGGCTACAAGCATGATTCCATTCTGTTTGTATTTAAAAACAATGTAAGCTTCATTCCCTATCCTCACACTTGCCAATTGCTAAAAAAAATTGCCACACTACACATTAGACAAGATTCTTCTTTCCTATCTTTTAGGCAAATGAGGAAGAAAAAAAGAAAATAAATACAAAATAAATATAAAACCTATTGTGGTCACAATTGATGGTGAGAAAATCACACTAGTTGTTCTGGGTAAAAATAGTGGTTAAGGTGAATTTTTTTTTTTTTTTTAATATATCTGGATTTCCCAAGACATGGAATCTGTAGCTAAAAATCTGATCATTAGAAGGAAATAAGGATATTGATAACCTTTAAAATATAACTGAAAATTACATGGCAATAGACACTTTGTTCTCTCACAAATGAACTTCCATCCTTTGTTTATAAAAATACTCACACTTCAACAGTAATAGGTAGTAGACAAAACTGTCTCTTTTATTTGAAGATACATACTAATATTATGATGTTTAGGAGAAGGTATCATCTGTTAGGGGATTCAAATTTCTGTTTGTTTACTGATCACGGCAATACTTAAACCCTATTACAAATAAATGTAACCAATCTCCAATCTATTACCATGCAAATTGGTAAGCATAGGCTAAGACTGCTGAAATTGGTCCAAAACTGTCTGCTATGTATCTTTAAGATTTTTTTTTTTGAGTAGACATACTATGAAGGCATATGGTATAATTTACATTATTTATTATCCTGATTTACACTGAGAAATATATATGTTCTTGATTCGTAAGTTGTTAATTTTTATTTTCCTGATTTCTGCTTTTTCAGTGCCTTTTCTCCTTCATATTTAAGTTTGAATTTTCAGGATAAAATAGATGATGTGGCGAATTAACTCCAGCTGAATGTCAGGTGCCCACCAAAGAGGCTCTATCACTCCACTCCTCAGCAGGATGGGCGAGATTAAATATATCAAAAAGTTTATGGGTCAAGATAAGGGCAGATTACCAGTTACCATTGCATGCAAAACAGTCTTGACTTGGGGAAATTAATTTAATTTGCTGCCAATCGAAATCAGAGTAGGGTAATGAGAAATAAAGAACTAAATCTTTAAACACTTTCCCCCAACTCCTCCCTTCTTACTGGGCTTAAGTTTATTCCAGAATTCTCTCTCTCCTCCCTCTCAGTGGCACAGGGGACAGGGAATGGGGACTGGTCAGTTCATCACACGCTGTCTCTGCTGTTGTTTCCTCCTCATGGGGAAGGACTCCTCACATTTTTCCTCTGCTCCAGCATGGGATCCCTCCCATGGAAGGCAGTCTTCCACAAACTTCTCCAGTATGGGCTCTTCCCATAGGCTGCAGTTCTTCACAATATGCTCCACCGTGGGTCCCTTTCATGGGACACAGTCCTTCCACTATCAAAACCTTGCCACACAAACCTACAGATGATTATACTAACAGTGGCTCCTTGGCCTTTGCAAGCAAAAGTTACACAAAGTGCCTCCCTTACTGGAGATGTTCAAGAACTGTCTGGACACAGTCCTGTGCAATGTGATCTGGGATGGCCCTGCTGGAGCAGGGAGGTTGGACCGGATGACTCACTGTCCTCCCTTCCAGCCTCACCTGTTCTGTGATTCTGTGAAATATATGATGGTGTATTTTTCTAACTTTTTGAGTAAGAAAACCCTGCATTGGGAACATTAGCACAACAATTTCACAACCAATTTAGATATATGTATTCAGTAATGTATATATAAATTGTGCATATCATGGTGTTTCAAAATGGGATTACATAGATTTTCATGCATTATCTTGCAAAATTTCAGTGTGTTGATATATGGTGGTGAATGCTTGTAGCTTTTGCATAACAAATTCAAATATCAAACAGCAAGCTTTATCCTTTTTGAATCACATACTTGAACTTTCTTTTCACATACTAGTATTTAATTGATCCAGTATTTGTTTAAAGAAATACTATGTAATGGATTCAAATGCTCTTTTACTAATGACTAAACAAATCTAGCTATGTGTCATATTTCCTTTGATATGGTCAGTAAAACAAATAATGGGCATTATTCTGAGATGTTGTTAAAGAGTGATTGGTGTTGTCTGGTGTTTCCCTGAAGGATTACAGATTTTAAATCTCTACTAAAGTGGTAACAAGTCTTCAGTATTGTACTTTTCCAGTGTGCACCAATGATTTCTTTTCTTTCAAAATTGTTTTCCTTATAAGAATCACATTCTTATCTTTTATTTACCCTTGAGTTACAGGAAGGGTAAGATAGAGAAGTTACCTCTTCAAGCCCTAACTCCAGTGCGTTTCTGTCAAAATGCATTTGTGTAATAAGTGACCATTTCTTTTCCCCAAGGCCCCCTTTAGTCACCTGCAAAACGGGCCTGTCCTTCACAAAGAGAAAGGGTAAAAGAAAAAGAACATTCCTATCTTGCTATTCCTATGCTAGGGGCTGCTGTAGCCTGGGGCTCTCCCTTCAGTACATCACTGGTTAGAAATCTGCAAAATCTTTCCATGAGATATACAAAAGTAGTGTAAGGATAATTTACAATGAAAGGAGATGGTTACCTTAATTGTCTTTATATTATTCTTTTAGTTTTCCCTTAACCTGATATGTTTTCTAGATATTTCTTGTTAGAAAATACTTTGGCAATTATTAACTGAATTCAGTGGTATGAAACTGCAAGCTGTACAGATTTATTTACAATAATCACATTTTCCTAACTTAGTATCCTAAATAGTTCAACAGTAGTTTATCTTTTCAAAAAAGATAGCTCTCTAACATCACCAGAAATCATGCCTCCTTTTACTGTTAAAATCTTTTTCTGTTAAAATCTTTTTCTGTGAAATAATTTCTGAAAACAAAAATGGATTTTGTTTTCTGTCTCAAAAACCTTAAAACACAAAAGAACATGCCTGATTAATTGTTAACATATTTAACAAATTTTATTTATGGTTAGAGGTTATTTTCCCTTTTTGTAAGACTACAAACAAAATAAGTACTATTTAACAGAAATAATATTAGCGTAAGGTGTTGTTTTTTTTTTCCTTAGGCACAAATAGCAATACTCATCTTTTGTATCACAGTGGTAGTGATCAGAGGAAAACAAATATCCGTCCTAGCCATCTCTCATTATAGCTAACATGAAGTGCAAATCTCGAAAAGCAGAATAAATTGTAAAAGAGGACAAAAACCAATACGTAAAACTACAATGTAACCAAAATGTAAAAGAAAATACAAAAATGTGCTTAACCAATAAATTGACCTTTGACTTTTCAAGGTAGCCTATATATATAATAAACTTTTTCCAAATGCTTACACTAATATACTACAGGAACAGTGTTTCCACTAAAATATACTCTGTAACAATTTCTGCTGTGAATGTCACCTTTTTTTTACATCTGCGTTATCTGAAAGAGAGCACTATAATTGCTAATATTTTAGTCCAGCAAATACACTAAGCAGTGGACTCTTACATGCAGTTTTATTGATAGGCATTCAAGTTATGTTCCAGAAGAATAGTTCATATGCCTTCTATTTCTCTTCACTAATTGGTGCCTCACACTGAAATTTCCAATTTTATAGTTGCGGGATTTTTTAAGTTTAAATTATGACATTAGTAATTAAGCTGTCTGAAAATTTACTGGTTTTCCGCTAATCTTAAAACAGTAGTAAATTATTTCTATTTATCATGGATGAATTATTTACAGTGAGGCACTAGTATGAGTTTATCAAGAAGAGAGACTCTGTCAGGCTCTGAACCTAACTGCTTAGGAATTTTTGAAACAAATATGTGTGGAAACACAAGTGATAGAACTAGCAGTAAAAAATATGAATATAATTTACTCTTTAGTGAATTAAAATAAATATGAATTCAAATAAATATTAATACTCTTTCCTAAAATCATGTTATTTAAAATGTGATTATCCGAGAAAAGCCCAAGAAGAAGCTTGTTTTTTTCCTGTCTGTTTTAAAGGAAGTTTACTGACATTCCTTAAAAAAATCTAAAAAGTATTTTCACTTAAATTAAAAAAAAAACAAAAAAAAACCCACAAAAAAAGCCAACAAAAAAAACTTAAACAGCAACAAAACCCCAAACAAAACAAAAAAATCAAACCCTAACATTTATACTCCTGTGGAAAACTAAGTAATGACAGAAATAGTCTGTTTCAAATTCAGAGATGGACTGATGCTAATACAAAATTTAGAAAGTATATAAAAGTGTTGCAAGCAATGCATTCAGGAAAGTTTTAAAGTAATGAAGGAAATATTTGCTATAAATATAAATGAATACAAGTGGGGTTTAGGGATGGTTTATTTCATTTAAATCTGTTATTCATATAAGATTTTGTTCAACTTGATTTTGTTTATGAAAACAAATTCAGTATAAGACTATGGATATAATCTCTCAAATCCACCAGTCACATAGGATATTTTTTTCCAACCGGCTCCTGTAAATGATTTTACTCTGCCTAATAATTTTTTGAATGCAGAACCAGTTCCTTTAAGTCCTAATAAGGATAGTTTTGGTCAGCTATGTATCTTTTCAAATTTGAGAAAAAAACCATGGAAACTCTTTCCCAGCTACATCAAAACAGAAGCCCCAAAAGAGAGTAAATTGAAGTAGGTATAAATACATTTACTGCCCAGTACATATTGTTTGAGAAAACTACATTGTTACATGATGTAGTCACTTGTTGTAGAACTAGTTTATAGAATCCATTCGTTTATAGAATATATTTGTTTTCCCAAATGAAATATGAAAGGACTTAGACACTTAGTACAGTATTAATCTACCAGGACAGCCTAGGAAAACTTTGTATTTCTTTGGCAGTTAAAAACTGAGCAGTTCTGTAGGTTTGACATTAACAAAAAATTGAAGATTTACTGCACAAAAATTGAAGACAGGAGAGTGAGTTTGTGTGTTCTTTGGGATAGCTTATGTTGTTTCTTCAGGACAGCTGTAACTTTTTTTTGAGGTCTGTATTATCAGGATAAATTGAACCTGGTTTTATCTTTTTATAATAATAAATTATATCAATCCTTTTCTAGAACTGTTTGGAAAAAAATACAAATAAACCAATAAGAAATGTTCCTGGTTTTTTGTGATTCTTATTAGATAGTTTTCTTTTGTTTTTGATTTTTCTTTATCCAAACAGAATAATAAAGCCTTTCAAAACTCAGTGGAATATTTTTTTAAATATTCTTCAACTCTTTTTCAGTTTCTTGCTAAAATGGAATGTTCTTTATTTGCTTCTTGTCACATTTTAATTGTATTTAGAACCTTAATATCTGAACGCTTTGAGAAATCAAGTGTATGGTGCTGAAAATATTACCCTAAAAATATTGTTTAAGTTAAAATCAAACGCTTGCTATTTTTTGTTCATTTTTTTTTGCTTGTACTCAAACTATCATAAATGGAAATGTGAAAAAAAACAGCTGAAAGACCTTTAAAGAGAAATTCTCAAACGATGGTACAGGGATATTTGTTGCTGTCACTACATGTAATAAATAAGTTTTTAGACGATTCCTCTATGCCTGTAACTACTAAAAGTTCAACACAGGATGCAGCTTGAGAGAATATCATAGCTCTAACATTTGTAGAAATAGGAATCATTCAGGTTCCTTGTAATTACGACTACTGACATAAAATGTTATTTGAATAGAGAGAAATTATTTTTTGCTTATATTTACATAATATATGTGTATATAAATTTGTATATATATTTAAGTCTAGCCTCCTTTTTGCTTTGGACAATTCTTTTGGTGCCACCACTCCCTTATTTACCATGTCACTAGTACCTCAATTTGAATTGTATTGCAACGTGGAGGGTGTTTACACATTAGGGAGCTGGTCTCTGTTTCTACTTTTAAGAGTTCATGTTCTACTAGCAGTATTTTACTTAATGTTATTATTGTTTAAAATTTTATGAAATAAAATAGGGTAGAAACACTTTTCCTCATATCCTTTAATTTTCAAGTATTTTATAAACACAAGGAGTTTTGATTTTTCTAATCCCTTGTAGTGGTTTAACTGTAGTCAACAACTAAGCCCAACACAACCACTCAGTCATTCCCCCTGGTGGGATTGCTTTTGCAGAACTTCCTCCTTAAGAAGCTGGGGTATAGAATCAGACTCAGTGGTGCATTTTGACAACTGTTCTTTATGTAGATGATTTTAACTTGCTTAGAATTTTCTATCTGTCAACATATACATGCAGTGAGTTTGTTTAATTCCTCTGTAAATAATTTCCCTATTTATTTCAACAGAAATTGAAAAGGAAAGCTGTGGGGATCCTGGAACACCCTTGTATGGTATCAGAGAAGGGGATGGATTTTCTAATCGTGATGTTTTAAGGTTCGAGTGTCAGTTTGGATTTGAATTAATTGGAGAGAAATCTATCGTTTGCCAAGAAAACAACCAGTGGTCTGCAAACATACCAATCTGTATTTGTATGTACCAAATATTTTCTTCTTATTATTTTTAAGGCATTGTGATAAGTTTTTACTTATAGGTAATAATTTGTGTGATTGATTTCAGAGTTAGTACAATGTAGTTAACTCTCCTAACAGGATAAATGTACTTTTTTTTGGCAGGTTTGCCTAATGTACATGCCCAAGGGACAGGTTCTAAAACTGCTAAAACTTTTTTCTCTTATACCAACTCTAAAAGCAGTTCTCTTTATGCGCTTTGATGTGCTTTCTTTTTATTGTTTTTTTTTTGGTAGGATTCTGTTGATTTTATGATGTAAATTATGTATGATACAATTTTGATAGCTAGTCTTATAAATTAATATATTTCCTTAGATTAGAAGTTGCTGAATTGAAATCAAGAGCTTAAATTATTTACATTTTCCCCATGGATTTTATATTAATACCTTTTAGCACTTAAATTATCATAAACATTTATAGCTCTCTTCCAGTTGCATTATATAGCATAAATAAAACATTTGCATTACATAGCATAAGTTGCATTATATAGCATAGGTATATACAATGTTGTGATACTTATTTGTGGCAGCACCTTTCTTTTCCACTAAAATAATATGGATCAAATATGTTTAGAGTTTCATCTCTGCAACTCAATTTAATATGGCTTAACTGAATTTGTTGAATATATTACCTTATCCTGGTAACTACAAAGCATCTCTTGTCTCTCTGAGGCTTCTTTATTTCTTGTGCCTCTGTGTGAACAACAAACGATAAGGGCACTATTGACTTTCTGCCCCTTTAATGTGCTCAGTGGGAAGTCTGCTCATCTAAATAGTTCCCTACAGGAGAAAATAAGTGGTGCCAAGTGATTGTTATCAAGGGTAAATTGTAAGGACTGACATGGATTTCCAATGCAACGAGAATGTTCTTTATTTCTTGTGGGCTCTGCTTGGGAGGTAGTATTTTGGAGAGGAAGGGAATATGAAGATGGGAAAAACAACCTTCTTCCCAGATTCACATATCACCACAAATAATGAATTATTCAGATGAGGTACTCAGCAAGTTTTAAGATCTCTTGCAAAAACTTAGCACTAAAACAGTCCTTATTGAAGTGTTTTATTCTGTTATCTAATTTATCTTTCCCTTTTTTTGCAGTTCCTTGTCTTTCCAATTTCACTGCACCAATGGGAACAGTTCTTTCACCTGATTATCCAGAGGGATATGGGAATAATTTAAACTGTATCTGGACAATAATTTCAGACCCTGGGAGCCGAATCCACCTCTCCTTTAATGACTTTGACTTGGAATCTCAGTTTGACTTCCTTGCAGTTAAAGACGGCAACTCTGCAGATTCCCCCATAATTGGAACATTTACAGGTGCTGAAGTTCCTTCCCATCTTACCAGTAACGGTCATATTTTGCGTCTGGAATTTCAAGCTGACCATTCAATGTCAGGACGTGGCTTTAACATCACTTATAACAGTGAGTAATCATATTTTTTTTTTAATTGTGTGTGTGTTTTGTTTTCAACATACAATCTAGGAGATGGGCATAAGTATTTAAAAATGATGCTGTGGTAGTACACCTTCAAGCAAATCCTGTATACCTAAAAATTCCTAATATAAGTGTTTGGATTATTGCTCAAATACTGTGCTAGGGCTGAAAATATGCGTATAGTTCTCATTTATGGCTTTAGAAATCATTGTGATAGGAGTATTTGGAAGGCTGACTAATCAGGCCAGTTCCAATTTGTATAATAGGACTTTACTAGATTTGCTGACAACGCAATTTGTGCCACATAATATTAATCACCACCATTGCCTGTACAAAACTGTTCTTGAAAACTCATATGCTCAGCTGTGAACAAGTGCGATATCCTGGAGCTGATGGCTGCAACCTGTGCTAGTTCCTAATCACTGCAGTTTAGTGAGCAGCAATAGGAGCTCTTTGATCAGTCAAACCACAATGGTCTTGTCTTTTATTTTTGCTCTTTTACCTTCCTTATTAACTGACCACATAATAATGATTGAAGATGATATAAAATATCTTCTCCAGTACTAAATACTAGTTAGCATTTATTCCCCTTTTTGCTGCCAAAATGGTTACATTTCTTCTGAAACACGTATGAAGAGCTGCCTACCTTGCATTGGTACCAAGTGATTTGGCATTTATTCCACACTAAAATCCAGCCAGGATATATTCCTAGCTAGTGCAGACATGGTGATGCAAGGCCACAGCATGAATAATTGCAGAATACAGTGTGAAACTTTCCTGGGAGCACATGCAAAATTAAATTTTGCCACTCCAGCAGTATCCTGAAGTATTAGACTTGCTGCTCTGTGTAGAGCGTGATAGGAATAAGAGAGCATCCAGTAGGCAGTTCATCGTACCCTTCAACCAGAGTTTCTACACCTCATCAATCCCTCCCCCCACTTGGATATTTGTATGTCTTTTTTTGATTTCTTTCTGATGTTAGGGGTAGCAGAGTTTTCCATGACAACAGGAAAACATAGAAAATAAACAAGCAAAATATGATAAATATTTTGATATTTCCAAAAGTCTGATGTCATGTTTAACTAGTCCCATTCCTGTCTTTTTACATAATGTCTGAGAGTATATACAATTCCAGAGGCTTGCTTCAGATGTAAGAGAATCTGCAACAGCATGATTTGAAGGAGAGCACATTTATCCCTCCCAGAAAAATGTGTTACCTGCTGAACTGTATGAAAAAAAAAGAGACTTTGTTGTTTAAGTTTTTTACTCTATAAAACCCTAAACTAACCCTTAGATCAAAGAGGAAATGAGAGATTAAGTGAGGTTGGTAACTGAGAGACCCAGACTCCACATTTTTCTCAAATGAATGTTAACCATTAATATTATTTTCATAAAATTTCAAGGACTAAATTTCCCTGTGGCTTTTTACTTTTCTCACATTATCTTTCATCTCTCAATCTTTATTTTTTCTCTCTTTATTTTTGTTTTGTTTCAGGTTGTCAGTCTTTCAGAGAATTATTTATTAAGATCTACATTAAACATTGCTGTCTGAATAGGAAAGAGATAAACTGACACCATATTATTCTGTAAACATTATTTTTCTGATATTGTCTTATATTTCAGCTCTCAGCCCTCTGATTCATCTTCAGATCATTTGTCACACATGTAGAATGTAAGCATGAAGAACACGTGATATCTTCTAACTGGTTTCTATAGGTACCAGTCATTGCAAACTAACCCTTGACTGGTAGCTACATATCTTAGTACCATCACTAAATATTGGAAAGTCAGGGGTTATTCAGAGCTACTGAGATATGAAATCAGTTATAATGAAAATGAGATATTGAATCCCTGTTTCTTTACAGAAGTTTTAACATTTGCTCTATATTTTCTTTTGTCTCGTGTCCTTTTAACATTTACAGCAGTTCTGCTTACTTTAAAGTTTCATTGTGGCGTGCTCAGCGCTGTCAAGCCTAAATCTAGTAATGTGAAAACCAAAATCAGTTATTGGAGGATCTAACGTAGTCTTCTAGGATAAAAATTAGGGCTGTGTATAATTGGATTGTCTCAAGTCATCCCATTTTGCACAACTAGAACTAAATACAGGTCAGTTAATGTAGAATTTACAGTAAAAATGAAAGACAGAGAAGATTAGCATGGAATGCTCCTTACATTTAGTTCTTACTTTGAAATAAACTGGTTCATCAAACACTGTCAATACTTCAGATTTAAAATTTCAATGACACAAAAATATACTTATCAAATAAATTCTGCTTCTTCAATAAATTCGCAGACTTGTTTGGGCATGTAGTAGTTTGATCATGTTGTTTAAATTATGCACCAGTAGTATCAAGTGATACAATTTTAATTTTATAAAGAAGCAACAATCCAATATTAACTTTTACCAGTTGTATAATGAAACCAATTAACTCTGAAAAGAATTTAAAGAAGTGTTTTACTCATTTCAGCAATTTAACACATTGATATTTTTCTTTCTTTTCATGGGTGTGTTTGTGCATGTGTTTGTTAAACTCTGTAGCTAAAATCTGCTTACAAAACCAACAATACCTCCAAATAATATCTCTAGTATTTCTTCAGTAAAGACAGCTGCAATCTGATAAATTACAGAAGTAATTTTTCCATATTAAATAAAGGCCAAAAGAGATGATAAAAAAGGATTGAATAGAATTTCACTCTGTCTTAGCATTCGTAAACCCAAAGTTAATTAAAAATATCTATTTTCTGCTAACACTTCAGTTGATACATTCCAAAGATATCAGTCTCTTTTTGCCCCTTTCAAGAGTAGAAACAGTATGTCACAGAAGGAGTATATCTTGATCAATCTTTTCTAATAAGAATGTAGGTTAGTAATTCATGGATGTTTTTGAGGTGTAGGATGGAGAAGAATAAAACTGAGTTACTGTCTCATAATCTGATTATTTAATGATATTTCTCAGAAACTATTTTAATGCCATATTTATTTTTATTACAGAAACATGTGTGGTCTCACATAATTACCCTCCTCCCAGTAAAATTCAACGTAAATCTAACTTTTGTTGCAATTAAGCAAAAATTGGATTTCAAATGTGTCATCTTTGAGTTATTACACTAAGTCTAACAAAGATTTTCTGATTAGTTAAATTTTGGGACTAGACCACAGAAATATGTGACTTGAAAATGGATGATACAGAGAATGTTCCAATAACCAAAGGAATAGGAACTCAGAAGTCTGTGATTTTCTGCTTGGAAAATGAGGCAGAAGAATGTTTTACTAGGTGCAGCAGAACACAGGGACATAGCAACCTAAAACTATGTTGGTTTAAGTTGCTATGGAAATTCATACTTACACCCGATTCCTTGTTTCCTCTTTATATCCCAAACCCTGTTAATGATATTTCTGATGCCTGGGAAGATATTTATAAAGTCAGTCATCCCCTAATCCTGCCTGTAATAAGCTATATGCATTGAACTACTCAGGTCAAGGGAAAGTATGAGCCTTTTATCATACTAGTGACTCCTTTATGAATGCTTCCCACTTTATACGTATCTTTGTTTAGTTATGGAGAACAGAGCTAGACATAGTATTGAATAAAGTCGCATAAATTACAAGCAATAACTTTATATAGCCTCTTTGCTTTAGTGTAGATTCCCTAGTTTAGGTTAGAACAGACAAAATGCACGCTTAAAGTGCTGTGTGACAATTGGAGCCGTGTGACAGAGAATGCATATTTACTTCCCATGACAATGGAGTTAATACAGAGGAGACTAAAACGTTGCTAGGTCCTCCATGGGCAGGTATTCCAGAAACCAGACTCATGCTAACCTCCCTTTGGGCTGAGGTGGATGAGTATTTTGAGGTGGAGAGCATCTTCCAGATTGCTTGATTTATGCTGGCTGGTGGACTTCTTTGAGCTGTTGCTCATTGATTGGGGTGTAGGAAGTGCTGGGCAAACACCTTTGAATAAGCTTAGACCTGCTGTTTCTAGTTATGTAGATATCTTTTGTTACTGTTTTCATTACAGCTGTTTAATTATGCTAGCAAAAACTATGAATTATATAGCAGCCTGAAAAAGGTCAAACTATGGGCCTCTGACATCAGCCTAATTACTCAAGTCATTTCAGCTCAGTGGACCAAGACATGGACAATCCCAGATGATGGGTTTATATCCAAAGACTGATTTAGCGTGGTTGCTTGCCGTGATAGAGTATGTTCATCACAGCACATTTCTTCTGCCAGTCGCTCCTGTTAAGACTTTTTCAGTCTCAGTACTTCTCAAGCTAGAATTCTTCGAAGTGTAGTGTACTACAAAGAACTATGAGTTTACATGTGATGGTACTGAATAGGCTGCCACTTGTTTTCATAGCTTTAAACAGTCTTTCACAATAGTTTTTAGTATGAAATATATTGTCATTATTTTATATTCTCTTAACTTTTGTTTTTTCTCTGATATTTTCTTCTGAAAGTGCTACCTTTACTTCAAAGCTATTGCTCCATTTACCAGCTAAAACTCTAGCTAGGGCGATCCACCAAAACAATTAACTGTGCCAGTGGACTGCTTCTTTCTAGCCCTATTTGAAAGGACCTTTCAAAGCTGGCTGTAGACAAGATGAGTTGTGATTAGCTACAAACCTGCCTTCCTCTCTCATGAGATCTCTGCAGTTTGTCCGCTTCTGTTTTGTTTTTTTTGTTTGTTTGTTTGTTTGTTTTGTTTTGTTTTTAATAAAAAATGCATATTTTAATATCAGAGTTAGTAGCAGAATATGCTACTGCCCTGATCTGTGATTATATTTCCTGGCATTTTTTCAGATATTGCTTAATATGCGTGTACAGTCATGGTAGTTGTTGAGGATAAACGCCAGGAAAACTGGATCTCCTCTTTACATATAATAGTTCATAAGGAACTTTTCTATGGTTTCTTGATTTATTGATGATTAGTAAAATATTAATTAATGATGTACCCATGCCATGTGTTCTTTTTCTTTTCAGCCTAAGGCTAGTATTTAATATTACAGCTCCACCATGAAGCTTTTTAGAAGTATCAGCAGACTGAATTTTGCTCGAGTAATGTAACTGTAGCCAGGCGAGGCTAAGAGAATGCTTGCTGTTGGTGGGACAGATTGTCTTTCACTATCTTGCCTCCCAAAGTCATTCCATGCAGTAAAATTGGTCACATGGGAGCAGCAGTGGCAGCAGTTCCTGAGCTGAAGTATAGAGCAATGAATTGATTTTTCAACCTTAATGAACTGGTGTCACACACAAGCAAACTAAATCTGGAGTCAACATTTATCTGCATTTATAGACAACACTATTGAAAATCTATCTCTGGGTTGTCTGCAAGTAGTAAGAAAAAGACGATCAATGCCTTCCCTAAAAGTGATGACTGTGAAGAAAGAATTGGAAAAATTTTTGTAACTCCTCTGAAAAAGTATAGGATTGCATCACTTTTAACATCATCTTTAAATGGTAGACAATTATTCAATGAAAGCACTATTTTCATTCCCAATATATATGGCATTGCCCAAGTCAAAATGTTGATAAATAAATGCTTTCTCTTCTATGTTATTATGATTTAAAATACCTTTGTAATGGAACATCTGAGAAATCTTTCTGCTAAGTTATTGAGATATTACTTTTAAAAAAAAAATCATGAGAGGATTTGTATATGTTTTGTCTAGCAGTAAAACTGCAGGGAAAAAAGTGAAAATCCTCATTTTAGGACTTAGTCCTTTCTGATGTCTCCATATGTAAACATATTTATGAAGATACAATTTGCAGTCATTATATGTGATGAAGGTGGATATTTGTTCTCACTGAAAAAGCAACAATTTAAAAAATATGAGATGTATATGCAGTATTTTTCATCAATCAAGCAACAAAATATAATAACTAAATAATACATATCATTTAATGATAATGCTATAAATATGACTTTGCTCATTTCTGTTAGGTAGATGGTCTTTCTTCTCCAAAAGTAAGGTATATTTTGTAGTAAAAGACATGAACTGTCTTTGTCATAGTATCTACATGTATACAGAGAAATTTATTTTTTTCAATTTATCCAGACCTAAACTTGAAATGTTCAAAGTTTCAAGTTTTCTTTCTTTTGCCAATGTAACCCTTTTTGTCACTGTTCACCAGCTCTCAATACAGGAAACAAAATAAACTGTGGTAGGATCAAGCCTATGAAGGTCAGTATTGCTCAAATGATGTGATGGTGAATTAAATATATGAAAGATGAGTAAAGTTTTTGTATCACACATAGATGCTTGCCCTGCCCTTCTGAAGGAACATTCTTTCCCATTTTAACGTTAAATAGGATGAGTGTTGTTGGAAAAGGAGAATTTAGGCACCACTGAAATCTGCCAGCAATAAGCTGTCCAGGCTGAGATCCATGCTAGTATAACTTCATATTTTAAGCAATTTTTAATATTGTTTTGCATTTTCTGCTGCTGAACAAGTTTTTGTTTCTTATTTTTCCCTTTGTTTCCTAATATAAATTGTTTGTTCTTACCAGTGAACGAAATCTTTAAAATGTCATCTTCCTTGCAAGAGTTCTATGTCGTCTCCCACTTTTCTTTTTTTCCTCTTAAAAAGCATTTGGACATAACGAGTGCCCGGATCCTGGAGTGCCAATCAATGCTCGGCGTTTTGGTGACAACTTTCAGCTGGGGAGCTCAATTTCAGTTATATGTGAAGAAGGATTTATTAAAACACAAGGAACTGAAACAATTACTTGTATGCTAATGGATGGAAAAGTAATGTGGAGTGGACCTATTCCTAAGTGTGGAGGTATGTATAATATTTCTTTCTAATTCAGGAGATGTAATGCATTTCAAATTGTCACCAAATGAAGTTGAAATTTTTGCAAATGAATAGCACAAAGCTTCTGTTATTGCTGGTACAGTGTTAGATTAGAATGAAGATGTTGATCTCTTTTTGGGTCTTTGGCTATGGTATTTAAAACTGTTTAAGATGTTTTAGCTCTCTGTTGCAGTACTTATGTTTCTTCAATCCACAGTGACTCTAGGCTGGGGAAGATTGTCTTAGCAATTGATTTTTCTTTTTATAGAAATTAAGTACTTCAATACACCGCAACCTAAAGCCACAGTGTTATGCATATTTCCTTGGACTTGTTTATACTAGCTGACACTAAAATATAATCTTTCCTTCATTATTTGTCTATATTCTAAGATCTTTGTACCTAAAGGGGAAAAAAATTAATTCAGCTGTTTGTAATGATTAAAAAAAAATATTTAATCAATGATAATATAACTGCTGGTGTGTTAGTTTTTACTTTAAACATAAGTTTAGTTCTTATTTTCACTAATTAACTGCCTTCCTGGCAAAATCTGCACAATTTTAATACATTAGTGTGACATCTTATAATATGCTTTGCATCCATGTTTACGTTCTGTGATGAATGATTATTTTTTCATAGACACGAGGTGTGTCAGTTTCACTAGACAAGATAGGCTATAATACCTTTTCTTTATTATAAGGTTCATGGATCTGTATAACATTGCTAATGAAGTACAAGGTTGCATTTTCAGTGTTACATTAAAATTTTAAATTACTGAGAATATTTTTAAGTGTCAGTCCATGCACAATGATAATCTGATCCATAGGTGGTCTGAGACTCTGAGTGGAACATATATAGGAATCCTAAAGTTTGAGACACAAGTATATTTGAATTAGATGTTTTTTATCAGCTGTAGAATTAGATATATTTTTTTAATTTGTGATAAAATTGAAAGGCAAATAAAAATATTTTTAAACTAACAATTTAATTTGGTCTGTTAGAGTGTTCAGAAGTTTTATTTACTGTGTACACATTTTTCTGTAAAACAGAGTTGTTTGATATGAGCTCTACATACACCTCATAATTTCGTTATCATATATATCTAGTCAAAGGCATAAGCACCACATACTGAATAGGAATGTGACTGCTGTGCAGTTTTCCTTACACTTCAGAAATGTCAGAAATTACAATATACAGAATGGAGCTATTTAATAAGCTGGTGCAGATGAACAGGGCCAACACACACATTTTTCAGGGCAATCCTTGCTAGCCTCTGTCAGGACTTCCTCCCAGCCCTGCCCATGGCCCAGGATCCTCTTTCAGCTCAGACAGTCACTTGGTTATCACCAGACCCCTTTCCTGTAACCAATCCAGTCCTGTTCAGCTTTCTCAGGTGGAGCTGGATCTGTCTGTGAAGGACCTAATTCAGCGTCTGTGTGTGTGTGTGTGTGTGTGTGTGTATGTGTGTGTGTGCGCAAGTGTATGTGTATGTGCACAAGTGATCATCCCTGGTTCCTGGCTCTTTTCTTTGGTGGAGGGGTCCTGATTTTGCTGCTCTCTGATGATTTTGAATTTGAGATTCCTGTCCTCATGCCTTTCATCTTTCCTGTGTGAGGGTTACATGGAGGATTTTCCCATAATCTCTTCTAATATTGTGCTGTTGTACCCATGCTGAAGCTCTAACCTTGGTCTTCCTGCATAACTCCTGTAAGGCTTAATATCCTGCCATTCTGTAGCATTAGTGATAAGCTCTTCAAAAAAACATGTCTAAAACTATGAATCTACAAGATATTTAGTGATTCTGTGAATAGCTTTTTATCCTAAGTGCTTTTTTCATGCTCGCATACAGAAATTTCCTGTTTCAACCCCTGCACCTTGCTATACGAAGAAATAAATACAAATGGCTTTGTGAGAATTCTTAGATCACACTAAGATTGTCTTTTACTGTTTGGCATAGGCCTGTGTTTGAGAAAGAGATTCTGCTTGATGACCACCTCTAGTCGTGTTATATTTCTAGAGTTTCATTTTGAACACGTGAACATTGGGTGTGAATCTGTCAGACAACCATCAAATAGGACTATAAGAAAGAACACTGTAAAAAGATACATTAGAAAAATCAGTGTAAAAAAGGTTAGGGAAACAATCCTTTGGCACAATGACTGGAGAGTTTTATTTTCTAAAAACAAGGCTCTTTAAGATAAGCCCAGTAGCTCAGCTATTCTGAAGAGAAGTACTCCAGGGTTCAGGAAATCAGCACGTAGTGGTGAAAGTCAAATTAAAAAATCCATTAAATATTTATCTACAAGAGTCATAATCAGAGGACAGATAAGAAACATTTTCTTTAAGGAAAACCAGCAGCAAAACACTCCTAAATAAAATTGAGAAACTATTCCAAATTTAGGCAGTCTTACAGTGTGCATTATTTTTAATGCACTATTCATAGGAATTTTTTTGTAATAGAGGTTTGGAGCTTTTTGTATTCTAAATGCAGTCTGTGTCATGAAAATTTCGTGAGAATATGGAACTTTGTATAAGTTTAGTTATACTGTATTCTAACTATGGGAGTGTACTGGCTCAGAGTAAGGCCATCTGGTTCCTATTCTTGTCAATGTATTTTGTAGTTTATAGGCTCCATATGTATTATGCATATTTAAAAGTGCTTATATGCAATAAAATATAGGGATTCTGAATGCTTTAGAGTTAACCTTGTTGTTGAGGTAAATATGAGTTTAAACACCTTATTGTTTGACTGGCACTGTTTACTGAAGGTAGTGTGAAAAAGAGACTGTAAGGTAAAAGCTGAGAAACACTCACTTTAAATCCATCAGTGAGTAAAAAAAGAAGTATACATCTGCATATTTAGAAGAGTTTGCAACATACTGAATTCTTAACTCTATAACTTTTAGAAACCCTTTCTTTTCCCTACACAGTAGAGGAGAGATGGAGGATTATGTCCTAAAAAAACCCCCAAAAACTATTTACAACAGTTCATCTTTTTAGTATAGGACCTTGGTATTCTCCTGAGAAAAATGAAGATCAGACAAATGTGCAATAATCCATGGTCTTCAACTTGAAGTTGTGTCAAAGAGAGCAAAATTAATCTATTTATTGTAATGAAGAAGTTCAGGATAATATAGACAATGATATGTACTGTTCTACTTTGTCAAAATGAGCAACCAAAATGTTTTTCAGGCTATATTAGGTGAAATAACCACAAACAGAATTTAATAAATAGCCATGTTTTTGACAGAAAATGTTGTATATTTTACACTATTTTTAGTAGAGACACTAGCTTGTCAACAGTACAGTAAGACCTTCCCAGCTTCTTTGCGATATACAGTGATATGCATAGTTAGCTGTGACACATAGTTTTATTGTGGTTTTTTTGCTTTTTTGTTTTTTTTGAGTAGCCTTATATGCATAAAGACTGGAACAGTGGTGTTATGAAACTCTGTGGTGCAGCTTTCTCTTCCTGCAAAGTAATATGCTTCTGCTCTCTGTCTAAATGGAAAAGGCCCTGGGTGTCTTGGTGGACACCAAGTTAAACACATGATGCAAATAAGGTCAGTGGCGTCCTGGGATGGATAAGGCAAACTTTTGAGCAGGTAGAAGCAGGTGATCTCGCCCCTTTACCTGAGTACTGCTTGCAGAATTATATATTGCAATATTTATATACATTTTCCAATTAAAAAATATCAACTAATCTTGCAAGAATGGTAAGAATGTCTTTTCCATGAATGAGGAATTTGAACTGCCAACGTGCCAAGCAAAATGTATGTGGTATGACAGTGAATTCAGTGATGTCAAAGTTAAAGTAACAGTTCCGTGATTTCTAGCTTTATACTCAGCTGAAACTTTAGCAAGTTTTTCAAGTCTCTCTGCCCACAATTAAAAGCAAAAATAATGACACTTTGTAGAGACTATGTTTTGTTTATGTTCTTTAATGCAGAAAATGTATTATTCGCATAAGAATACAGCAGGGAAAAAACCTTTTTCAGAATTATTGAATAGTTTATTTCATCTTTTTAAGGTCTTAATTCAGTTATCTCCATCTAATTCTGAACACCGCAGAGCCTGTCAGCTCTGAAGCAATTGCATCTTCCTGCAACTGGATTTTAAATGTTTGTTCATTCTAATTGTCCTGTATTGAAAGTGATAAATATGAATTGCATCTAATAAATCTGTATAATTTATCTTTCTCTTTGTTTCATTTTTAGCTCCATGTGGTGGACATTTTTCATCTCCAAGTGGAGTAATCCTCTCTCCAGGCTGGCCAGGGTATTATAAAGACTCCTTGAATTGTGAGTGGGTGATAGAAGCTGAACCTGGACACTCTATCAAAATTACATTCGAAAGGTCTTGGCTAATGTTTTTCTTATTTAATGTTTTCCAATTTTTGCCAAGCAGGAGTTATTAGCTTTATCATAACATTAATTTGCATTATCTCTAAAATCAAGCAATTGTGTTATCATGTAAGACTTTCAGGAAACTCCTTCAGAGCATAGACACTATCTTCAGTGTAGTTTCTACCTTGATGTGCTGAAAAGCTTTTGAAATTTCTACCCTCTTGCCTGTATTTAAGCCTGTCCGGCCTGGTAAAAAATGTCTGTTTTAAATATTAGCATGTTTCATTTGCTTGTAACTATATTACTATGATGAATTATAATTGCTAAATTCTTTCTTTTTTTTTTCTCTCAAAATCACATAATCTTCAACTCTGAAAATCTGAATCAGCCGTGAAAACTAAATGAAATGCATTCATATTTTTATCCACTCTGAATATTTAATTATTGTATCAGCTGAACTATTGTTGTGAAAGGACTGTGTGCTCTCAGGATGGAGTTCCAGTGTCCCCAAATTACTGCAGCATTCCACTTTTTCTAGACTGATGTCAGTTACTAAGGTCCCTTTCTGATTCAAAGGATTAAAATGTCCTGAGCACCTGACAGTTCTCATGGTATCAAGATGCTGGCATTTAATTTGAACTCTTTATCAGAAAAGAAGACAAAAAAATGCAGTAAACAATGCTATTCTTCTTATGTTTTAGATAATTTTTAATTGTAAATATTAAAAAAATTAGATGACAATCCAGTAAAAAAGTGCTATTGATGGTCAAAATGATAATGTACAAATATCATACAAGTACTTTTCAGCTGATATTTACGCAGCATGTTTTGACTAGGCCTGCTCACACTTGACTTAAAAGAAGGCATTTCTCCATTTTAATACTATTTAAAAGTGTTTTTAGCAAGGGATGAAATTCATATTATCTTCACAAAATTTGTCATTGTGATAAGATTTTTAAAACCTATTTTTTAGTACTGTAACTTACACTATAATAAAGTGTTCATGGGACAATATAAACAATCAAAGGACAGGTAATATGTACACTTCAAAGTTATTTTTTATCCTTACCATCACATGAAAGCTAGTCTTCCAAAATAACTAGTATATCACTTAAAATAATGATTTACCAAACTTTTGCCAATTAGAATACAGTAAAAAACTTAATAACTCCCTCCTGCTGAAACTTCTGTTCAGTTTTTGAAAAGAAAACTATAATTTCAAATAGTTGATTTTTAATTCAGCAATTCATTTCAACTAAACATTTGATGTGGACATTCATTTCAAAGTAAAAAGCTTTTGCCTTTAGATTTGCAAAATAAAATGCCAGCTGCATTTTCTTTCTTTGCACCTGAGTTTTACTAAATCTGACACTCTCTTGCATACATTTTTTTGTTTGTAATACATTAATGCCTTGTCATAAAAATGCACAACATCTATTACTCTTGTAAGTAAGATCAAGAACAATGAGATATGGTCTCTTCGGATCACAGAGAAAGCTTCTATCCCCTCCATGACACTTTTTTTTTCCATTGCTGCTCATTTTTGACACTCTTGTCACTTGTCAGAAGTTGGTCTGGTATGCATATTGCTCAGATGCAGCAATCCAGAGAGGCCCTACTCACAGATAAACGTGTACTCGAATGTGTCTCTGTGCAGAAGTACACTTAAAAATACATCTATGTATGTTCACACAGATGCACTTAGATATATATAGTTACGTGTCTGGATGCAAACAAAAAGTTACTCTATAAATCCAATGATGAAATAAAACTTTATAGTGTAGTGAAGGAAAACATTTTGTAAACTACTGTTATGTTTTTTTACTTAGACTTTATTATTTTTCACATAGTTTAAATTTGCCTTCTGAGTCATTTATACATTAGATTTTTAAAGACTCATTCTGGTCTTGGCTACCCTTGTTCTGCTGCTTCTGCTTGCAAATTTTCAGCTGCACTTTCTTAAGAGAAAAGGATAATTTTGTTGAAATACACAGTTTTAAAACTGCAGCCAAGCGACTTTCCTATACAATTTTAAAAAACCCTCATATTTTGCCCAATATTTTACATTTCAACTTTTTCCTGAAAAACACACATACTTTTTCTAGCCTTTATTAGTACTAATACCAAAGCTTCTACAATATGTGTGGTTATTTGAAGGATTTTGAATTTCTTGGTCAGGGAAAAATATTTATAGCACATGTCTATAACTTTTAAATAATTTTTGGATTTTCTAAGTTTCGCCCTTGCAGAGTAGTTTTCTTTTAATCTTCCTGTCTTCCTATATCTTCTCTCTTGTAACACTGGATAGGAGCGAGGTACTGCATTCCATGACTGTATGCTAAAGTGTTCCTGTGCCAAGGAGACAGAGACATGAGAAAAGGAGATCTGCAGACAAAGCAAATAAAAATAACTATTAACTTTTGTGCTTTTGACGTGCAAAAAATAACTTTTTCAAATATTGTTACATGATTGCACATGTATTTTTTAAAAAGTTTATTCCTTTTCTACAAGCATAACTAAGATAGATAATCTGTTGATATTTTGTTATAAATCAGTATCTTTTTAGGCTCAGTTGAAATGACAGAAGTGAGAAATGGCAATGCCATTCTTCATTGTCGTGAAGTGTTTATCATGAAGCCTAATTATGAGTATTTAAATGTGAGAGGTGCTGATAGCAAACTACTGATTGGAGTACTAGTCACGTTTGTCTATTGAGCATATACTGTGCAGCAGGAAATCCTGACACTGCATTGAGTTGATAAGGGTGTCTCTTAGAAACAATGATGTGTGTTATAAATATTCAGGCACCTTTAGCTATTCAAATAAGGCCTCTTAAAAAAAGTGTATGTGGCATCTCCTGTGTTAAAACTTGTTCCACTCCTGTCTGCTTGTGAGTCCTCCATAAGTTTAGATGTCCCACAGCAATTAAGACATCCAGGTTAATTTAGAAATAGTGATCAGTTAAGTAGGGAGGAACATTGGAAAGGTCTTACATGAGCAGAGGGTATTTCTTATTCAGTTTCCTAAAAGCCACTACTGTTTTCTCACACCAGAGGAAAAAAGTATGTAAATATAGCAGATATGCTGAGCATCAAGAGGAAAGATATTGAAGGAAAAACTGATATAAGTATCAGATTTATAAATTAAATTTAAATTGACCGGTTTTTGAGCCAAATGACCAAGCAAAAGCATTGAACATAATCCCCTCTTCAAATTTGTTTAAGTTCATCTCACTTAAAAATTGTTCTTACATTTTCTTTCATGGGTGATTATTCATTTTTTTCATCTTCATATTTTTGTGCTGTTTGTGGTGGCGCATACAGTCCAAGTACTTTTGAGAGGATTTCTTTCATGTCTTTGGAGATTCAACTTAATTTCAACTTGACTTGAGTGGCCTGATTGCCATTACATTTATAAGGTCCATGGCTTTTTACACCTTCTGTCTCAAGTATGCTTTTGATATAGGTGCTAAGAAAGCTGAGCAAGACTAAATAATCTGTTTCCAAGGTTTCTCCTGTGTTGTATGGATTGCTGGGAAAAAAAAAGAAAAATATTAGAAAGAGACCGTTATTGCCTAGTAGCTTTTCAGCAGCATGTCATTGTGAGTTCATGTGGGAACTAACAAAACCCAAAATTTTCAGTTTTTCTGCTTCTGAGATTATCCCACTTCATTTCTGTAACTCCTTATTACTGTAGTTCTGTGCTCTTTTATACGTTATTTAGTGGGAGCAGAACATCAATGAAAGAAAACACATGTTTTGTAGGTTTAATTTGTCTTCTTGTCTTTTGCCAGACTCTTTTAGATCTTTAGGCTCAGACTCTTGGGACATAAATACTGAAATATCGAGTTCCTCAGTACACTGGCTTTACTTATGCAGTTCATTGAATGGATTTCACAAAGCTGAATTAGGCATCTAAGTAAATCAGAAAGATAATTAAGACTATCTAAGGGTCCTTGTAAGATCCTGCTGTTAATTGTTGTTTTTTAATTCTGAAATGGTTTTTCAGTAATCCATCAGAGTCCATTATAAAGCAGCATGGTTGATCTAAAGTCTGTCATAGCAAGAAAAAGATAAACCACTGAATAACCCTAACAGGTGTTTGGAATTGCTGACACCATCTAAAACAAGACAAGCAAGGAGATTTCTAGCAGCACTATCGCACTCAGCTTTTCCCTGCCAGGGAGAGCACACACTCTATATTTAAACAGACATTTTGTTTTCTAGTGCTTTCTAAAAAGGATTTTTAGTTGTGGAGTTTTTTTCCCATAACTACTGTCACTACCTCAGACTGAGTCTCAGCTGGCATAAAGCCACTGGAATCAAGAGTCAAGTAATTCTATCCCTGCTTGTAGACGATTGTAAGGTAGGGACTCAAGAGTATGAGTGCTTGATGATGCAAAGTACCTTGATGATATTTGTGCCAAATGCATCAACATATCCTCCATGTAATTTAATTAATTATTCAATAGAAAAATAATTTTGTATTATAAAATAGCATATGCAAGTAATACTAATATTTATTAACGAACTGCTTCTGACTTTTGTTTCCTGCCATACATACCAGCTCAAGGAGTTTAAATTTATTTTTCATCTTTCTAGGGAACTAACCTGAACTTTTATTATTGTATAAATTATATAGGATAATTAAAATTATTTCATTGATATTGCAAAATAGATATGTGGAGAAAAAAATATAATCCAGAAAGGTGCATAGTTTAAAAAAATGGGTAAGGGAATTTGTTTTAACTGTCACTTAAATTTGTGCCTCTTTGTGTTTCCACAATTCCAGGTTTCAGACTGAACTCAATTATGATGTTTTGGAAGTTCATGATGGACCAAACTTATTATCTCCACTTCTGGGATCTTACAATGGTACACAGGTCCCACAGTTTCTGTTCAGCAGTAGCAATTTCATGTATCTTCTCTTTACAACTGATAACAGTCGTTCTAACAATGGATTCAAAATTCACTATGAAAGTAAGTAATTCTGTGTTATATTATTTGAATTCCCCTCCCCCTCAATGCTTCCCCTAGTCATGTACAGATGTCAGCTTGGGTAAATTCCTATTATTTCCCAATCTGAGAAAGATTTAGTAATGTTAAACTGCAAAACGGATGACCACTACTTTTATTCATATTAAATGTCATTGATGTACTGCTCTGTACTGTAGGAATCAAAAGATGAGAATGAGAAGCAAATGCCTTTCTTCTGGAGGCTCCTTTTATGTCTTAATATTCTTATATTTTATACAATGCATTTTTGTGTGTGTAAAATGGCATGAGATCAGGAAGATTATGAAAAGCTAAGAAAATAACTGAATTAGTGTTCTGATCGATGTATCTGCAGCTCTAACTGAAGGTAGGAGGAAATGCAATTTACATAATGACCTGAAAAATCAAGAAATGCAATTGGTTGATTAGGGATGTTTAGGGTTCTAAAAACCTGCCTATAAGACTTTTTTTTTCTGACATAGAAATATTCTTTTGACCTTATTATACTCATATAAACTATGCTGCAGAAAGTATCTGTAAGATTTCATACTCTATGAATTATTAAAATTCCTGTGTTGAAATATTATAATTCAATTTATATTTTGTCTTTCTAAATATAATTTCTGTTGTAAGAATTCTATGAGAAATAATATTTTTACTGTAATCACTATCTTATTTGCTTAGTAAAGGTCATAAGCACATTGTTTGTCTATATGTTTCATACTTCTACTTGTTGGAATTACCACCAAAACATTTTAAGATGTTCTTAATTTTTATCATTATTTTTTGCAATTTTTGCTATTCCTGACCACTAATGATAAAGATATTAAAAACAATATGCATGAAGGTGATGCAGCCAGATAAAATTTGGATTGATTTGAACGCCAGTGAATGTTAAGTTCAGGCTGTTTATTGAAAAAAAATCTGTTATTACACCAAAATTTTTAACCGTCCTAGCATTCTCTCACAAACTTCCATTTGTATCATCTTCTGCATTATGAACAAGTGATGATTTTGTTAAGTTCTCATCCATTCTGAAGTTTGAAGGAAGGCTATCTTAACACATCAGGAAAACTAGATTAAGATTGCCAGCAGAGACCACTGAATTCATAGTAGGACTGAGTAATGTTAAATGGTAGAAATTATACTTTGGGAATGTGAACAGCAAAAAAAGGAAATCTGCACTTATTACTAATAATAAACTGTTTCAATTAAATAAAGTTGAAAAGGAAACCTGAAATTTCTTTATAAATAAATTCTTGAATTTCATTATCAAATCCCATTTTTTGTAAAATTGATCCATACCCCACAGTTCTCTTTACACTAGTGGAGAATAAAAGCTAAATTTATACTATCAGAGAACATTGAAAATATATCTTCTTACTATTTGTACACAAAATAAACAAATTTCAGTAGCTGCTTTTCTGTTTAATAACCCCTGTTTATACACAGAAGCCTAGTATTCATTTTATTTTTGCTTAATTCTTACTGGTTTCTCATCTTGCATTATCCAGTACAATCTAATTCTGTTTTTCTGTTTGGGAATATGAATAATAATGATCAGTGGTCTCCTATTCATAATTTCTCCTCCCTTCAAATATTGTCTTGAAAGCTGAGATCTTTTATATGTTCTTAACTTTTATGGTAATTATATCTTTCCACACTGAATTTCTTTGTAAGGAAGGATTTTTTATGACTTCTCTGTAGGAGTAAAAGGGATAACACTCATTAAAAAATCTTATGCTGAATACTTCTTATCATTTACTAACTTCAGTATTATTCATAGATGGTTGATTTTTTTTCATTAATATTTTAAAATGAACGTCTTTATATGAGCTTTATATGTGAACATCTCACTGGGAAATAATCTAAAAGGTTTAATTTTTTAGCATACATTGAAATTACCTTTATCAAATCAACTTCTCTGCACTCTTTTCTACTATTCTTTATCTTCTCAATGTCTCACATATCAAATAATGCTGGGTATGAGTGTGATTTTTGTAAATAATTGATCTATGTAAATACTTAAAATATCAGTATCAAAAGAAATGAAAATAATTTCAGCTACGCTAGCAAATTTTGATCAGGAAAAAATAAAGGCTGAAAATCAGAATTTTGAGTGATCATCAAAGCTTTTCAGTATCAGCATCGGGTACAAAATCATCTGATGTTACTGAGACAGCATCAAACTAAATACCCTGTAAATTATGTGATATTTTTCTTATTTTTCTCTGCAACAGTGGCAGGATTCAAATTGTGATCCATGATATCTTATAATGGTAGCACAGAGAAGAATAGTGAAAAGATAATTCACTGTAAATGTGGGATAATGAGCCTTCACCTCCACTCACATCACAACCAATTACTTAAATTAATTTTAAAAAGACTATAGGTTCTTTATTTAACTTTTAATTTTCTTTTCTTTTTTTTTTCTTTTTTTCTTTTTTCTTTTTTCTTTTTTTTTTTTTAATCTAGGTGTAACTGTTAATACTTACTCTTGCTTGGATCCTGGCATACCAGTGCATGGACGTCGTTATGGACATGATTTCTCTATAGGTTCCACTGTCTCATTTAGTTGTGATCCAGGTTATAGACTGAGTCATGAGGAGCCTTTACTATGTGAAAAAAATCACTGGTGGAGTCACCCACTCCCAACTTGTGATGGTAAGGATGAATAGATTTAATACAGAGTACTTTAAAATGTAAAAATGTTGCCAAACTATTATTAGTCAAAATAAGTTAAATGCCAGAGCCTGTAAAACATATATTTTTAGGAAACAAAAAGAATAGTTAGAGGAAATAAATATCATATACCTCTGTGATGAGACATCTAATCATAAAAGCAGAGAATGATATATAGTTATTTAATCCTGCAGATTACTGAAGGTATGTCTATCTGAATTTATGTAACCGTGAGCTAACTGATTGCAAAGTTTGTGTATGTCTGGTTGTAAAGCACTTATTATAGCCTACAAATATTTGTGTTTGGGTATCCATCTATGGACACAGATTGCTGACATACAAAACATGAAATGAAGTTTATTTGTGACTAAAAAACCTGCATTTTCTCCTGTTTTGTGATAATCACTCTGTTTCTAGCTTGCTAAGAGAACTTGGCACCCTTCAATCAGTGCAGGAATTTATTAGGGCTGCATTATATCTGATGATTATTAAGCCAGACAAAAGTGGGATCGAGGAACAAGTCTCCACCACATCATTAAATCTGAAAAATTATCTAATATTTTGAGTCATCTCTTGTAATCTGAATTGTTCATTTTAATGTTTTCTCAGTTAAGGTCATATCAATTGTATATAATATTAAGAAAGTAGGTTGTAATATTCACTTAGTGACATTCTTTGAGATGTTTACTTCTTAACACATTCCCCCTTCTTGTAGCAAAGTACATGTTTTTGATGTTAAAAATGTTTTTAGGAATAATATAGCCATTTAATTCTAAGGTAGTATTTAACCAGAGAAAGTCTCCTGAGCTTTTATGAGCTATAGAATGTACATGATACTATATTTTTCTAATACAGTTCTTAGTGTCTCAGGATACTCATTTTGAAAGAAAAGTCTGAATGAAGACTGATGAAGAAGCTCCCTGAACCAGGTGTGATTTGCCATATGGAAGACTATTCATTTCCACTGTATTACTTTCTTTAGAAAACAGTAGGAACTTCCTTGGCCTTCAGATTGTTTAGTTAGGAAGTGCTTTGGGTTTTTATATTTCAGTAAGTTGAAAGTGTCAGTATATGATAATACTCAAAATCTATGGTGGTAGAAAGGGGTGTGAATAATCACTTTGCTGAAAACATCCCTCTATAGTTCTTCAAGCCCATTTTCTAAAAGATTTTACATCTCAGTCAGGTTCTTGCAATGAAGAATTGCAGGATTCCCACAGTTTGGAGTCAAGGGGACTATATTTTGTTGAATAGGCCGTAAAACTAAGATGTGTTTTCTCATGGTGATAGGCACTACATGGTAACCATGTAAAACAAACAGTATTAACACACTCCCTATGAATACTGTCCTCTGTTGTGAAATAAACTTACATATTGTGATAAATTTCTTCTTAAAGATGCTGAACTAGCATGCAATTCATTAAGTAAATGAGGTTTCTTTTTCTCCAGAGCACATTGCTAAATGGCAATTGTCCATTCAATAAATATGCTGTAAAGGTAGGATTGAGTACATTTATTCTACTAAATTTAATCAGTTTATGGTTGATATAATTTTAATTTCATTCCTGAATTTCTTCTCTGGTAAAATGTTTTTTAAAACAATCCAGAGTGCTTGCACCCCAGGGAAAAAGGGGCATTTGCTAAATGGGCTGTTCTTTGTATAAACTACAAGTATGGGTTTGTGTAAATCATACCACTAATAAACACATCAGTCACTGTTACTGCACATTCAGAATGTTACAATGATGGTTTCTGAGGAGACAAGTTCTTTTTGATAGTTCTTTTTGATAATTGCATCTCTTTTTTTATAATTACATCACGTAGTAATGTGGAGACAGACCATGATAATTGTGCAGATAGGTCGTGTCAACTCATGAGTGCGTGCAGTTTGGAGAAGTGAATACAAAAGGAAAAATTTTAGACTTCTTAAAGCAAGTTCCTCCTCAAAGCAGAACATAGTGTTGACCAAAATTCTATTCTTTGAAGGAGTATAAACTAATTTTTTCGTTATGTGTTTGATGTTTCACAGATAAACATCACAGAAAAAAAAAAAATAAAAGAGCTGAAATAGATGGTTATGAGCTTTGATGAGAAAATATTGCTTGTATTGCGTTTATACCATTCCCATCTACTAATTACATATGATTCACTTTTTACCTGTATATCTGGAAAGCCCTGAATTTCTTAACTGTAATCACCACCCTGTACTTAACTAAAAAGACCAAATTATGTCTTCTAATGCCCCTTCTATATGAATACTATAGGAAAATTTTGCTTTTAATCTTTGAATATATGTGAGGAGCCCTATTCTACCCAGTATACGAATTATTGTATTAATCCCATAAAAAATTACAGGAAAATAATGTAAAAGTTAGATATCTAATTAAGAGTGTAAAGTGCTCTTTATTCCCTTCATCATAACATGAAATTGAATGCTAATAAATAACTCTTATTCATTATTTGAATTAAAAATAAATATTGTCATTCCACCTGATCTTCATTTACTTAAGAAAATTAATAAATGAAATGAAAAGAATTCAAGCAAGATAAAAAAACTTGAATGTTTTGTATTGGAAACCCCTAGATGTCCAAATGAATTAGCAAATATGACTTAAGCAGTACATGAGGAACGTATTCAGGGAATAATGCAGAGATGTTATGTGCTTTCTTTTGACATCACTAAAATAAAAATAATACTTCCATTAAAACACAGCTGTTAAAAAACCTGCTTCAAATACTCAGTGTGGTAAGGCCAGAATTGGAAATGGAGAGCGCGTCTGGTCTATTTTAGATTTAAATAAGAAGGTAAAAATGCAAGTTTATATTCTGAGTAATCTAGGCTACACTAGTTTCTATTAAATTAATCTCTTGTGTAATATAACTCAAGTCCAAGGTTTCTTTCTTGAAGCTGAATATGTTAATTTGATGGCCATATCCTTATTTATTTACCCCTACTGAACTACATCCCATTTTAAGATACATTACATTTTCTATAATTAGGGAAGACAAATGCTGAAGTTTCTTGGTCGATGAAGCACTGTATATAAGATTCAAACTCTAATTCGCTGTTTCAATAATTTTAAACTCTATTTTATATGCCACTTTTATTATCCAATTGCACAATAAATGAAAATCATCTCAAAATCACATTCTTAGTTGGATGTTAGAGTCAATTAAGGAAATGAATGTAATGAGGCCTCTGTGTGTTTGTGCACATATATATTGTACTTAGACTTATATATACACAAACATATTTCCATATAAATAGATTTTTCTGTTTTTTTTCTCTGCCGTTCTTTCTAAACTAGCATATGTTATTAGTCTTCTTTGATGATGCTTGAAATCTAAAGCTAACTGTTATTACTAATCAATTATAATTGTGTGTTTTCTCTTCCCATTACCTCTGAAAACCAAATAGTTTTCAATTATTTGTACTTGTAACAAACTGAACTTATGGAAAAAAGTTGGAGCTTTTGTTAAAGCTTCTCTTCTTCTTAAGAGTATTTTATCTTTCCCGAGAAAATTGAGATACATCATTGTATGTTAGTGTCTGACTTGTGGCTGGTGATCTATGGCTAGTCTCTTGAAAAATCTTTACGTAAGAAAATAATAGGTTATACCATTTGAAAATGTGAAAGAAAATGCTAATTTCACAGATATCGCCATCTTCAGTCAGGCTAGAAAAGTAAAACAATTTGGGGTTTTTTTTAAGTGAATTACTAGTGAGCACTCTATGTTGAAATACATAGAAAAATGCATTTATATATATCTGTACCTATTTATATGTATCTATATCTATATATACATATATCTGTATTATTTTCTCTCGATTGACTAAATAACTCATACATTTTCTTCATATTTTCTGTCCTTTTTGGAGATGGGGACCCCCTTTCTCTAATATCCAGATTTCTTGAGATTTCATACCATTATACTCTTCCTGACTCTGAGACTGACTTGTGTTACATCAAAACAAATTAGTTTTAAATAGATAGTAAATTGTATTTGTAGACAAATTATATCTGTAGACAGCAAACTTAATTAGTGGTTTTTGAGTTTTCCTGCATGGTATATAAAACAAAATTTAGGAGAGTTTTCTGTGAATAAGTGTTAAGCTGGCTATACGTGATGACCCCTACAGGAAGAGAATATACAAACTGACTTCAACAGTAAAATATAAATATGTTAAAACCAGAACAGAGGGCATGTGAGACTAAAATGGAAAAATAAACAAACAAACAAACAAACAAATATTAACAAACATGTCACAATCTAGTGTGAGGTGTCCTAGCGATATGTTTCTGTAGCATAGCTGCTGTGATGAGGCAGCTAAGTACTTGCAATTGTTAATGCAGGGATCGTAGAGATGGAAAACATATTTTATTGAAGTAGATTAAAAAACCTGTCTCATTACTGATCCGAAATCATAGATTCTTATGTGTTTTGCCAGCCTTCCCAAGTGAGACCCCAAGAGGGAATAGAACATAATGACAGTTTAGCAGAAGATCAAATGGGTAAAAATAGACCTTGAATAAATTTAGGCTGGAAATTATAAGGCTATTTCTAGTATTGCAAAATTGATTTCCTGTAACGGTTTTATAGTGGCATGAAATACAGCCTGAAGTGGAACTTTGCTATGAATGACACAAGTCAAGTGTTTTTATTACAATTGTTCATGTAGTTTAGGGATGAAGCATGGCCTGCATGTCTCCCACTGAGACACGAGTAGACTGACTAAATGTTCTGAATTTATTTGGGCCAAAAATTATTTTCAAATATATATTGGACCATTTTCTAAGCTAGACTTGCTTGCTGTCACTTTTTTTGTGATTGATCATGTTACTGAGCAAATTCAATGCAGTTGCAACAAAAGAAAGTGTAAGTAATCAACCCAATATTGTAAGAATTTATTTCAGCTGAACATCTCATGTAGTCACCAAACTCCACTATTAAATTAGAATCTTCATTCATAGTTATCCAAAACTTTCTTCTTAAATTGTTACATCATTTCTGATCACCACACTGTTGTAGAGGTGCTTTATACTATACTTCCAGGTACCTATCTGTATTTCATACAGTCACTTTTATATTTTGTTCTCTTTACTTTTTGTTCTTTTGCTCTCATTGTTGTTGTTGTTTTGTGTTTAGTTTGGGGGTTTTTAATTTTTTTTTTAAATTTTTTTTTTTCACTGTTTGGAAAATGTAGTAATGCAGGCATGTCTTGATTCAGCTTCTCTGACTGCATAAAAAAATAATTTTTTAATTAGTGTGTTAACATAACATTCAATTTTCCACATTAGAAATCAAAAATAGTGCTTCAGTTATTCCCTTAAGTATTCATTCTACTTTTACTTTTTCCTAGCTTCCATCTCTGTAAAATCAGATAAAGTGAAAGAAAGGTAGAATTTGGAAACATGTGTCTTCATCCTTTGCTATTCTTATTTTTATGTGCTCCTGTTTTCCTTTGCACTCTGAAAAACAGTCAGATACTAGTAGTGATATTACATGCTTGGGCTGTTAGCCATCTTATCAGGGCCAGGTGCACAACTACTATTTCAGATTTGTCAGCTTGGCTTTATTTTCTAAAAGGCTGGTCCCTTGATGCCTTTTTCTGCCATCTGCTAGCCTTCACAGAGTTACACCGAGGGCCTGATGGTGTGCCATATAGATGTTTTGTCACTATTTGCATTCCTGAAAGGTTTTACAAACATCCCCTGTAAAATATATTATTTATTTGGTCCATATCCCAAGATTATAAAAACTGTCTGTATTTTTTTTATGTAATGGATGAAGTAGATAGTTACCATCAGGAGCTCCAATAACATGCTGTCACAGCCCTGCTTGTATTTTGCTAATGTCTAAATATAGCAAGATCAGATGATAAGGTGGCAGTATTTGCCTTCACTGTCTTCTCATCAGGGAAGTGAGGATGAACATTAATATGGAAGGAGGTTATTTGCCTGTGGCAACAATGGAGAGATTGGGCAATTGTGGTCCTAGCATGTCTTACTTCAGCCTGTGGTACTGGATTTGCAAATTTCCATCTTACAACTAGGCCAACAAAGGCTAGAAAGTTGGCAGGAGAAATAGCACATACAAAGCAATCATGAGACTATCCAGACAAGTAAGCATGTTTAAAACAGAAATATAGTTAGAATGATCAAACAAATTTTAGTTAGGCAAGATAGGGCAGTCTTCATCCTAGGATCTAGGATGAAATTCCATTCCTGATTTATAAAAAAAAGTGTTATTAAATGTATACTTCATTTAGTGCCCTGAACATAGTGATGGTATGCAGTGCCATAACCTCATTATGAAAAAATAATTGATCTTTATGAAAACATTCCATAGTGCTACTGAAATATCTGGAAAATTTATTTCATTGACACAAATGTCTGCTTAGGTACAGGGTGAGATAGAAGGTACATTCTGGATATTCTCTTGACTCCCTGTCTGTTGTGTCCTCAAATCTGTTGTGAATGTACATCTACAAGAAAATTGTGACACGTCAATATATTCATTCTTAAATATGTAACATTAATAGCAAAGGCATAATGGATATAACTTCCATAATTTACTCTATCAATGTATTGCAGAAATTGCCATAAGTAGCATAAATATCAAGATAAAGCAGAAGAAACAGCATGATGCAGCAAATTACTCGCAGCACTTTTCTCCTGAAGTATGTAGATGATTGAGCACAAACTGAAAGGCCAAACTTCTCCCCTCTTTACGAGTCATACTGTTGAGTGCTGCATAAGTACTTGCTACTGATGTTACAAGAGGGGTAGGAGCAGGTTAAACCAGCTAATGCGGGTTGGGCAGCACCTCTTAGAAAGAGGCACTGCTCCTCCGGTCTGTGACAGGCTCCTTCCCTCACCCTCATTGCTGTGGCAGCAGGGTGGGCAGCGCAAATATGAGCAAGAAATTGGCGAGTGACAGCTTATAGAATAAGAAGAAGGTTTGATATTTGTATCAACTGAAGTTACAGACAACTAGCTGCCATTTATATCCCTCCAAAACTGCCTTTTAAGACCTTTAACATCTGCTAGAGAGAAGAATTAATTTGAGGATTACCAAGAAAAGAGAGTTAATTACTTTGGAAGGACTGCTCATATGGAGAATTGCAATCAGCTTTACTAGAACAGTCTAGATTATTTGACCTGAATCTGGTGACAGTAGTTCACTGTTTTTCTTTATTCTAAAATATTTCTACAAAATAATTTTGGTAGTGCATATAATTAGGCTAAGGAAAATAAAAGGAATAGATGCTTTTAACCTTGAGGAGAAAAAAAAATAGAACTACTCATTTGTTTTATAATGTATGCCCTTCTGAGATAATCTGTATTCAGAGAACTCTGATGTAATAACTTTGTACTGAATTTTAATAACTGTTATTGATATCTGATAATTCTAACATTCAAGACTCTTCCTTATTAAAAATTACTTGATAAATGTTGTATTTCAGAACTCCTGGAATAGAAAATCGTTGAACTATAAATTGTTGCCATTGTTGTAATGACTAAATTTTTGTATTTTGCATTAATTCGAGCTGTAATTTAATTTTCGTGTTGTTCAATTACTGATTACTTTTATAAAGTTGCTAATGAAACGATATAAATACTTATTCTTTTATTGGAACCTGTCATTAGCACTAACATCATAGATATAAACATATGACTAATAATTATAATTATATACAAGAAACCATGCACAAATATTTTAAGTAAATAATTCTTCAATAGCCAAGATCTACCATTTAACTCTCCAACCTTGGCTTCTGCTTAAGAGATATTGTTTGGCTCTGTATCATCTGCTTTCATCTCTCTGCTGAACTTAGCGACTTTCACAGTCTCCAGAAAACACGAGAAAACAGCTAATGAAACTTGATTTTGATTTTCTTATACATATTAAACACATATTAATTAATCATTGATTGCATTTCTTTTTGTATTGTATAAAAATGGCCTGTATTTATAACTGAAATTGCTAAATCATTTGAGTAACTACTTTGAAGTAATTTTAAAGGCAGAAATTTTTAGGTTTGTTTTCTCACATTTCCTCTTATCTCTACATTTTCTGTTCTTTATATTATTACTATTATTATTGTTATTGTTATTATTTTCTTTGTTTCTAGCTTTATGTGGTGGAGATGTTAGAGGACCTAGCGGAACAATTTTATCCCCAGGTTATCCTGATCTATATCCAAATTCACTGAATTGCACATGGACTGTGGATGTTACCCATGGAAAAGGTAAATAAATCCTTTTCTCTTTTTCCACCTTTTTTTCTTTTCTTTAATATATAAGTCCAGTATTCTCTGCTCTAGAAGTAGACCTAGATTAGCACCAAAGCACTTGGATTTGCATTGCTGATTTTTGGGTTTGTTCAATTTTCTTGTGGTAACTCTAAGAATTCCAGAAGTGGACTAGGCCCTTATACTTCCCATAGAAAATGAAGAGTCAGTGAGAAAGAATTATATAATGACTGATCACAGAAGCTGAAGGACAGGTGGCTTTTAAGGAACAGGTGGTTATTTCTTGAAGGCAGATTTCAGGAAAAAGATATAATAATGATTTTAACTCTTCTCTGAGAGGTGAAATTATGCTTAGGACACAAATGGAAGCTGGTATTTCCAGGTAGCAGAGTTTCCTAGAAATAATGTGTCCCAGTTGCTTTCAAATGAAAGGTTTTGGTACTAGATGAGATGGCTCATACTTTTAGGTTTTTGTTGGTATTTTATTTTAAATATTGGAGTGGCTGCATAGTACTCTTGTGCTATGGGTGGAAGGAGCTAGAGAGGTATAAGATTTACTGTTAAGGGAAGGAGACAGAGATGGATGTCATAAGAGAAATTGAATACAAAGAGAGTTAGCTGGTAAGAACACAAAAAGGAGAATTGTATTGTGACACAGAAAAAGAAATGAAAGGGAGAAGAAAGCAGACAAGTTCAATTCTGAATTTCATCAATGTTCTCTGCGAGGGCGTGAAAAATGTGACAAAATATGCTGATGATGTATTCCTCTAAGAAAGAGTTATTGATAACATAAAAATACGACTTCACGTACAGAGAATTGTGCTGATCTGTGATCCCCTCATTCTATTTTGTACAAATAGTGTGATAGTTCCTCATCTAGATGTTAAATCACTCTGACTGGTTGTCCCATTTAAAACTCCTTAAAGCGTTAAAGTGGCAAAGTGTATCTCTCAAAATTATTGCTCCAGCTATTCCATAGTCTCTCTTATTACCAAGTGATGCCATTGTGTCAATGTAATTTGATTCTAAATATCCGCAGTGAAAAAGCCCCCTGAACCTACTGATGCTACATCACGTGCTACATTTGCCCTTGTTACCTCTAGGTATGATACATGGCTTTTAGAGTTGTGGGACTGTGCATCTCTTGTTCTTCTGGGTAAGCAAGAAAGACTAATAGAAAGTGTAAAGATACTGTTAGATCTGTAGTCATTTATCTTGCACTCTGTCTGAGAAGTCATTGGATAACAGCACAAGCTTTATAATCTGAGAATTGAATGCAAGTAGCAGAGATGGATAAGAGTTTAGCTTGGTGGGGTAATATATGACAGAAAATGATATGAAATCTACAGAAAAAAAAAATAGGTCAGATTAAGCCACATTTTTCAGGATTCTTGAAAGACGTTTTATTAACACTTTCATTTTTCTTCAATTAAAAATAGGATTATGAAGAAAAGTACTTAGGAAATTTTGATGGGTTTTTTTTTTTTCTTTCTTTTCTTTTTTAGATAATTAAGTGTCTTTTTCATTATTTGCCCTTTTTCTTAAAACCTCAGCTAGAGAAGTACTTAAAAGTTGGGATAAATAAAAGCTGAAATTCTCAATGTTACAACATTTTATGTGAGGCTGTTAAGAAAACCCACCATATATAATGAGACTCCTGAGAAAACAAATTTACAGAAATAAAATATGCAGGACAAGACATAATAGTACAAATACGGATATTTATAAGCACATATATACTGGTACACATATGCACACATATTTATAGACTCACATCCTTGTTTGATTCAATGTCATGCAATGTTACAGTCTTGGGGCAGAGTAGCTGGAAAGCTGCTCAGTGGAAAAAGACCTGAGGGTGCTGGTTGACAGCAGCTGAACTTGATCCAGCAGCGAGCCCAGGTGGCCAAGAAGGCCAGTAGCATCCTGGCCTGTATGAGGAATGCTGTGGCCAGCAGGAGCAGGGCAGTGATTGTATCTCTGTACTCAGCACTGGTGGTCCTGTGTCCAGTTCTGCGCCCCTCAGTACAAGAAAGACATTGAGGTGCTGGAGCATGTCTGAAGATTGGACATTAGGAGAAAATTTCTTCATGGCAGGAGTTATCAAGCACTGGAACAGGCTGCCCAGGGAAGTGACATCCCCGGGGCTATTTAAAAAACATGTAGATGTGGCACTTAAGGACATGGTTTTGTGGTGGCCTTGGCAGTGCTCAATTAGTGTCTGGACTCAGTGATCTTAGAGGTCTTTTCCAACCTGAATGACCTATGATTCTGTAAGTTTGATATTATCATAGGGAAATGTTATTAAGGAAAAACATAAAGTATGAAAGCAATGTCATAATTTCACTTGGACATTTTGATTTATGCTGCTCAAAGAGCTGCTGGAAAAAAAATGTAGTGTGGGTTTTTGCTTTGAGCAGGAAATAGTGTGCGAAATCCTCATACTTTGTACTTGTTGGCAAAAGGCTATTAATTCTTTAAGCTCTTCCTGTTGTACTGCATGAAGAAGATAGCTCTCCTTTTATGACAATAAGTCACAGGCTTATTTAATTTAAATTTCTAAGAGTAAAGTTCTATGTCACAGTGAGCTTGTCAGTACACTTCTGTATTTAATGAACAAATGCATGTATCTTCAGGATATGAGTCATTGCACCCTGAAAAGGTATCTAAAGGAGGTGGGATGAACTATCCTCTGAAGGCACCTGTTTATTATCTAATGTCCAGGGGGTTAATATAGTCCCCAGACGAAGTGTCTATGGGGAGACTGAGTGACTAAGTTTTACATAGTTACCATTTAGAAAAATTAATCCCACACACATAAATGGGTTATTTTAATGAGAGGAAGAAATAAACTTTGTTCTGCATATCTCATTTTCTGCTCTTTTTCATGTCTAGTATAATTTCAACTTCAGAAACTCAAGGAGTATCTTCTACTGGCAACTAACTAGTGAGATGATTTTTACTTTAGACTGTTTTGAGGTTTTTTTTCCACAAAGTTTTGTAGTTTCATGTCAAACTGCCAAGAAAAAAGTATATAACTTGTAGCTCCAGAACACTGTGAGGTTCTTTCTTATACACACATCCTAATGTTACAACTTCATACTGCTATTACATAATAACAAGTAATTAGATGCATAGATTTAGTTATGATGTATATTTTATGTCTGTACATGTTATATTGCTAGGAAAAACAGTTTCTGTGTTTATATATATATATACTGTTTTAAATAACAATATTGCCATATAAAGATACATGGTTTTAATCTTATTCTCCAAGTGTATCTAAAATTTTAGAATTGATTTTTCATTTATGTTCATGTGGAACAGCATTATGATTCTTGAGTGTCCATTACAACTTGATATAATTTTCTTTAATTTTTTAAAAAAAATTGTTAACTTGAGAATGGAACATTTATTTTAAATATAGTTAATATTAATTACTATTATGAAGAGAAAAGGAAACACCTATTGACAATAGTTATTGTGCTTTGTCTGTGATGAAAAAGCAATTAAAATACATGATGAAATGAAATTTGTGGCATATCAGTGATATGTTTTAAAAGATCTATCATGAAATAGGTTAATTTACCCACTCCCCAGCAGTCTGGATTGTTACATAGAGAAGTGACATTTTACAGTGTTATGTCTTCCTATCTTCATTTCAGATTTTAAATATCCCCCTTATAAAGAAAGGTGCATGTGAGGCAGAATGAGAAGGAATCTACCTGAACATATCTTTTAAAATTCTTCCCTGGAGAAGACACAATCTGTCACACAGCATACATTAATGTGATTAGAATATTTTCTGAAGAAAACTAAATTGTACAGCTACTGCTTGAATATACCTTGGGGTTTTGCTTAGAAATGTCATGGCAATCTGGAAAATTGATTGAAACATTCCCTTGAGTGAAACCTTGAGTCTGATGTTTGAACAATACTCAGTGAAGCTCAGCTGTGATTCACAGGAATTTCATTATTTTGGGTTCCTACCATAAAATTTTCTTTGGCATTTCTGATTTTGTTGTTTCAGTACACATGCATGCAGAAAAAGGGCCAAAATTAATTTGGAGTGCAGTAAATGCAACAAATATGAGCTGAATTTCAGTCTTATTCTATATATATATAGCGGGGTTTTTTAAGAGCTCTTTTCGTGTCACATCAACACTGTGTTCTATACGAACTAAGTTAAAAAAAATCCAGACATTTAAGGATTTATTAATTCCAAAGCTAAATCTATACACATTAGTTCAAAAGATATGCAGCCTAATCTCAATTCCAGAATTCTGTGTGTGATTTTTGCCAATTTATTTTCACACAAGCTGGGAGAATAAAAAGGATGATCAAAATAGGTGAATGGCTTTGCTCATGTAATTAGTAAATTAAGAATTTTTAAAAGCCAGAAGCATAAAATAAAATCCCATCCAGTAATTTCAATATCAGTGCTACTAAGTAAGGATGTGTTTTTCTGGATCCAGAGGGAGTATGTGATATGCGTGGAGTTTTAAGAAGAGAAGGAGGTATCTACTTGAAAAAGCTGAATGGTTCTCCAGTCTCTTTAAAGGGAAGTAAAAGATAGAGGTCTCTACGATCTAAGGTTTTTCTCTGATTGCTCCCATCTATATGTCCAGCTGATGGCAAGACTAAGCATGTATTCCAAAGATGCCAATAAGCACATATGCCAAAGATGCCAATATGTATGACTGGTCACACAGATCAACAAGAACAGAGGCAAGTGTCTTATTAGCCCAGACAGAAACATCAGCAGCACTGAAACAGACATGAGCACCACAGGCAACCAAATCCTACTTCTCCATCCAGGTTGAGGGGAAAAGGAGTTTGTCAGAAGTGACATTGACACTCACGCACATGCACATGCTCCCCCAACCTTCCATATTCTGACCCAGGAGCTGGACTCCAGATTCTACTCCTACTAGGTGCTGCCTGCTCTGTGACCAAAGGCCGTTTTTCCAGTTGTCCCCTGATCTCATCCTGCTCCCCAGACAGTCCATACTAATGTCTACTAGTGGTCACCCATGTGCTCAGGCTCTGGATGGAAGACACATTTGCACACTAGTCAGGAATAGCATTTTAGAATAATAGAGGACAGGCTGCACTGGTTAGGTGCAGGGAGGAGTGAGAGAGCCTTAACCCTCTTTCTCTTCCCACACTTTTTTCACTCTTACGTAGCATGATCCCTTCCCTTATGTTCCTTCGGCCTAAAACATCTCACTAAAAGTTCTAAGGTCTCCAACTACCATTTTAAAAAAATCTCATCTTCAGTTTTACTTGATCTCACAAATTCTCTCAAGTACTCCACAGTAAATTTCTAATTTTCATGCAACCCAAGATGAAATTCTTTCCCCCATTATCATCAGTTACTAAGTTCTGATTTAACTGCTTTAAGATTACAGTGATACATTTAATTTACCATAAGACAGAAACATAAGAATTCTGGTATTTATTAGTACCTCCACTTAATCCTGCTCATTAAAGCTTATGCATGTGTGTATACCATTTATTACTTCTCCCATGTGTCTTTGCTTCCTGTATTGAAAAGTCCTTTACCAGGTTCATAAACCAAGTGTCCTTGCATTCCAGATAACCATACAAGCTGTATTAGGTGTGATTGAGTTACATTAATAGAAGTGTTTAATGCTATTCAGACAACCTCAGGAATATTATAAAAAAACCCACAAAAACCAGAAACAGTAGCAGGCAATTGTACTGAGAGCTTCTAAAGCTGCACGTGAGGTCTAGAAAAGATAACCTACAACACCCGAAGGGGCACGATGTTTCTATATTTAGACAGCTGAGTCAAGCAGTGTATATCTAGCTCGGATTTTGTTCCCCTGTTTGGGACATTTAGGCTGGTGGTGGCAGGGGGAGGGCAACTGGTGCTGTGTTGGGTCTATAGGAAGGGGAACTATTTCTTTGCTTTTTGATTAAATTATGTTTACTATTAAAAATCTGTTGGCCATGACAGTACCCAAAGGTCATTAATCTTCATCTACTATGTTAATCTGCAATCACATGAATAGATCATCCTAAGTATTACATCATCAGATATATTTGAAGAGACTGAATCATTGGTTTATAAATTACATGATAAAACTGAAACTGGTATTACACTAGAGGTAACTGTAATCACTTAAGCTAGCTAATGGATTCTTCTGTTTATTTTTCTTGGCTTTTTCTGTGCATTCTACCAAAAGATCATGGACTAACTCTTAGTTAAAAATGCAGAAGTGATTTAATCGTCTGTCTTGATCTTTAGGTCTTTTTGTTGCTGTTGTGTTCCAGGAGATATCTTCCTTTCTAGATGTGTGATGATATGATATGATGATTGGCAAAAAAATTATACTGTTGACATAAGTCACATCTTATTAGGAGACCTCCCCTTTTTTGGGAGGAATTGGTGCTGCTACTGTATGTGCCATTAGAATTTAATCTCATATATTTTATAATCTTTACTTTCACTGCTGCTATTCAAGGATACTGGTGATTGTAAGAAATAGGGTTTACCTTCTTTATTCTGCCATTAACTGTAGTTTTGAATATACATAGTGCATCACTGGATTTTACATAAAAATGGAAGTGTATGTCTTTAAATTCTATAAATCAGATGTCCCTATTTTGCAGCTAAAGGCAGAAGTTAAAGATGGTGTCAAAATAAAACCTGCTGCAAAGATATTTTAATTCTAAAATCAGGACATATACTAATTTTTAGAAATACTGGATTATCTTCATTTTCCAAATTATGATTCATAATGCGATGCATGAATTCTAACCTTGGCTTAGTTACATGGATGTTAATAGGGTGATATGTAAATCTAATTCTATTTTTTCTAATAGGTGTGCAGTTCACCTTCTACACGTTTCATTTGGAGGATCATCATGACTACTTACTAATAACAGAGAATGGCAGTTTCACACAGCCATTGGCACGTCTGACTGGCTCAGAGCTTCCTTCACCAATTAATGCTGGTCTCTATGGAAATTTCAGGGCTCAGTTGCGCTTTATTTCAGATTTTTCAATATCATATGAAGGGTTTAATATTTCTTTCTCTGGTAAGGCAATACCTGTAATATCTGGCTCCTGAAAAAGTTGCTTTTTTGGGTTTTTTTCTGTATGTTATATTAAAAAAAAAAAATTGAAATTATTTTGATGAATATATATACTGAAAAATTATATTACATAAATTGTTTCCTAAGCACAATAATTTCAAAGCAAGTGAATCTCTGTGCCTCTATAGAGGCAAAGGACACATTTGTGCTACATGAGAAATAAGATGGCAGTAAACTGTAAGACACAATTTCAAGTGAGGTGAGGAAACAGAATTAGTCTAGTTTCAGTTACTGAAATTCCAGATGAGCTCAAGTGTCAACTATTTAGTTTTTGTTGTGCCATTGTTTTAATTTGGTTTATTTACAAGAGTTATTTATGACTCTTACAAGAATGATAAATCATGTTGTGTTATGCCTCTTTAAAACATTGTGAATGCATTAATTTGTCTTACTTTTTGACATAGTATAATGATCAAATTAACATTCACACAATAATTTTGTTTTAAAATCTGATGCCTGTATTGATAGTCAGATGGAAATATACAGAAATTACTAGACTGCAAGATTACATATATGACTGGTAGAGAACATGTTGTTCTCATACAAGCTGACTTGCTCTTACTTTCAGAGTATAATCTTGAACCTTGTGAAGATCCTGGGATCCCACAATTTGGTAACAGAATAGGATTTAATTTTGGAGTTGGAGATATTCTGACATTCTCCTGTTCATCTGGATATCGTTTAGAAGGAGCTTCAGAGGTTATTTGTCTTGGTGGTGGACGACGAGTGTGGAGTGCACCTCTGCCAAGGTGTGTGGGTACGTGGTCAGCTGCTTTCATTTGCTTGTATGTGTAGTCATTGTCCACGACTTGCAGATTTAGAGCATGGAAAAGCATGGTAATACACCTCTTTTTAATGTACTTTCATATTCTCCATATCTCCTTAGTCAATTTTTTTAACATTTTTTAAAAATATTTAGTATTCTAAGTGGGCTTCATAGTCCATACTTGAAAGCAATTCAAATTGAGGGCACAGTGCTTACTGTTCTTATTTGGATTAATAGATTAGGAAAACTGGGTATAAATTTAAATCAGCATTTACCAGTTCAGATGTCTAGTAACTGAATTTTTTTGTCGGTGCAAGCTTCCAAGTGATACCTGTATTATAAAATTGTACTTAAAGCACTCAGACCAGATTTCTTTCAAAAACTAGATTAATTTATAGGAGTACAGTCAATCTGGGCATCCTGTGTAAGAACCATATCCTCAGAATATCCTCAGAACAGTTATTCTGGTTTTTAAATGATAGCTAAGATAACTGAGAAGACACACCTTCTGATGATTCCTACCTAGCCCTCTCCACTCACTGTAGAGGTAGCCTATATATGTAGCTTTGACTAGAAATTTAGCTTTAAATGGCTAAAGAATGTTGATTGAGCTGAATTCTTCCTAAATTATTTGGTTTTCAGTCCTGTTGAGAACTGTTAAAACAATAAGATCTCTAAAAAGTAGAATAGTTACTTAAGTGTCTGCGTTATTTTTATTTAAGAGTATATATTGCTGAAATTTATTAAAGAGTATGTACTATATGGAAAGGTTTATACGTGAAAACATCTGTATCAGTGTGCATTTAAAATATTTTATTTTTTCATACTAAATTTTATGTTAGTAAAACATAAATGTGTTTCAGATGTTGATTGCATAGTAATTATGCATTGATTATATGTTTCCTCTTCTTTGTTTTTAGTTACTGTATCAAAATTTTTAGGTCCAAACCACTCCTATGCTTACCTCAGTATAAGGAAAATTATGAATTTAGCTTATGCGTTAGCAACATTTATATATGTACCTATAGAAGAGATGGTTTAAAAGCTGAGTCAGGGCAATGGATGAATAAAAGTTATTTTTGTGTTGGAGTTGATGAATTTTTAACCATAAGAATAATAATGAATGTGTGCACACTCAAGAAGACAGGTTGAATTTCAATAATAAATTTCTGGAAGTGTTAATATACTGAAAATGAATTGGTAAATTACCAGCAAAAAGAAACTTCCACAGCAGCATAAATGAAAAAAAAAAAAAAAAGCTATATAGCTTTCATGACATACAAAAATAATGTTTATGTTTGTTTGTCGGAGGAAAAGAGAAAAGCTGTAACACAAAGAATAAATTTTTTTCTAGTCAACATGTTTTCTCATTCATTTTGAAAATAAAAGATAGTCTCAAGTAGAATGACTTAATTGGCAATTTTCCCCACATAAATATCCAGACTTTGCCAGTCTTGTGCTTAATTTATGTGTCATAATAATGAAATTCAAACAAGAGTAGAAATTCCAGTTGACCACTTATATTGGACTCAAAATTTATGTATTGTTACTGTTGCTCATATTTGGCATTTTTTGTCAAAATGATTAATGAGACAATGCTTCTGATATAATGTGCACTTTCACATGCATGCAACATTAATTGGGAAGTAACCACTGCTCATAGTATTTGTGTTCAGCTTGTCAACACAAGAATAAAATGAAAGAAAGACAGAAAAAGTAGAAGATGCTTAGTGGAAGGCCAAGCATCCCTCTCTGGATACAACGAAGGCCAATGTGTTGGGTCTTGAAAAAGAATACCAAATCGTAATAAATTCTAAACCAAACAATATGCCACAGAATTAGAAGCTGTCTTTCCTTTTCTTATTTAGAAGATGGATAAATAATCTTCATTTATTAATTAATGTTATTATTCAATCTATGAAGATAATATTTTTTTTTAAAAAATTAACTTAAGACTTAGGAAATGAAATTTTGAAATTAGGAATTATTAAATGGAAAAGTAATGTTCAAATAGAAAACAAATATATTTTTACTGAATTTTTAAAGCTGAATTTCTCAAATGATGGTATTATCTCAATTCAGCAGGGCTTGATGTTGTGCTGGAACAATTTTTATAATAAGATTTTTCTAAAAAAGCATAAAGATTTTCCATTTTTGTGTTCACCATATGATGGTAAACTTCTTGGGATAGATGTCTGTAGTCACTCACTGGGCAAGTACTGTTCGATGGTAGCTGAAACTTTGGTGTGTTATCCACACTCTGTTGGTTAACAAATCTAAAACACACTCTGTGTGAGTTACTACAAATTAACTACAACACAGCCAACAGTACAAGCTGTTAATAAATTGGTGTATCTAATGATGACAGAAAAAAGTCCATAATCTTTAAATTACTTGCTTTGAACTTTTCCATGGACAGTGGAAAAAAGTCTATTTTTGACTCTAAGCAATAAATTCTTAAAAAAAAATACCTACACTAAGTATGAATGCTTGTTAACTTTTGACTTTTTATAAAAGCAAACTCTAAGCTCTGGGTGGTCCTAAGGAATCAACATTTTCCTCAGTATGCTGGGGGCTTGTCTCCAGCTCGTAATACAGCGCAGAGGAATCGTCTTTAGTTTGTTAATATGGAGTTGTTTTCATAGGGTTGGAAAGTCTCTGAAATGTTCTGATGCATCTGGAGTTCAGATGTCTCTACCTAGTTCTCTTTATAATTTTCAATGCCATAGATAGCTTACAAGAATTTTCCTGTAACTGTGGAGCAAACAAGAGCAATTATTACTGCTTTAAAGAGAAAAATAGTGACATAGATAAAATTAAACTTTTCTTGTAATCAATAAAGGAATGAAGTTGACTAAAATCTGTTAGAATACTGTCATTCCTTAGTATCATGATTTATTTTCACGCTATATTCAAATGATAACCAAATGCAGTGTTCATATTCAGCACACACATTTCTTTCTTGGAAATGCTTTGCTTTTCAATGAAATGTAGAAAGTTGTCTCTATCATGCCAGGATTTCCTGTCTTCTTTTTTTTCTCTCCCCTGCTCTATTCCAGTTTGTTTTTTCATTCCTTATAAGGCTCTCCAATAGCCAAATTGTACTACTTTTCATTATAACTGTCATGTCTGAGTTTATAGACCCTAATTGTTTCTATGTCTATGTAAAATAATCTGTGTCTTCATAGCTTCTTAACCGTGTCAAGTCTTTTCCTTTGGCTTTCTTAGGGCCATACAGTTTCTTTCCAGACTGCTAAACCTTCACTAGAAGACATTGACTTTAAAAGTTTTTTTCTTCTGTGCTACTTTCACTTTTTCTGTTCACTCTTGTCAGTAGGTCCTAAACAGTATCTAATTCTAGACTTACAGATTTCTAAGGAACTATGCCGCTTGCGATTATAAAAAGCAGACAAAAAAAACCATTAAAAATCTACAGGCAAACTCATTAATTTCTGTCATGTTGCATACTTTTCAAATAATATTGTACATGAATTTTTGCTGGTAGAGATTTTTGCCAAGGCGTTCCCTGATGTAGCTTCTTTGCCAAGCTTCAGTTAAGGTGCTTTTCAAAGAACGCCAAGAACAGATATTTCAGAAATGTCTGAAAGGTTATATTGTATGAGAGGAAACATAAATTGAGTGTTGACTGGATATGCATAAATATGGAACCAGGGAAGGGAAGGTTCTAACACAGATACATATGTAGTAAGTTCCTTAATCAGCAGGAGAAACATTAGCTAACGTCTGTGCATCTTATTCTATATGCTGTTAGTCTTGCTCCATCTGCATAGCTCTATCCATTTCTGTGCATACAAAACTTTTAAGATAAAGGTTGCTTTTAATATATTTTGCTTGAAAAAAAAAATGTTCTTTTGCTAGTTTTGAGATTTCTTTTAATATGTGGAATGTTTGGGCAGCATGAATTCTGAGTTTAAGGATTGTGATATCCACTTGTAAATGTCATTGATTCATCTCAGAACAAATGAATCCTAAACTTTCTTCTGTTCATCAGAAGTAAATTTTTTCCCTTAAATATTTTTTTTATCATGTGTGAATATGTTATGTCTGTTACTTTCTTCAGGGACAGGATTCCTGAAAAAAGCACAATACAGTCATTGAGGTCTCACCATATGTTAGTATAATAGCATTGTGATGTGATAAAAAGTTTCTTAATATTTCTTACGTATTTTAATATTTTGCATCACGTTTTAACTGTTCATGTTCCCCATGTGGAACTTTTTACTGAGTTCCAACAGTTCCAGCAGTTCCTGAGTTATTTTGTGGAGGATTTTTTTGTTTGTTCATGTTTTGGGATATTTTTGTCCGTGTTGTTATGGTTTTTTATAAGAATATTAAGTTAGTTTAAAGGAAAATCATGCACATTGGTACTTTAAATTCTCCTAATATATAATGTGGGTTTTTTAATACAGTTTGCCTTGTTAACATTAATGCAGAAGCTCATTTGTCATGCTATTTCTTCATCCTTCTTTGATCAATTGCAATGCAGGAGCATATTATTTAAAGTATATGGGACTCCTACCCATTCTTATCAGCTGGAGTGATCAGTTATGAAAAGTAATATTAATAATGAAAGTAATTCTTTCTAAGAAAGATTTCTTCTATATTTGGCCATTGGCCATTTGGCCATTGGCCAAGAAATATCATCTTGCTGTAAAATTATTTTTAGGTCATAAATACAGGATCTTCTCAGATCTGGAAATACTGTCTTTCATTATAACATAAATAATGTAGTCATAAAATCGCCAAAAAAGTATTTGCAAAGTATATCGAAAATAAGTTTAATACACAAACAGCCACATGAATCTTTTGATGTTCAGATCAGCTAGGAAGCAGATACATGTATTACAGATACATAACAAGAAATTTATGTTAATCATTTTTGTCTATATGAAAAGAACCCTTGTATTTTGGAACAATGTTAAATAAAAGGAAACCCCACTATTCTTACTGATTGAAGACAACGCTCTTTTCACTTTTTTCATCAGCATAGGATTCCCTGTATTTAACCTGTCAGAATATAAAAACTGCCAGGAAAATCTGTGATAACTTTATGACTCATGTTGTTCACAGAAAGCAAGCTTTAGTAACAATTGTTTCAGAATTTTTGTTTTATCGTCTGTTTTGCTGCCTCGTTTTGACAAGAGTCTCTTTTCCAATTTATGCCAGCCTTCAGTTGAAGAGGTAGAACGTCTGAAGACAAATGGCTTTATAAGAAACCCTTTGTTGGGCACTGAATTTAGATACAGTTTCTGAAGTAACTGTTGATGTACAGTCTAATACAAAGTTGTTTAAACATAAAATCCTTTTTAGAATGCTTCTGCTTACTCGCCCAGCCAAGCTGTTGCAATACACAGTCTCCTAACCAAGAGATACCGTCTTTTCAAAACACTGAACTGCTAGATGTAGCTCTTATATTTTGACGCTAAGGGATTGTATTGAAGAAAACAATTTCACTCCATCTGAATTTTGATCTGTAGGAGCACATCGTGGTTTTTTGATTGATAATTATTTATGGCAAGCATTTAATCAGGTAAATTGTGAGGAAATATTGCAATATTCTCAATTTTTTTTTTTTAAGGCCATTCAATTCATTGAAGAATTGTGTTCAAATGGTTAAGTTACACAAATAGATGCATTTCATTCCTTGGTTACAATCACAATGACATTTCACTTGATTAAAGGATCTAAATACACTAACAAACAGCAGTTAAAATTTATCTGTTTTATTACGGAAAGGCGCAATGAACACACATTCATAGCCAATAGTGTAACAGTCTTTTATTATAATTATCTTGTTATAAAAGTTTTTACTTTTCATTATTTTTTCTTTGAGGTGTTTGTTTATTTTGCTTTCTAGTACTGAAATGAATCTATTATTTCTGCCAAAGTCTGGAAACGGTAATTCACTTCAGTAGTTCACTTACTGGTACACCCTTCTACTTTATATTTGGATGAATTGAAGTCTTTGCGAAAATATATCTGGATGTGAAATATTTTTCCTTTTTTTTTTTTCTACAAGAAAAATGTGTGGGGCAGGTACTAGGTTTCAGCTGAAACAAGTAGAATTTTTTTTGAAAACCCAAAGATTTTTAATTAAAGCAGCCTGATTTTTATCTCTGTTGAACAGGGAATATTACTAAAACGAAACATTAATACAGTAAAGAAATAAGTAAGTTCTGATAACAGCTCTAAGTATGATTTAAAGACTAACTACAGACTCTCTGATCCACTGTAATTTTTCCTTTAAGTCTGAAATACTGTTTTGTCACCTCTTTTCTCTCTTCTATGTTTCCCTATTTACACATATTCCCTTAATTTTAACCTGGTTTTCCTCTTAAGTCTCTTTTTCTCTTTCACTCACTGTAATGCCTGTTAAAATTGTTTTCCAAACACTTTGAAAAAATTGAATGTGTTTAATATTTGGATTTATTTTAAACTTAAGAACTCCACTTACATTACTTTTTCCTGACACTTTTTTACTCAACACTTACATGCAAATAGAATTATTGTGGTCTCTTTTTAATTTTTGCTCTAGTATCAACATCAGAGAATAGAAGGAAACTGTAAGTTCCATGAAGTTCCATGTTATTTTAAACAATCTAGCTGCCTGTTCATGTTTATAGATAGGAGTGGAAATTGTCAGATAGAACTGTCTACGCTGTAGTTTGGAACGCCTTACAACATTAACAGTGGAGCTTCACGGTTTGATTTAGCACTTGTTCCGAAATATACTCCCCACTCCTGTCTTTGTCTGAGCATGTGTTTGATGCTTTGTAGTTAGTTGTTCTGTCGTGGTTTTTTAAGCCATAATTTGCACTGACAGGAGGCAAGGAGAGAAGCCAGGAACTAACTGTTGATTTTGTCAGAATTCCTCTGAGAAGTGTACAAAAGAAGCAATTGTTGTAGGCTGGACTGTGTGCCTCCATGGAGCTGTGATGATGCTATGGGAGAAATTCTACTACACTGTGGTTTTTGAGACTGCTGTTACTAAACCAGCTTTCTTGTCTGCTAACGCAAGATACAAAGAATCACAGAATGGTTTGGGTTGGAAGGAACCTTTGAAGATCATGTAGTACATCTGTCTGCCATAGGCAGGAACATTTTTCACTCAGATTTTCATTCAGATTGCTCAAAGCCTCGTTCAACCTGACTTTGAACACTTCCAGAGGTGGGACATCTACAACTTGGAACACAATATTCTCTCTCTAAATTCAGAAAATTGTATCGATAAATGTGATGACATGAAAAATTTCCTTCTTTTTAACAGAAAACCTAGCATGATTCTAAAACACTAGTTAAAAATGTCCTAACAGCTTACTGCTGTGTTCAGATTTTAAAAAATTGCTTTGAATTATAGTTCTGACATAACCCAGAGCTGTTGGATCAGCTTAATACCATAATTACATTGTGCCTTTTGGCTTTTATATCTCTCTGAAATGGGAAAAGATATGTCACAATCTTGAAATGATGATCATTTTACTCCTTTCTGTTGTAATTCCAAGTGACCTATGCATCCTTGAAATACCAAGTACTCCTTTATTTGAGAGTGCAGTAAAAGGACAGATGTGATCATGTGGACTAGAAGGTTTTCCACTTCTGACTAGATTGTGTGTATCCAGCTATTCCAGGACAAAATAATATCACCTGAATTATTTGGGCACGTGTTCCATATTGCTGAATTAGATGTAGTCATCAAGCATTTGTTCTTTGATCTGTGCCTGATTTGGCTTTTTGTGCAATGTCTGCTTTAGCTGCATACAGAAAGGGTAGTTAACCAAGCTGGGGGTTTCTTTGTCATTGCTGTCCAAATTTCATATGCAAAATATATTTTCCAGTGTCCTGAATGTTGCTCAAAAAAGTCTGGGGTGGGAATTATAATAATGCTAATAAAAAATAAAAGCTTTCAGAATAAACACCGTAGTTTGCTTAAACATCTTTTCAAACCATTAAGATTACCACATAATTTTGCAGAACAATTTTACTTATTGTGTGAAATTATACATCAATTAACTTCCCAGGTTAAAATAAATGAGAAAAATTCTCATGAGACTGGGTAAAATAAGTGGCAAGAATATTGAACTAATCCTTAAAACAAACATAAACCCAGAAAATTTAGTGTTAGAGTTAAATTTAAAATTAATCTAAATTTGTTAAAAACAGAGGAAATACTCTTGTACTTGCACTATAATGGCCACATATCAAGACTAAATAAAAAGGGAAACAAAGAATTGTAATAGTTTTTCAGTGTCTGTTTAAAATGCCTGGTAACTAAATGCTAAAAATGACCTAATTAAAATTATGTATATAGTCCAATATATGATAGGAAGTGAAAGTTAGTTAATAATGCCTAATGAAGCATTGTCACAAGTGCTTATGTTTTCAGAGTTTTTTTGGTGATTAAATGAACTGCCAAAATCTTGAATTTTAAGGTTTACTTCTTGCAATAATAACGGTATTACTTGAAAATATTTTCTTATTTTTATTTTAAGTCTTAATCTTAAACCAGTTTAATTCATTTTTTTTCCCCCTGGGAGTTACGTTTTTCTTCCTTTTTGTTATTGAAATTTTTTTTTTTCTATATTTATCAGGTAGATATAACATAACTATTTTTCTACTGTAATTTACACCATTGACTATGTTGGTTATCATGGTTAAATAATACCAGAGGAAAAAAATTTTTTTTTCATTAATCTATGTGAAAATATATGTATCTACACACACATATATATGCATGTGCGTGCACATATACATAAATATGCATATAAATTTATAGAATTCTTTTACTTTCATTTAATTTGCATGTATTTTTGAATTCCCATGTTGGGGAAATTAGAACAAATACAACAAAATTCAGGGAAGATCCTTTAAAACAATATGATTATGAAATGTGTCATTAATATGATTTTAACTCTCCATGTTTTTTGAGATACTTTTATTAAAATATTGCAATTTAGAAATATTCTTGTAGCCTCCGATCACTGTCATGATCATGTACTTAAAACTAGATTTTAGATATTAATAAACATTAATAATGTTGAACTAGGTTACATTAACATTACCATTATCAGCACTGCTAAAAATATTTATGTGTTCTATTAAAATATGTCTTAATTTTTTTTTTTAATTGCAGCTGAATGTGGAGCCTCCACGACAAATAATGAAGGAATCTTACTGTCCCCCAATTATCCTCTTAACTATGAAAACAACCATGAATGTATTTATAGCATTCAGGTGCAAGCAGGGAAAGGGATCAATATTTCTGCCAGAACCTTTCACTTAGCGCAAGGAGATGTTCTTAAGGTATGTAATCATGTAAGATATTTGTTATTTCTGAACTTGTAGTGCCTCACATCATTGAGGTTTATCTGTCTGCAATAGTACAGTATCAGGTAAGTGGATATGAAGCATCTCTTACAAAATATGTTTCTAAACTGGTTCCATTTTAGAAAGTTTAAAATTAGGCACCTTCAGGTGCCTCCATAATCTATTTCTTAACATGTGTTTTTCTGACCAGAGATAATTAAAAAAGAGGTTGAAATAATGAAACGAATGTTGCCTTAATGGTTATTGATATTCTATTTTTAGTGTTCAATATTCATCAATTACATCTTTTGATTTGTTTACTTCCACAGTATCTTCATAACTTCAGCTGTGATCTAAACATAATAAAACATAACACTCATAACTTTAATTTAACACGGTTGACATACTGCCTTTTGTACATAAGTTTTATACTTTAAATGACTTTCATCTGGTGTGGTATTTAACATCTGCAAAATGGTAATCACAGCAATTGCTTGTGAATAGGATTTTTGCATTGAAAAAAGAAACAACAAAGGGGAAAGAAGTATACTGTAACCTACCAGAGTTTTATAGAGTGATTTCACCCTATCTTTGATTTGTTCATAGATTTTATTACTGTACTCTGAAAAGTATAGCTCCAGCTGCATGTATTACTTAGCCAACTACACTTTTAAAGCTGATGTTGATCAGGGTGTCTTTTCGCACATTCCATCTGCAATAGCACACCAATGCAATAAGATATCCATGATCAAATAATTGTCCAATTGTTCAGAATATGTAATTTAATTAAATTTCCCCCTGTGAAATCAAAGGAACAAGAGGTATCATGACATTCATGTTTGATTTTAAAAAGTTTTTCTGCCATGTACTTACTAAATTAGAAGAATTCTGAAAATACATATTCCTAAGAAACAACTGTGATTCATACTGGGGTTTATCTCATCTAACTGTAACCATCTGTGCATTAGGGTAGGATTTCTGTCATTAGGTGTCAGATGCATGCATTTCCAAAAGGGGCTAATTATACCTAAAGTATAAGCAGACCTAAACAACTAATATGAAATGAAATCAGGCATCAAAAAGAAAAAAAAAATCAAATGGTTTTAAATAAAAAAAAAAAATTATGGTCTTCTTAAAGCAAAAAACAAGCAAAGAAAAATAAACCAGAGGCTACTAGATACCCAGAATGCACAGGTGTGTTTATTTTGTATCAAACGTGTTGCTTTTTTGAGAACCAAGTAGGTGACTTTTAATTGTTATATTAATCAATTTTGAAATATTTAATTTGAAAGCTGTTTAGTATTTATTAACATGTAAGTAGTATGGAAGAAAACCTCAAACAAACCAATGAACCAACCAAACCAGTTGTTTGTAACTGTTAGCCAATAAAAGCATATGGCTGGATTTTTCTCAAGACTTTTTAGGTTGAAACCATTCAACTCTATTGTCTTAATTTAAAAGTCATACCACTGTAGGAAGGGAGGTACAGTTACATACAGTTAGATAAATATAAAGGCATATGAATATAAAGCAATTCAACTTTTTTCTTCTTTTTCTTTCTTAATCATTTAATGTACATATTTGAAGATATCTATACACTTACGACTTTTCAAGTGCCATTTGAACCATATGCACTTCAGATGTTTAAGTTTAACTAGACAATATTAACTCAGAGATTTAGAGAAGAAAATTCTGCTTTAATACTGCTACTCAATTTATGTGAAATTAAGAGTAATGCAAAATTAATTATAAATAGAGGAAGGCTACTGTTCAGTGTTAAATGTTGGGGCAGAAATATTTGCTGTATATTGCAGGTGCATTTTTTAAATGAAACGAGTATTGTGTAATTAGAGTGTTTATTTTTCAAGTCAGCAGCCTTGAATTATAATAAGGAGCCAAAGTTCCTCCCGATCTATTTAAAAACACCCAAAACAAACTATAAGAGTTATTCTTGATTATGATTGCCACTTTTTTCAGTGTATCTGACATCATAGCAAGACAGAGGCACTCAGACTTTACAATTGTGTGAAAGAAATATCTGTGGAACCCATCGTGTCTTTTCTTGCGTCCTTTCTTAGATGAAATTCTCACAAACTGTCTTAATTCTATCACACTCTTTTTTCATGTGTTCATTTGATAAAGAAAAATTCTTCAGGAAACACATTAGCAGTCACACATTCCAAAACTTTTCTCCCAGAATCAGTTTTGAAGTTGTCTGTTGATTCCTTTCTATGATCCTATTCTGCTCTGAAAAAGGGACTATACTGCCTAATTTGCCTATTTTGCTGATTGTGGAGAATAAGCTTTTGGCTGCAGGAATAGGACATTAGGGTTATTCTTTAGTTTTAATTGAATCATTAGTAGTCAACAAACGCTTTTAACCTAATACGTATCACTACTATGTAACTGGAAGGAACTTAAGTTAAAAAAAAAAAAGAATACATATCATCCCGTCTTACAGAAAACAACCAAGTGACATACAGTGAATGCAGAGTTCCCCATCAACTGTGAACTAGGGAGGGTATAGGAGTCACCATTTTAAAATCAAGATACTTAAAACATCAGCTTCTACAGAGGTCTTCCCCCAAACAAAAATAAAGCAACTCCATAATATTTCATGGTTAAAGCTCAGGTTTTTAGCGACAAACTTTGCTTGGATAATCCATCTCTTTTCACCAGAAGCTAGATGAAAATGCTGGCAAAGAAGTTATTAATGTACTTTGTGTTACTTTTTATTGCAGCTAGGATTTTTAGATTACTAGAAGTATGCAGGTAAAATTCCATTCGAAGTCTGAATAGACCGAGTATTTTAATAAAATTTTGATAAGTTCTTTAATGAAGTCATGAGTTCTGCTGCTTGCCGCGTGAATTAACTGACCGTGGATGACGTTTATATCTGACAAGCACTGTGATTGAAACAATGAAACAGCTATACTGGGAATGCAGCATTGGAGAGAAACAGCATATTTAACATGAGTAAATCACCACCCTTACTAGGGGCAGAGAAGGAGGAGTTCCCTTTTATCAGTTGTGAACTGGTATAGAACAGAGGTTTCAGAGCATATAATTTGTTCTTCATTTGCTTCATTTAGTATGCAACTCTCTTGTTCTCTTTTCAATGTAACTGCTCTGGCTACTTACATTAATGGTGCAGTTCTTTTTGGGGTTTATTAGAAACTGTAAGAAATATATAAATATCTCTACTTTTTTT